>BMAF01000018.1:35000-279254 GCA_014132575.2 Gasterosteus nipponicus
TCCTGCCTCCACTCCACTCCTCTGCCCACTCCTGCCTCCACTACTGCTCCACTCCACTACTGCCTCCACTCCACTACTGCCTCCACTCCTGCCCACTCCTGCCTCCACTACTGCCTGCCTCCACTCCTGCGTCCACTCCTGCCCACTCCTGCCTCCACTCCTGCCTCCACCACTACTGCCTCCACTCCTGCGTCCACTCCTGCGTCCACTCCTGCCTCCACTCCTGCGTCCACTACTGCCTCCACTCCTGCGTCCACACTGCGTCCACTCCTGCGCCCACTACTGCACTCCTACCACTCCTGCCTCCACTCCTGCCCCACTCCTGCGCCTGCACTTGCCCCACTCCTGGCCCACTACTGCCTCCACTACTCCCCACTGCCTCCACTCCCTGCCCACTCTCCACTCCCTGCCTCCACTCCTGCCTCCACTACTGCCCCACTCCTGCCTCCACACCCACTCCTGCATCCACTCCTGCGTCCACTCCTGCGTCCACTACTGCCTCCACTCCTGCGTCCACTCCTGCCCACTCCTGCGTCCACTCCTGCCTCCACTACTGCCTCCACTCCTGCGTCCACTCCTGCCTCCACTACTGCCTCCACTCCTGCCTCCACTCCTGCGTCCACTACTGCCTCCACTACTGCGTCCACTACTGCCTCCACTCCTGCCTCCACTCCGCCCACTGCGCCCCACTACTGCCTCCACTCCTGCCTCCACTCCTGCGTCCACTACTGCCTCCACTACTGCCTCCACTCCTGCCTCCACTCCTGCGTCCACTACTGCGTCCACTCCTGCCTCCACTACTGCCTCCACTCCTGCCTCCACTCCTGCGTCCACTACTGCGTCCACTCCTGCCTCCACTCCTGCGTCCACTACTGCGTCCACTCCTGCCTCCACTCCTGCGTCCACTCCTGCGTCCACTACTGCCTCCACTCCTGCCTCCACTCCTGCCTCCACTCCTGCGTCCACTCCTGCCTCCACTCCTGCGTCCACTACTGCCTCCACTCCTGCGTCCACTCCTGCGTCCACTCCTGTGTCCACTCCTGCCTCCACTCCTGCTGCACTACTCCACTCCCACTGCCCACTACTGTCCACTCCTGCCTCCACTACTGCCTCCACTCCCAAGGCCCACTCCTGCGTCCACTACTGCCTCCACTACTGCCTCCACTCCTGCGTCCACTCCTGCGTCCACTACTGCCTCCACTCCTGCCTCCACTCCTGCCTCCACTCCTGCGTCCACTCCTGCCTCCACTACTGCCTCCACTCCTGCCTCCACTCTCCACTCCTGCCTCCACTACTGCCTCCACTCCTGCGTCCACTACTGCCTCCACTCCTGCCTCCACTCCTGCCTCCACTACTGCGTCCACTCCTGCCTCCACTACTGCCTCCACTCCTGCGTCCACTCCTGCCTCCACTCCTGCGTCCACTACTGCGTCCACTACTGCCTCCACTCCTGCGTCCACTACTGCCTCCACTCCTGCGTCCACTACTGCCTCCACTCCTGCGTCCACTCCTGCGTCCACTACTGCCTCCACTACTGCCTCCACTCCTACGTCCACTCCTGCGTCCACTACTGCCTCCACTACTGCCTCCACTCCTGCGTCCACTACTGCGTCCACTCCTTCGTCTTCTGGCAATGAGTCACCTCTCTGTTTTATGAACTTGTCCTCACGTAATACTTGGTTAGACAAACTGTCCAATACTGGACTGCAGTAACTTAGTCAACACCCAAAAAACCCTTTAACATACAAGGGTAAGACGGTAAATATAGCAAACATTGTACTTGCTAAAAACACTATGATATTAGCATTGGTAGCATGTTAGCATGCAAAAGTTATGATTAGCTCAACATAACAGTAATCTGTGAGGGATGTCTTTTCAAAAACCTGTTCAAAGATGCACTTTGCATCAGTGAGCTATTTATAAAAGTATATTTACTTCTTCAGTAGCCCGTTGAAGTTCAAAAATATTGAGAAATGGACATTGGTTTTGTTCACAGAAAAAGCGGGTACATTACCGCCTTATCAGTTAAACCCAGAGGTGGATCGTTTAATAATTAATGTGATCAAAGATAGTGGATGATAAGTTAATTATTCCATCCTCATGCAGACGTAGTTCAAATATGAAGAGTTTAAAGGAAAGTATGAAAGTGTTCAGTGTCCCTCGTTCACCACATCACAGATACAGACGGGCACACAGACCTGCTCCTGTGACGGATTGTACTGAGGAACAAAGGGGGGGCAACAGTGTGTGTGTGTGTCCAGAGAGATGGTTTATCAGCGTATAATCGGAATGTCCACACAGTCTGTGGTGACATCACCGGACAAAGGTCTCGCTGACCGCCTACACACACACACACACACACACACACACACACACACACACACACACACACACGCACGCACACACACACGCACACACACACACACGCACACACACCTACACACACACACACACATTACACACACGCACACACACACACACACGCACACACACCTACACACACGCACACATACACACACACATTACACGTACACACACAGACACCTACGTATTATTATTACACACACATTACGCGCATTATTGCACACACACACACACGCACACACGTACACACGCACACACACACACGCACACACACACACACACACACACACACACACACACACACACACACACACACACACACACACACACACACACACCGTAATGTATCTCCAGTTGTTTACCAGAAAAAGCGGCTTGACCAATCCCATCCCGCGGTGGCCCAGTGACGTCATTGAGTTGATGAGGAAATGGCCTCAGGGGAGTTAGATGTCATCCACATGTCTCTCTCTCGCTCTCGCTCTCTTTCTCCCTACACTTCCTCTCATATTTTTATTTTGTCTCATTTAGCTCTACCTTTCTTTAGTTTTGAATCTGCTCACAGCAATTTGTAAGTTGGCTAAACACGTGTTGTGTGAGTTCCAAAGATGGGTTCTTGCTCTTAATTGGTTTGTTAATCGATGAATGATTAATTCTGTCTCCCCTTTGGATGATGTCAATAGAATTAGTGCATGAAGTGGCTGGGAGAAGGCCTTGGTCGAGCCTTGGAGCCGCACCGTCTGGCTTGGCTTGATCTCAACCTGGCTTTCCTTTCACCTTGAGGCTTTAGGGGCCCAAAGGGGCAGATGGCACAACACAGAGAAAGCAAATGAAGGGACAGTCTGTGTCACCGGATCAGTCTTTCCTTCCCTTTAGAGCCTCAGATGTATCAAAGAAATCACTTGTAAGACTTCACACGTGCACACAGATAAAACACATTGCTGATTATTATTATTAATGATTTCTCATCAGCACCAAGCTGAGCAAACAATAGCTAAAAGAACTATAAACCAATGTTCTCTGCACCAACCTGCCGACCGAGACGTTTAGAAACTAGCAGGGGAACTCAGCCTGTAGCAGCTGGAGACAAACAGATTTCCCCGAGGAAACCACAAAAGAGCCAAAAGACAGTCGATATGTGGACGACACAAAGCTCCGTCTCTGCTGGAATGCAACTGTTTGCTAACACACTCAAAAAGGCAACGGATGCAGTGATAACATTTCTATTGATTAGCACATTTTTTAGTCCACGGGTTTTGCTAAATACAAAGTGGTACAAACAACTGCGTAGTCTGGTTGGAAGCTGCAGTAAACTCCCTGTTACGCATTGATGTCTCTGCCTGTAGGATTTACGAAGCAAAAACAATTGCCCATCTTTCCCATAAATGACAAGAAAAGGGAATTTGTTTCAATTGGAAATGTTTAAGTTCTTTATGTGAGTGTTGGCCACGTTTCACGCTGTCCAGAGACAAAGAATACACATCTAAACGGGTAAAACATCAAATTCTGCTGTTTCAAATTCAAACTAAAATGTATTTATATATGTAGAAGGAGAGGATGCGAATGTTGTGTTCACTGCTCGTTTCTGCATCCACAAACAGACCAAATTACAGGTGCATTGCAAAACTCTACTTACTGATTCAGACAAATCAACATGGGGAACATCGGATTGCTTCTAAAAGAAATAAAAAGTCCAATCTCAGCAACATTTGTGATTCGAGAATGAAATTCTTTTGATGAATGAAAAAGTTGGATGTCTACAGTGACTGAATACTCTCTAAAGACAAAGTTTCAAACATTTACTAACCTTTAACCTGCTTTATGTTGACTCTGAGGATAAGTCAGAAGGAATCTCTTTTTGGACATCGAACACACACACACACACACACACACACACACACACACACACACACACACACACACACACACACACACACACACACACACACACACACACATTAATAGGTGATGAGTTAACTGGCCTCTCAGTAGCTTTTCTTATCAGTGCTGTTTTTTAGCAGCCTGCAGTCTCTCAGCACAAAGCACCAGAGAACAAACACAGGTAAAGATAGAATATTCTCAGATCAATGGATTGTATTGTAATCACTAATTGATCAAAAGAAGGTGGGCAAGCAATGAACAAACATCCTGGCAAGCCGCTGGCCGCCGTGTTTGTCTCAAACGATTAGCGGCTAACGACACTTGAACTGGGATCCGGCTCTGAGAAAAGCAAAGCAGCTCAAAGATGGATTGTTTTCCTCCCCGTGTCTTCATACCGAGTCGCACTGTTTAGTTGTTGTTTCTCTCTTGGTTTATTTCTTTTCTTTATAGTTCATAGTATATATTATTTATTCATATCTTCAGCCTTTTCTCTAATATGTTTCTGGCCACCGTCCGACCAAAGCTGTCAACAACAAAAGCTGCAATATTGGATGCCATCCATCCAATATGAAACATAATCCAATAACGGACTGATTCCTCTTAATGAATCTGGTTAGGTGGCAAGATCAAATAGAGGAGTATTCCCTTCAAACGCATCCGTCTCACACACATCACACGTATGGAAGTAAATCTGTGTCATCAGATTTTGAAAGAAAAAGGTGATTGAATTTCTAGCACCGAATATTTATGCATTGACATCATGTATCTGAATGTTTTTCAATGTTAAAATATTCAACTGCAAAAATTCAACTGCAAAAAATTCAACCGCAAAAAATTCAACGTTAAAATATTCAACTGCAAAAAATTCAACTGCAAAAAATTCAACCGCAAATAATTCAACCACAAAAATTCAACAGAAAAAATTCAATCACATCCGGGAACCCAAGGAAGAGCAATCGATTCTAGATTCAAGCTCGGGAGCGTGCGTCGCGCAAAAGGAGCGAGCGCCCCAACACAGCTTCGGCTTGTCGGCTATGATGACCGGATTTCAGCCATGTCCATTAATAATGGGGCTTCGTTGAGTGTTTTAACTCTTCTTTATGCCGTCAGTGTGGTTTGTGTCTGTAAGATTCACTGATAGACAGCTGACATTTGTACATTAACAGACTGTATTGGACATAAACTAAGCAGAAGTTAAACGAGAGCGTACAGCTGGTCAGAATACGCATTTTCTTCTCGTTTTGAATTAAGTTGATGATGCTGGGAAGCTTCGACAAGCTATTAGGAGTGATTGGCGGAGTTTTGCTCATATGTGCGCTTGTAGAGCGCACATGAGCCGCTGCAGCGTAGTGGGGGGGGCACAGCTTTAGCGGAGCGTGTGCAGACGCATAACCCCGACGTACGTGAAAGTTATGCTGTTTACATGCAAGACTATTGCATGGATCAAATAACACCATTTCAATTAAAAATGTAAATGCTTTGAGTTCAATGTCTCAGTCTCAATTCAAATTCACAGTATCCAGCGGCTTCCATTCCAAATGCTTATGTTGCTTGTTTGCCTCCATGCCGCACAACCCGTACAGCCGTGCATCCTTAGGCCTGACTGGTAGCGTGAAGGCCCAAAGTGCACCGAACAGAACGAACGTTAAAAGAAACAGTCCAAACGGACAAAACCATGAGACGCCATGTGCTGATATGTTCATGTTACAGATGATATATTTTGAGCACTGTTATGTATTAGCATATGACATTGCACGTTTAAGTTCCAAAGTTATGATCATGAGCCGTTCAGATACAGTTCGCCTCTCTGTCTGTTGTCTAATGTCAGCTCTCTCGCGCCTACTCAACCCCGAACCCTCCATCTCTTCCAGGAACTGGTCTGGATCAGGTTCCTGCCGATCAATGGAGATCTGGGTCCGCACCGTTTACGTTATCGTTGCCAGTATTAATGCTCTTTTAATCTGCTCGGGATTACAGCCATCGATCCACATCAGGAGTCCGCATGCACAGCGGAGCCCAAATCGGCTTTTTTCACACACACACACACACACACACACACACACACACACACACACACACACACACACACACACACACACACACACATTTCAGAAACAAACACACTGACTTTCAGAGAGAAACCGAAATAACAGAAAACAACAACAGGAGGAGAGGACAACAAACAGAATGTGCGTCTACTTCCTTGTTTGTGTGTCTGTATCTGACCATCAGAGTATTGATCGGCTATAGATACACATCAGCACATTTACATAGAGTGTCGGCCACAGCAGCATGCAGATCAATCAAAGTGAGAAACATTTAATTGGTGTTGAATGGTATTCTTTATTAATATTATTGTGAAGTGTTTTTTTCTTTTAATTAAAAATGAACGCAATAAAAAACACAAATATACTTAGATATTAGATATTCAACTTTATTTTCATCTTCAAAGATACAATTGTTTAAATTACTCTTTATATTAGCTATTAACTATTATCATTATTAATGAATTAAAGATGAATATTATTTATTACCTAGGGTACATCATTTTGCATTATTTTTCATTAATATAATTTATTAAACATTAATAGTATTTCACTTTTTATTTGTTTTTGTTATTTTGGTTACAGAGGGATTCAAATCATTAAAATATTTTATAGTTTTTTTAATTGATAATAATAATACTAATTTCTACAATATAACTGAATAGTTGAATTATAGTTATTTATTCAGGATTTGGGGTAAAGGTCAAATGGAAGCTGGTGTTTATTGTCCTTTCCTTTTAAAAACACTGTTAGTCTTTTGCGGCGATGCCGTGACGGCTCCGTCCAGCCTGTCGTCATTCATTACGCCTCCGGACAGTTATTTCAGCAGCGCTGCGACACCAATACTAATGAACCCGAGAGAGGGGAAGGAAAACCACAGAGCACCGATAGAACGAGAGAAAGAATCCAAACAGAGGAAGAAAAAACCCAGAGAAGAACAAATGTGGTTAGAGAGTGCTGTTCAGTTGGCTCATTTAAAGGAGCTCAAAGGGCCTAAACACCAATAAAGGAATCCAACGTAAGGCTTGAGACATATTGTAAAATCAGATATACAAGCAGCTTCTAAAACCAGAACGACCTAAACCACAACTCCCCAAAATTGATGTATATTGAGATATATGTACGTGTATTTTAGATCATATTACTGTACTCGTAAACCAACATTACCCTCTCCTAAAGTCTCTGTGCTCTCCCTCCCCACAGGCTTCTGTATATAGTGGTTCTATCTGATGGTGGTTCTATGTGATGGTGGTTCTATGTGATGGTGGTTCTATCTGATGGTGGTCCTATGTGATGGTGGTTCTATGTGATGGTGGTTCTATCTGATGGTGGTCCTATGTGATGGTGGTTCTATGTGATGGTGGTTCTATGTGATGGTGGTTCTATGTGATGGTGGTTCTATCTGATGGTGGTTCTGTGTGACGGTGGTTCTATGTGATGGTGGTTCTATGTGATGGTGGTTCTATGTGATGGTGGTTCTATCTGATGGTGGTTCTATGTGATGGTGGTTCTATGTGATGGTGGTTCTATCTGATGGGGGTTCTATCTGATGGTGGTTCTGTGTGACGGTGGTTCTATCTGACGGTGGTTCTATCTGATGGAGGTTCTATATGATGGTGGTTCTATGTGATGGTGGTTCTATGTGATGGTGGTTCTATGTGATGGTGGTTCTATGTGATGGTGGTTCTATGTGATGGTGGTTCTATGTGATGGTGGTTCTATGTGACGGTGGTTCTATGTGATGGTGGTTCTATGTGATGGTGGTTCTATGTGATGGTGGTGGTCCCTGCAGTGGTCCTGCTGTGCGTCTGGTTTACTACTCACAGTTACTTGAATCATTCTGTCATATAGTCTCATGTATTATACATTGTTCATTCTGTACACATGGCATCATTGTAGTCCGTCCATCAGGAGACGGATCCTCCTCTGACGTTCTCACTAAGGTTTCTTTCCTTTTTTCCCTCTTGGAAGGGTTTTTTCATTGTTTGGGGAGTGTTTCCTGTGCCGATGGAGGGTTTCGGGACAGAGGATGTTGTATGTGTACAGACTGTAAAGCCCTCTGAGGCTAATTTGTAATTTGCGATTTTGGGCTCCACAAAATAAAATGAATTGAATTGAATTGAATGTATATACATGTGATTGATTCGTGTTGTGCTCTTTGTAAAGTAAACATAAGACATGACATTTGCTTTACGATATGACAGAGGTTACTTTTAATGCCTATACAGTATGTATTTGATTTACAGTGCTCTGGTCATTATTAACAATACTTTAAATGTCATTATCTCTGCCCAATTGGGGCGTATTGATTTCCATTTCCCAATGTAATGTCAATAAGGTAAAATAAATATATGAATTAGGATTAGAAAAAAGCCTCTTGAGCTGTTGATTATGGCTCTGGGTGGAAGGAGAGCAAGAGTAAAAAAAAGTGTTATCTTCTAGCCCACGAAACAACAGTGGTGATAGATTGTAGTACTTCTTTTGGGAAATAGACGTCTAAAACACTGCTTTTAAAAGGCAGTGAGTAACTGATCCCAAAAAGTCTGAACCAGTTCTGTGTCCTCCGTGGACTCCCCTACGCCTGCACTTTGTTTGTTTGTGTGCAGCTCTGACATGTTGTGCGCTGTGTATTCTCGGTGAGCCCTCCCTGCTCACAGCTCAGAGTCCAGGTGTCACGTTTGATTTGACCAGCGTAATAAAGCGCCGACGGGACCATTCTCTCCTCTGAACCCCGAGACTCTTAGTTCGCCCCGGCAACCCCTCCACCGCTCCAGCGCCACTGGGAGCCGTAATCGGTGTAGACAGACTTAACAAAAAAATCACTATCCAACGACATCCGACTGTATCCACCTGATCTCTGTACATGTACACGTTATCCAACGACATCCGACTGTACACGTTATCCAATGACATCCAACTGTATTCACCTGGTCTCTGTACATGTACACGTTATCCAACGACATCCGACTGTATCCACCTGATCTCTGTACATGTACACGTTATCCAACGACATCCGACTGTACACGTTATCCAATGACATCCAACTGTATTCACCTGGTCTCTGTACATGTACACGTTATCCAACGACATCCGACTGTATCCACCTGATCTCTGTACATGTACACGTTATCCAACGACATCCGACTGTATCCACCTGATCTCTGTACATGTACACGTTATCCAACGACATCCGACTGTACACGTTATCCAACGACATCCGACTGTATCCACCTGATCTCTGTACATGTACACGTTATCCAACGACATCCGACTGTACACGTTATCCAACGACATCCGACTGTATCCACCTGATCTCTGTACATGTACACGTTATCCAACGACATCCGACTGTACACGTTATCCAACGACATCCGACTGTATTCACCTGATCTCTGTACATGTACACGTTATCCAACGACATCCGACTGTACACGTTATCCAACGACATCCGACTGTATTCACCTGATCTCTGTACATGTACACGTTATCCAACGACATCCGACTGTACACGTTATCCAACGACATCCGACTGTATCCACCTGATCTCTGTACATGTACACGTTATCCAACGACATCCGACTGTACACGTTATCCAATGACATCCAACTGTATTCACCTGATCTCTGTACATGTACACGTTATCCAACGACATCCGACTGTATTCACCTGATCTCTGTACATGTACACGTTATCCAACGACATCCGACTGTACACGTTATCCAACGACATCCGACTGTACACGTTATCCAATGACATCCGACTGTACACGTTATCCAACGACATCCGACTGTATTAACCTGGTCTCTGTACATGTTATCCAATGACATCCAACTGTATTCACCTGGTCTCTGTACATGTACACGTTATCCAATGACATCCAACTGTATTCACCTGGTCTCTGTACATGTACACGTTATCCAACGACATCCGACTGTACACGTTATCCAACGACATCCGACTGTACACGTTATCCAACGACATCCGACTGTATTAACCTGGTCTCTGTACATGTTATCCAACGACATCCGACTGTATTTACCTGGTCTCTGTACATGTTATCCAACGACAGCGACTGTATTAACCTGGTCTCTGTACATGTACACGTTATCCAACGACAGCCGGCTGTATTAACCTGGTCTGTGTACATGTACACGTTATCCAACGACAGCGACTGTATTAACCTGGTCTCTGTACATGTACACGTTATCCAACGACAGCCGGCTGTATTAACCTGGTCTGTGTACATGTACACGTTATCCAACGACATCCGACTGTATTTACCTGGTCTCTGTACATGTACACGTTATCCAACGACAGCCGGCTGTATTAACCTGGTCTGTGTACATGTACACGTTATCCAACGACATCCGACTGTATTAACCTGGTCTCTGTACACGTTATCCAACGACAGCCGACTGTATTAACCTGGTCTGTGTACATGTACACGTTATCCAACGACATCCGACTGTATTCACCTGGTCTGTGTACATGTACACGTTATCCAACGACATCCGACTGTATTCACCTGGTCTCTGTACATGTACACGTTATCCAACGACATCCGACTGTATTAACCTGGTCTCTGTACATGTACACGTTATCAAACAACATTGATCTCAGGCCTTTGCATCTACAGATACTAATCAGATTTTGAAATGCAACAGCTTCTTTTACTACTACAAGTAGCAATGAAAGGGCCGTGTGACTGACTTTTAATGAGACTTTTAATGAGACTTGCTAACCATGCTAACTGTTGCACTGTAAAAAAAGGCAATCTGAGCAGGAGAGAAGCTTGCTAGCATTAGTGCCGGCTCAGCTACCTTCATGTTGCATGTGGTGGATCTCCCTTCACAGTCTCTCAGAGCGATGCTGCTGTTTGGGCTCTACTGTTGTTTTTCATCAGCTACAAAAACAACAGAGTTCCGTTTTGTGTCGCTGCATTCAAAGGAATGGCAGATAGAAAAAAACGGATTGTGTCTGCCTGTGGATGTTGTATTCAAACATAACTGGTCCTTTAGATTACGAACAGGAGTCTAATGTCCTTCAATCATGTGACTTCGGGAGCAAATTTAAGTACCAAAAGAAAAGTTATTTTGGTTTTATAAAACAGTTGAATTGAAGGCGGTCTGAGGCCCACCAGTGGGGAACAGATTTACACCTGACATTCTGATGAATACATGTATAAATATATTCATATATATGAATAAATACGCAATTCTGATTGCATCTAGTCTCACACGCATGCAGGTTTTTTTCAGATCAGATGTTAATGTGGTGGAGACTTTTATGTTGTTAAGAGTGCCAACACCTAAACAATACAACAGGATATGTGTCGGGTCTTATCTGGTAAAATTCCTTCTTTCTAACTCCACACCCCTATATTTATTTCATTTTTAAACTTTTTCAGCTGCAACCGATGGCTGTGACGTTACTTGAGACAAAAGTTTGTAAATACTTTTTCCCCCACATACCCCCGAACACTTTTAAACACACTTGTCTCAGTTGGCAGCCTCCTGCATGGAACGGACAGAAATAACCTGGCCTGTCAGATCTTCTCACGCTGACACACAAACAAACATCAAAAGTCTCCTCCCAGCAGCCTCAAATCCATTATTACGGATCAATAGCAGCCTGTGAATATGCAGGAGGCCACAACTAAAACCCTGAAAACAGACACAACCTGTATTCCCACAGTCTGAGACACACACACACACACGAGCAGTAACTGCTGGTAATCTGTGTCATGAAACAGGGTCTGGCTCATAAATAATGCAGAGTGTCTGCCTGAAGTAGGATGCGTAAAATGGAAAATATTTAGGTAAAGTCATTCCGATTTTCAGCACAATTTGACCCCTAAGTGGACTCTTCTCCACTGCTCGGCAACATGAAATACGTTATACCGGTAGGATATGTCTAGCAATATTTTTCCAACGCTGAGCATCATTTACTATTGTGTGTGTATTCAAATCCCTATCTATTGTTTCCTGCTGTTGACTCCACTGTTCAAAACATGTTCCTCCATTGCCATGAAAAGCCTTCCAGCAACTCAAAGAGCATGATCCCATTCTCGTTGGCTTTTTGTCGGATTTACATTAACAGCAACTTAGCAGTTATTGAAAAACAGTCTGCAAGCATTTTGATTTAATGTTGATGAGAACAGCGTGAGTGTTGAAAACCGACACTGGGAGCAGAGGTGTGGTGAGCATCACCAACCCGCTCTGATTACAGTTGCAGTTCTAATCAGTCAGAACAATGTAAATTGAAACAAATAGAAACAAAAAAATGCTGCAAAAATACTGTAGGAAGAAATCTATTTGGTTAGGTTAGGGTAACAAGACTATCTGATTACGTTAAGGTAACAAAACAATTATTTTATGTTACAGTTACAAATGTACTTGGTTAAGTTCAAGTGGCAAAACTACATCTGCAGACTAATTAAAAAAAAAAAAAAAAGAAAAGAAAAGAAAAGATTCCCCTTAAATTGACAATGAAGCTTGGTTGTATGGGATCCTCATGTTTATGAGACGAGCAGGTATAACATGATTCTGTTGACCTTGTGATGGAATACATGCAATGGATGATCCTAAATCACCAAGCAAACCATTAGTGCGCTTCCCCGTTTCCCCTCTGTACTGACCGAGGATCCTATGTGTAGTCCAGCTCTTATATGAGCTGATCTATTCTAATACTGACTTGTGCATCGATGTCTTTTCATCCATAATTCACCTGGTCACCGGCAGGCAGCATCCTCCAACCAAACAATGCACACTTCCTTTCTCTCTCTCTCTCTCTCCTCTCCCTCCATTTTGCCTGGTTAACCCGGCTGTGAGGTGAAGAAGAAGTGAAGTGAGCAGACTGAGGCGGGTCACGCCGAGATTCCCATCAATAATTCATCGGGCCGCTGCTGCCTCTGCTCTTGTGTTCAATTCCCCCGACGATCACATAATACCTTCCCCCAAAAGAGAGAGAGACAGGACCAAGGGAGGAGAGAGATGGCAGGAGAAAGAAAAAGATTCAAATTGATGAGGGAGAGGTGAAGGAGGCAGGGGAACTGCTCCAGAGGGACATTTAGACGGTTTAATTTGTTTTTCTTTTCACATAGAATGCTGTTTGGTCATTTGCAGACAAGTTTTTTTCAAAATCTGTAATTCTCACATTTGTATTGTAATCCTGGTAGGCCAAAAAACCTACTTGGAAGACATGACTAAAAATACGTGAACACAAAACATAATGTACCTGTGTATCTGAGAAAAAGACAATTAGGGCTTACTTATTATTATTATTATTATCGATTATTTTTGAAAGGTAAAACCGTAGAGGTGTTGAGAGGGAGCGCTCAGCAGTGCATACGTCCAAAACCCCCCAAACATTACACCAATATGTGCTGGAGCTGAAGGTGTCATTAATCAGCCTGGAACCTCGCTGCAGGGGTTGTTTCGCTTGGTCCTTCCAATCAGCAGTGGCCAACGGCTTCGTCCCACCAGCGACAATTTAAGTGGACACAGAAGCTGTAGCAGCGGTTTGTAGGAGTTCATTTGTTGGTTTCTTTCTAAACCTGTTCGGCCCAAATAATCAAGTGAATCCCCAAAATAGGTACACAAAAATAAATAGACAGTTGCGTTCATTTACATTTGGCCATATAGCGTATTTGCAATCATGTAAATGAAGCAAATTTCAATTTAAAATTTGACAGAAAAAACCCACTAAATCCAACTACCAACAGAAGGAGAAAACAAAAAGAAACACAGGACAAGATCAGTTCGTAGTAAACAACAGAATATCATATTCACCTCGAGGTGTGCTGCCAGCAGACCAGTGGACTTCAAAGTGAAGCCACGAGTTACATTTATTGTCCTGTTGGTTTGGCCGTATCTTTTTATTAAAATGACGTGACTATCGTCCTCATAGTGAAATCCCAGCTCACTCCAGGTTATCACAAGTAACTTCTCTTTCGCTTTTAGGCAGACGACACCATGCGGCTTCTATTTCTGTCCCTGATTCCTGCACTTCCTTATACTCTGTCTCCAGTCTTCAGTTGCTGGAAATGTGGCTGTCTTCAATCAAAAGGAAGGTAATACTTTTACCAATGAAGATGGATAAGCTATTGAGGAAGATTTTAAATACACATCAAACCATGAATTTGAATTGGCGTTTTTACCGGTTACCGGTCAATTTATTGATTGATTTATTACTATTTTTTGCATTTTGTTTTACAGGGTGATAATAGTTTAAGTCAAGCCTGATGTCCTCACGCATTAAATAATGATCCCACTCACTTCCAGACAAGCATAAGCCTTTTAATTAGAAACTCAGAGGTATTGGTATTGATCTCAGGATTGAATCAGTTGGAGAGGTGCAACCCTAAATTAAAAAGTGCTATAATAATAAATCTTATTGTAATTACATTACTAATCTGACTGCAGAAATGAATGAGTGAGAGTTAGAGGAATGTATGCCTGCAACTACTGATTATTTTCATTCATGATTTGACGACGATTTGGTCAACAAAATGATCAAAAATGATACATGCTGCCCATCAGAGTTTCCTAAAGCTCAATCAAATGTCTTTTTTGTTTCACCAAATTCTCAAACTAAAATCATTCAACTTACTATAATGTACTAAACAATAGTCTCAATCAATTAATCCCATAATTGTCTCAGCTCTAAATAGGACTGCATCAACGATCCATTTAGGGATGGAAGATAAATATATTAAAGGGTACGAGTAGAGAGGAGGTAAATTGAAACAGAACCAAAAAAGGAAGGCTAATCATTAATATTTGTCATTGTTGTAAATGTACAGAAGATGAATGTGGATAAGGTAACAGCCAGAGATTCAACATTCATAACCCTTTCTCCCAACTGCCTCATTTCTTTCACAGCCCTAGATGCTGCTCCACCTTCTCCTCTCTGCCTGTGTCCGGGTCACAGGAGTATTTGCCTCATCTATTGTCTGAGTGTTGCTGTTCTGACCTTTGACCTCAGCGCTATTGGTTGCTTGTAGCTTTGTTGATCAAGGATTTGAGGCTGCGTCTGTTGATACAGTCAATTTAAAGAAAAGAAGAGCGATGAAAACAGAAAGAAGTAATGTCTTTAAAAAGGTGTGTATTGTCACGACTATCATTAACCCTACCATACACGCTTCCATACACCCTACCATACACGCTTCCATACACCCTACCATACACGCTTCCATACACCCTACCATACACGCTTCCATACACCCTACCATACACGCTTCCATACACCCTACCATACACGCTTCCATACACCCTACCATACACCCTACCATACACGCTTCCATACACCCTACCATACACGCTTCCATACACCCTATCATACACCCTACCATACACCCTACCATACACCCTATCATACACCACCATACACCCTACCATACACGCTTCCATACACCCTATCATACACCCTACCACCTACCATACACCCTATCATACACACCTACCATACACACCCTACCATACCATACACCCTACCATACACCCTATCATACACCCTATCATACACCCTACCATACACGCTTACACACCCTATCATACACCTTACCATACACCCTATCATACACCCTACCATACACGCTTCCATACACGCTTCCATACACCCTACCATACACCCTATCCATACACCCCACCATACACGCATACACGCCTACCATACACCCTACCATACACCTATCATACACCCTACCATACACGCTTCCCATACACCCTACACCCTATACACGCTATCCATACACATCCTATCCATACACCCTACCGCCGTACTCATACACCCTACCATACACACCTTTAGATACACCCTATCATACACCCTATATACACGCCCCACCATACACCCTATCATACACCTTAGCATCATACACCCTATCATACATCCCACCATACACCCTATCATACGCCCAATCATACATCCTACCATACACCCTACCATACACGCTTCCATACACCCTATCATACACCCTATCATACATCCTACCATACACCCTATCATACACCTTATCATACACCCTACCATACACCCTATCATACACCCTACCATATACACCCTAACCCCTACCATACACGCTTCCATACACCCTATCATACACCCTACCATAGACCATACCATACACCCTAACATACACCCTACCATACACCCTATCATACACCTTAGCATACACCCTAACATACACCCTAGAATACACCCTACCATACACGCTTCCATACACCCTATCATACACCCTACCATAGACCATACCATACACCCTAACATACACCCTATCATACATCCTACCATACACCCTACCATACGCGCTTCCATACATAGCATACACCCTATCATACACCCTAGAATACACCCTACCATACACCGTACCATACACCCTAGCATACACCCTACCCTACACCCTACCATACACGCTTCCATACACCCTACTATACACGCTTCCATACACCCTATCATACACCCTACCATAGACCATACCATACACCCTACCATACACCGTACCATACACCCTAGCATACACCCTACCCTACACCCTACCATACACGCTTCCATACACCCTACCATACACGCTTCCATGCACCCCAACATACACCCTACCATACACCCTGAAATAAGAAAAAAAAGGGTCACCAATGGATTCAAACAAACAAAATTGATACAAACTCCACAAGTCAACTGATTTAAAATTCCTGAATTTAAAAACGACCAGCCACTGACTCCCCCCGCTACTAATGAAAAATGTGGTGGTCAAAGCACAGCCTCCTATCCCACTTGCAGAAACGCACAATGCAATGTGTTTAATGTTTGTAACACAACTGCGTAGGTTTAGGTAACAAAAATTACTTGTAAAAGGTTATCAAAAGACGGCTGTCTGTGTTTGAACTGTAACTTAACAAGACAACGTGACAGCAGTAACAAAGGAACTTGGGTAAATAAACAATAACTGCTCAGCATTTCTGACTTAACTTCAGGTAACAAGCGAACAACGATGCATAGCAAGCGAGAAGTCAGCGTTGACTTTTGGGTTCACATGTTACACGAACACCAGTGTAGTGGGTGAAAGGACTTTCTCGCCTGTTATCCCACACGTCCTACAGCAAAGGTCATGCAATCTGCTGCATAAATTCATAACATTACTTCCAGAAACTGTGCTGTTGAGAAGCATGCAAAGTCTCATTTTTACATTTCTATTGTATTATTATTATATTGTATTCGTAGGAGTTCATCTTTGTAGCTTAAAAAAGCTACTTCCTCGTTATGCTAAGAAACAGTTGAGTGCTTGGTTGCAGCGTCAGGCTTTCCTCAGCAACATGGACTCTTGGACTGGTGACTAGTTTTCTAAGATACAGTATGTATATCAGGAGGCTTTCTGGTTGTCTACTTCCCTTAATTAAAAAGATAAGAAATTAAACAAATAAGATGTAGTACGTAGTAAAAAAAGCATATAGAAACAAATATATGTTCCTCAATGCAAGGGATGAACAAAGTGCTATTTTGATATCGACCAACCGAAAGTCAAGTATCAAACGGCAACTAATGCCACAGTTACTAATATACCAATAATGACTTCGGGTGGGATTGGCAGATGCGGGGCCTTTTGGAGAGAGAACCAGTATCACACAACAGCAAGCAGATGAGCGCAGCTCCATCAGACAGCAGTTTGAGCAGCAGGCTGCTGAGGCAACATGGGTGTTTCGGTCCTGCTCCACCCTCGCTCATGTCCTTTTCATATCAACACATAATCAAGTCAAAGAACACTTAATGAAAGCATACAGAGTCCTGCAGAGAAGGCCATCCACGTGTGTAAATATCTTAAATTTCGGGGTAAATAAAAGCTGTTAGGAGCTTGACCAAATATCACGAATCTACGATCATTCGAAAAACATTTTAGATTTGTTTTCACTTTTTGGAGAATCTATCCGCTCCGAAATGCAAGATTTCCAGTAGTTGGAGTAAGTAAAATGGTTGTGGGGTAAGACTGTTACCTGTAATTATTCTTTATAAAGGTCTATTGATGTTCAAACACTTAAAACCATGTGACATTCACACCATAAATAAAGCCACAATCACAAGCAAACGCTGGAATATGAGGGAGCCATGACGGGTGACACACACCAAGTCGTCCGATGGCAGATGTGTGACTTTAGAATACAGTAAATTCAAGGTAAAAAACAAACAGTTCAAGGTATAATGTATGAATACAGGTTGGATAGAGATCTTATTATAGAGATCCTGTCAGATTTGTTTTTGTGTTGTTTTAGGAATAATTTAGGAATATAATATAATAAAATAAATAAAAATATCTTTATATAGTTTATATTCATCACATGAAATAAAGTACACATATATTGAGTCATTTTAATTACTGATACTAAATACAAACAGGTACCATGAAATCATCCAGTGTAAAAAATCATTTGGGGGATTTTTGAAATAACCTTGTATAAAAATATTAAGGAATACATTTAGTATTCAACGCTAAATAGAATACATAAAATCAATTATAACAATTTCAAACATACTACGTACTACAGGTTACTTGTTCACTATAATGTGTTCTTCTTATTTTCTATTTCTTGTTTTTTACATTGTTTTTACATGTTTTTTTTATTCCAAAGATGGCACACAAGTCTTGATAATAAATGAATAAATACATTTTGTTCCAGTGTAAGAGAAATCTATTTGAATTGACTTCACTGAGTATCAGTCCAGAGAGTCGTTGAACTAAAAGTATGTTGAAAACAACTGAAGGAGTTTGAATGTTTCTGCTGGATTCATATTAGTGACAAAACCTGATTCAGATACTAAAACCATAAAGTCAAACTCCTCACTGCATCATTTACGTTAAAACTAAAACACTGGCCAATCTCCGTAGAATAAAAACTGTTTATGAAAATTAGAAGAACCACTCTGTGTTAGGCTTCATGATAAGAATGATTTATTTAATTACTTTAATAAATAAGTGGGTTTACATTTTTACAATTTCTCTCAGTCTGCATCGTATGTTTGTTCAGCGTTGTTGATTTGCTTTATTTGCTTTAGGTATAAATAATTGTATCTTGTGACACAATTTTATGCATATTACTTCTTTTAGTTTGCCACGTGGCAAAAACGTAGGAGGATGAAAAGACAACAATTCATTTAATAGTCACAACATCCTTGTTTTGCCTGTAAGGATATTTTAAAGTATGCTGATGCAGCTCTTTGTGTTTCCGGGCTCCCCGTTGGCCACCTTCTCAAAGGTATTACAATTCATCTTTTGGGGACTTTAACCTCACACGGCATATGGATTCAGACGTAAAGGAACTTTGAGACACGGACTAAATAACATGATATACACAATGTTTCTCAAGTTATTGATTATGTTCATGGGTAAACTAAAGGGAGATAGCTGTTTCTTCGTGGTTTGGAAACTTCTCCTGCTTTTAAAACCCGTTTTATTTTATTATTTTTAAGTTTTATTTCATAAATTTCACAAACCTAATCATTTTTCATGGCTTATGATGAATTCAAATTTAGAGGATTTTTAGAGGAAAGGGTTAACACATTGCAGGTGGGTTTCTAAAGCACTTATATAAAAAGAGTTTGAATCTGGTGCCTTTTTTAATAAGTCACGCCTGTACACACTGTTTTATTAAAATATTCTCTTTGTTATTACCAAGTGTAGCCAAATATCCAAATACAGTTTTAAAAAACATGCTTTTATATATGAAAAAACTATGGAAAGGAAACAAACGACTACGGGAAATAAAAAGATAAAATACAATTTATGTATATATATATATATATATATATATATATATATATATATATATATATATATATATATATATATATATATATATATATATTTATTGTCCTGCTGGTGGCCCCTGCAGACAATAGAGGCTGACTGCGAGGGGGTCGACACAGAGGACCAGGCCCCTCACTAGAGGGGGCCCCAGACCCGCCGATGCTGCACACCCGTTTATGCCGCACAGCCCCGGCGAAGCGCTCTCTCTGGCGATCGAACACGAAACGTCCCCGACGTCCCCCGACGTCCCCCGGCCCGCTGCGAGCGCCCCCCCCCCCTAAAACAGCGCAAAACAGGCTTCGGGCTGAAAGCAGAAGCCCCGCACCGCCAGAATAAAGAACAGCGTGATGTTTGATTTAAATGCTGAATAAGTCGTCCTGCATTTTGGGGAAATTGTTGTATTTGTCAATTTTCTATTTTATTTTGAAACGGCGATTTTTATGAACTTTAGACATATAATAATTGAATTGATATTTGGCTTTTCCATCTTAACATGAACATATAATCTGGGTGGCTGCAGGGTGGGGGTGGGGGTGTTGGAGGGAAATCCCGCGACCTTGTCATTTCTAATCGATCCGTTTTGTTATTGATCAATAATAGTAATCACAACACACCGGATTCTAAGAACATTTCTTCTGAATCGGTGCGCGGACGGAGCGGCGAGGAAACACCAAAACAAAGCCAGCAATACGATTCCTTGGAGGGGAAAGTGCCAGTAGGTAAATCTTTTAATTGTTTTAAATGTATTTGTATGCGCGGGGATTTAAATCCCTCTTGTCCAGACGCACGTCGCTGTGTCCTTACCTGCCAGTCTGAGGGCCGACATCCTCTGGAACTCGGGCTCCTGCAGCCACTTCCACATCCTCCTGAAGGTCTCCCGGCCTGACTTTAGTTTACTCCAGGGTTTGGGGTTCCTCAGGAGGTCCGACAGGGTCCCCTGTGAGCGGCACAGCACCCTCTGGGCGAAGATGGCCTGGGGGATGCTGTACCTCTTCAGCTCCGCCGTGATCCGCTGCGCCACCTCCTTGGTGTTGATTTCCTCCAGCTGCCCAGAGCTGTTCACCCCCCTGCGTCCCCGAGGAGGAGGGCGGTCTTTCCCGGGTGGAAGCCAACACGGGCCCGTGGGACGGAGACTGAAGGTGGGAGTGGGGGTGGTGGCCCGCCGAGGACACGGCCGGGTGCCCCGGGTGATGCATCCCGTTCAGGTGCTGCATCATCCCGGCCGCCGGGCCACCGAGGCCACGGTGCTGGTGGTGGTCCCCTCTGGCCAGCATGGAGGCGGTGTGGTGCGCGTCGAAGTTCAGCATCTTGTCGTGGCCGCCGTGCGTTGCGGTGCCGTAGTTGTGGAGACCCTGCTGGGTGTTGTGTATGGAGCCCAGGCCGTTGCCCAGCACCGGGGAGAGGCTCTGACCCATCCCGGACATGTGGTCCTTGTGGTAGGGGCTGTAGATGTTGTTCATCCCCGGCAGCCCCCGCTCGTCCCGCATCAGGGTGAAGCTCCCGCTCACGTTCCCGGAGAGCCGCTGGTGGTGGTGGTGATGGTGGTGGTGGTGGAACTTGTCCGACACGGTGGAGATGGGGGGCAGCGGCTGCAGCGGGGTCAGGGTGGTGTAGGTGCCGCTCATCCCCATCCCGGGAGACGACGCGTCGCAGGGTACGCTCATGGCGTGGTGCAGCGGCAGGGACAGCTCCGGCCGGTACTCCCCGCCGCCGTCCAGTATCGTGGCCATGCCGGACACCATGGCGGAGCGGGACGACGCGGCGGCGGCGGCGGCCAGGTCCTGGTGTATCCGCAGGGTGGCCGCCGCGGCCGCCGCCGCCCCGTGTCCCCCCGAGGAGCTCCCGCGGCCGTGGTGCGGGCTGTGGCCGCTCATCAGCTCCACGTCAGGTACCATGGAGCCCACGGCCACCCCGCCGTGCAGGTTGCCAAGCCCGTCCATTGTCATGTCTGTGTTCATGGCATACGCGTCCAGGTCCTTGGCCAGGCATCGATAGGCGTTAGTGTAGGCAGTCTTCATTCATCTGTCCTCTCAGTCCATCGGGTCGAGCGGAATTGTGTCTCCGTCTTCTCCTCCTTTCTCTCGCTTCTTCTCCCCTGATGCGCCGGGATGGGTCAGTGGCCGTATCCCCCTCTTCCTTCACTTCCTCGGTTGTTTCCCCGTCCTCCCACGGCCTCTCCAGCTCCGGGTCTTTGTGTACTGTCCTCGGCAGATGCACATAAAAAAGGTGTTTTTATTTTTTTATCTGGATCGTACGGGCCTGTGCGCCGGCTCCCCCATGTCCAGCCCTCTCCTCCTCCTGCGTTACTCTGCTCTCCAGACGGGAGCTGTCCACGGTCCCCCAGCCGACCGCTCAACCCAACCTGCTGCTGGGGCCGGAGGGGGGCAGGGGCGTTACCCAGCGGACTGACGGGACAGCTGACCAATCAGAGGGGCCAGTCGTCCCTGAAGGCATCAAGGGGGCGTGGTGCAGGGGGACAGCTGGCCAATCGGTCAGTCTGAATGACGCTAATAGGCAAATAATGCAACTTTTCTGTGCGTGCAGCGTGTGGCACATCGTTCCCTATAAAATGATCTGACTGGAAATAACATTGTTTATTGTGGATGTATAATCAAATATTTACTTCAATATCTTTACCCGCAACAGTCGTATTTCACGCAAAAACAAATACACATTCATATGATATTTGATGAGCTGCTGCAGGACCTTTTTTGCCGCAGCAGTCGTGAAATCCAATTTCCCCCCAAGGTCCCTTTAGAAGCTGTTATGGAGCTTCAGATCATCTCGCATGACAATGTGGATGTCGTCCAGGTGTTTTAAGAAACAAAAAAATGTGGATAACAACTCATCAAAGTGCTTGTAAAAATGTTTTTCACTCAAAAGCTCCGTAACAGCCATTAAATGGACCTGGGGTCTCTTTCTTTATCACTTCACGCAGACATTTGCTCCAACGTGCTCTTGTCCTCATTAAAATGTATAAAGGTTATCCTGCGGTATATTAAGCTCCATATTTATAGGAGTTGTTATTTATATGAAGTTATCAGTACAATTCCCGAGAAAAAGAAACAATAAACAGGAAACGGTGTCTTTGCGAGGTGACGATGGATTCAGACAGGGTTTTATTTTCTCTTCTTCTGCTGCTAAGAAGCAATTTGCCCAATGGGACCATTACAATTTGATCCCATCTCGTCTCTCATCTCATCACCTGCTTTCTCTGATTGTTGAGCTTAAGGTGACCACAAATAACACATGATAAACATGCCATGAAAACAGAACGGACAACAAAACATCTCTACGCATGGAGGAAAATGTTTCTTGTATTTCATTTTGCAATCCTAAAGGATTTGTGTCTTTCCATTATTTGGAAGTGAGATTTGACCCCCAAAATATCAACAACATCAAAAAAGCCCTAAATAATTGCACCCCTGGTTTAACTTAATGGCCTAATCATCAAACTTTAAGGCCCTCAACTTCACAAAACAGTGATGACATGAGATCATAGACGTGACAAAACAGACGTGACAGAGATGATATCATCACACAACGTTACATGGCATGCCAGCATGACAGTAGCATAGCAACCATGACATGGCATATGCCGCTCTGCACGATCAGATGTCTCTCAACCATTTTTTTAGGATGCAGATGTGTGGCCTAATAGTACATATTTATATGAAAGCATAGTTGAGTGACACGAGGACAGTTTGGTCTGGTGTGTGGTGTGGGACAGATGTTTGCAGCTGTGGAGGGCAGACTGGTGAAGTGTAAATGATTGGTTGGTGTGTGTTGGGAAGTTATCGACAGAGCCAGGCTGGAGTGATGAGCGTGGGAGCTGCATTGAAAGAGCATTATGGCCTGTAGCTGGTTCACTTTACAATTCATTACACTTCCAAGGACAAAAGACTGCTAAATAACTCGGTCTGCCTCCCTCTGGCCCCATCTGTCATCATCAAGCGACACGTGTAGACGCAAAAACACAAACGAGCCCACAGATACTTGTTTCACATTAAATCACTAATAGTTCGGCCTCCTCTAACATCAAATATGATGATGAAACACAAAGGCAAACCGGGCAATGACACCTGGGGGATCGTGCAATGAATGTTAAAGGTCTTTTTCTTCCCCACAGAATGATACAAATTGACCAGCCGTTTTTTTCAGATTTCTCTCAGTGTTGTTTTGGTTCTTTTTATGGTTTTGCTTTGTCATTGGAATCATCATCCTAAATCCTGACTGGTTGATTGTGCCACAACACCAAAGACGTTAAAAACAAACAGGAGATGTGAGCCGCCATTCAGACTTCTTAATTCATTATATAGAATATTGTGAGAAACCTTTGTAGAAAAAAAAATGTTGCTATTGTAGTTGTCTGAAAAGCATGTACACTGTAAATGGCTGCGTTCCCTCCTTTGGTTATTCTGCATTTGGTCACAGCTGGTGGGGCCACTGTTAGCTGATAGCAGCTCCTCTTTTAGCCAATAGTTGTTTGAATGGAGCTGCTGGAAGTTCCATCATCTCCTTTAAACAAGAGAATTTATTCAAGTTTCTCATGAACACTGACGATATTACGTATGAACACAACATGGTAACATGTTTTTAAATAGTTGCTTTCACTGAACGGAGCCTGAACACATCACAACGCATTGTTAATCTGCCGTTGGCGTTGCTGCTAACTAACTAACTAACTAACTAACTGCTAACTAACTGCTAACTATCTCTCTCTCCTCCGGTCAGTGTGAACGTGGATGTGTTGTTTACAATGTAACTTCATTTACTGTGCAACGTTCCACAAATGAACCATAGAACCACGTTTCCGACGACTCGCTTTGGAATCTCCGTCTGTGATCAATGACGTTCATCACGAATCTTCATCGGATTTTCTGGCAGTTCTTCAATTTCTCAATGTGTGTTTTCGGGAGCAGCATCCAGCCACAATGTTACACGTAAACGTTCTTTCAAATAATACGCACAGCCTTCAGGGAAATTTACAAACTGATCTATCATGTGGATCTACAACGTTAGAATCATTGTAAGCTCCATAATTAAGCCGTGTAAGTAAAAGAGGATCATCTCATCTAAACCCAAATAAATATTCATTGTTCATTAAATTATTACTGGGATGGAGGAGGAGGAGGAAGAGGAGGAGGAGGAGGAGGAGGAGGTGGAGGAGGAGAAGTAGGAGGAGGAGGAGGAGGAGGAGGGGAGGAGGAGGAGGAGGAGAGGGAGGAGGAGGAGGAGGAGGAGGAGGAGGAGGGGAGGAGGTGGAGGAAGAGGAGGAGGAGGAGGTGGAGGAGGAGGTGGAGGAGGAGGAGGAAGAGGGAGGAGGTGGAGGAGGAGGAGGAGGAGGAGGAGGAGGAGGAGGAGGAGGACGAGGGAGGAAGAGGAGGGAGGAGGAGAGAAAGTAGGAGGAGGAGGGGAGGAGGGAGGGAGGTGGAGGAAGGGAGGAGGGAGGAGGAGGAGGGAGGAGGATGAGGAGGAGAGGAGGAGGAGGAGGAGGAGGAGGAGGAGGAAGAGGAGGAGGGGAGGAGGAGGGGAGGAGGAGGAGGAGGAGGAGGAGGAGGAGGAGGAGGAGGTGTAGGATGGGTAGTTGGACAGATGTTGCTTTGTTTAAAGACTGTTGTGTAATTAAGGACTGCAGAACAGAAGCTTGACCCATTTTCTCCTTTTGATCAGCTGTCAGGGAGACAGGCAGGAGGTCTGCTGATGGACGGCATGTCTGTCTCTGTCCATCCGTCCCTCGGTGGGACCGTCTTCCTAAAATCTTGCCGACGGTCCGTCTTGCTCCACCTGAAGTTCTACAATACGCAGGAAAAAAAAAAAAAGCGAGCAGGGGAGGAGCTGAAGTGGAGGAGGAGATGGAGACCAGAGGCGAGCGAGGACGAGGGGCCGGAAAAGAAGACGAGGAGAAGAGGAGATGAGGAATTAGAGGAGTTTTAAAAGGAGGTAGGCAAAGGAGTGTACTGTAGGAAAGGAGGGAGGAAGACACATGGGGTGACGTGTGGGGGAGGCACTGTAAAGGATCTGCTGCAGGAGAAGGAGAGGAGGGGGAGGAAGAGGAGGCAGAGGATGAAGTCATAGCTTTGTGGTGGACAGAGAGGTCAGTGGCAGAAAGCTCCACCTCCTCACAAAAGCTTTGCTTTGATAACTTCCAAATACATTTGTATTTACATTTTTTGGGACGATACTAAAATGTCGACTCTTCATACTTTGATCCAGGATTAAAGTGAAGTGCTTCAGTGTCCAACAGCAACACGTCCCCCAGGAAGTCTCCTGAGTGGCTCCATGGAGGCCCAACAAATCCCCAGACACACACAGAAGGAGATGGTGAGGAGAGGTAGGAGCTTCAAGTGGAAAAAGGATTCACTACTTTTTTATTACATTGTTGTCGGGCGTTAAATTCAATGCTTTGTCAACTAATGAAGAGCACCATGCGCTCGGCTCCGTGTCTCTGAAACCTGCAGCCGGTTCAGCGCCGAGGGCTGGATGCTTCTACCATCCGTGGAGCTCAGTGACACGGAGACGTGGCGTACGGAGAACAGCCAAATCAAAGAGAACACTATGTTTCATAAAGGTTCTTCCTATCGATCTGTGCTAGATACTGTTAACACTGTAAAGGTGCTTTTAAACATGGAAGTGGCGGTTTGGGCCCCGAGTTGTTTGCACGCCTTCGTGGCGTCACGGCAGCACACTGACCGTCTGTGTGCTCAGATAATCATTAGCCTGTTTATTTGCTCCGGGAGCCCAGTCTCACTTTTTAGAAATGATCTTTTCCACATGTTTCTGCGGTATTTCATGTGTTCTTTTAGGGACACATTTAAAATCTTTTTATTTTACGTTTTAATAAATTGTGACAGCAAAACTACATACGTGTGTTTTTTAATCTAAGCTGCAGCATAATTCTGTCGAAATATACTAACATCAAATATTTATTTTAATTAATATTAAGTGTGTACAGGTTATAAAAACGATACTCTCACAACCACCTCTGTGTTAAAATGAAGATTGTCTCCATTATTTGTAAACACATTTTAAATATGTCCTTTTTTCTGTTTTTTGGTTAAATGTATATATTTCCATAACTGAAAATGTAAGTATTAAATATAAATATATCTTCAATTATTTAGATTGTAACGTTTACATTTTTTGAGTGACACACTGAGAAACATATCTGTTCTCATTTTAGTTTTCATAAAATGTGACTTAAATAAACTAGAAGCAATACAACAACTCAAATGAATCCACATCGAAAAAACACCACACACAAAACACACAAACATGCAGTGATTATTTTCAGATGGCAGAGTGAGACGGTGTCATGGAGGCAGAGGACTGTCTTTGGGGACAGAGACGTCCTGAGAGTCCCAGCAGGTCGGATACACCGAGGCTGGACTAAAAAATAGTGACTAAAGCTGCAGAGAAGCAGGTTGATCAGGACACTCTGTGTCCTCTGTCTCCCTGTGTGTGTGTCTGTCTCTCCACGAGTGTGTGTCTCCCTGTGTGTGTCTCTCTCTCCCTGTGTCCCTCCCTGTGTCCCTCCCTGTGTCCCTCCTGTGTCCCTCCATGTGTCCCTCCCCGTGTCCCTCCATGTGTCCCTCCCCGTGTCCCTCCCTGTGTCCCTCCATGTGTCCCTCCTGTGTCCCTCCCCGTGTCCCTCCCCGTGTCCCTCCCCGTGTCCCTCCCCGTGTCCCTCCCTGTGTCCCAGGCCATCTGCTGTGTACAGAGCAGCAGTATTGATCTGCAGCTTTGTGCTGGAGACCACATGCTAATCTGTAGCGTTAGTGACAAACACTGCTCCGCTTTGCCTCGCATCTGTCCCACTGACTCTCTCTCTCTTCTCCCAGTACAGCCAGTATCATCCTCTCTCTCTCTCTCTCTCTCTCTCTCTCTCTAAATGACCCCTAGCATTTTTTGAACGGGGGTCCATCTGTCCGGCTGTAAACTCTTCCTCCTCCTCCTCCTCCTCCTCCTCCTCCTGCAGTGTTGGTGGCCGTGAGTGTTTCGCTCCTCGATGGCAGCGATGTTTGATATTAATGACACGTTGATGAGTTGAGAGGAGGAGGGATGCAGAAATACAGGGAAAACCCTTGTATGTCATATGTGAATGCATATATCAATAAATATATATGCACACACATATATATAATATTATTATAATAATTAATTGATATTTGATAATTGTTTGACAAAATGTATAGATTTATTTGAACCTGGTGGAAAAATCGACCCCATAAAAAGAAAGATATGCATTCATAATTATTGAAGAAAACAAATGACATTTTCAGACTTCATAGAGATAAAATAGATTATTGAGTTATTAGCAGAAATGGTTGAGGCATTGATGGAGCACATATAGTCCATTTTTACAAACATCCGAGAGAAATTATATCTATAGATATTTGTATATTATTATTATTTCAAAATATTATATTTTGAAATAATATAATAAATATATAATCCATATATATGTGTAACCAGATTTATTTGTTTTTTGTTCATATATGTATATATAGAGATGACGAAATCATTTATTTGAAATAATATAGCAATGTATGGCAATAGTACAGAAATGATAGACACATAAAACACAATATCCATCTATAGAAATAAAATCTGTATTTTCAGCACCTCCAAAAACTCTTATCCATATATAATACGAGTTTTATATACATGAATATAAATAAAATATATAATGTAAATAAAACTATATTAAATATAGGTATACAGATTTTATTTCTGTAGATGGATATAATAGTTGAGAGATGAAACAAATGTGTTCGTTGGGGCCGTTTGTTTGTCAAACCGCTTTAAAATAGATAAATAAATCATTTGTAAATGCACATGCACATATAGACAGAAGACAATATAGATGCAAACACAGCTATGCAAAATAGGGAGATTGTAACACATCAAAAATGGATCATCAAGTTTAAATAAAATATATGGAGGTGATATAAAGAAGTAAGTAGAGATTGTTAGATGTTGATAGATGGCGACACAAAGGTGAATAAAGGATTCAAATGTAACACTATGATAATGATAACACTGCTCATCCATTCTGTGTCCCATTTGGGACCAAACAGAGAAAAGAAAAGCACACTTCCCTCTTATCGTCCCTCCCTTTCCTCCCCCTCTCCTCCTCCCCCCTTCTTCCCTCTCTTCTTTATTCTCCTCCAGCCTTTTCAAACTTTTTTTGGACCTGCTGCCTCTATTGTTGCCGTCCTGTTGGCCGTGAAACCGGCTTTTAATGGGAGCACAATGGCCGCGTGCGGAGTCGACCCGCTGTATTCAAATGTGACGCACGCCATTCTCGCTGCGTTTATCCAACTCTGAACAAACGGCCATTTAACAGCCTTTCACCTTAATGAACGTCTGTGTTTTCATTCTGGAGCCGTCGCACAACTCCAGCCAACGGCGACAAAAACAGACATTTTAAAAAGGAGTTTTTGAGCAACCTGCTTCAATTCTTAAATGAAGTGTGATGCAAACAAAAACGCAACAATTGTGTTTACTCTTCAAACCGAGTCATTAACGCTCTCGAATATTACACAAAATGTGAACGCAAGACAAAGAAAATAAATTGCTGTGATGAACTTATTACGTGTTATTTGTACATCTTTCATTTTGTCCAAGCGATAAGGATGAAGTCACGTTCCTGAATGAGGCATCTTCCTCTGCAGCGCTTCAGGGACACAACCCTTTGAATGGAAGACAATAAACAAAAGGACAAAACAGGACACACTTCCGCTTCATGACTTCACTGCCGTAGACCTTTTCTACAACTTGGGAGACAAATGACTTAAATAAAAACTTAATTAATAATTACAGAGGTCAAGAGTTTAACTCCCATGTGACCCCGAAACAAAGTCTGAGTTTTATTCATTTGGAATCTTCTTCTATTTTCACCACGTTAACTTTTCAATACAATTTAAATAATGAATTACTGCCAAATCATACAATGGCTTTAAATGACTTGAAATTAAAAGTTTTTAGAATTAAATTCTAAACTACCCACCATTTGATGTGGAACTTAATTCTCTCCAAATTATTCCAAAAATAATAATTTGCAGCTACAAATTTAACAATTTTACTTTATTCATTCTTCTTTAATTAGACAAGAAGGAGGTTAGAAAACTTATTGTGAAATCCTATTTTTTCTTCTTCTTTTTTTTTTTTTTTTTTTACAATTTAAAGGAGCTCATCACCTTCCCTCATTAAAATCACTTCAGTCACACAGCAACTGACTGTTTGACTGCTGACACACACACACACACACACACACACACACACACACACACACACACACACACAGTGCACGTTACAGCAAACATCAGAGAGAACATGGCCACAGGCAGCTGCAGCTCATGCTAATTCGGATCAATATTAGTGATACATTTCCATGTGAGCTCGGTTCTCCTCTCGCTGATCTGAGAGCAGCTTTACCGAGCGCACATTCATCCACAGCAATGACCTGTGTGTGTGTGTGTGTTTATACGGTAGGATTCAGTATTTACCTTGTGTGGAGAGCGTTTCCCTTTTTCATCTAAATACAGATAGAAAAAATGTCTTTTCAACTTAACTAAAACAAACACATAGAGAAAATACTTTCCCCACCATGCACTCTATTTTGTGTTTTCATGACCTTGTTGTTCTTGCATGAACACATTAAATGCTGGCTGTGCACTGACGGGTAGTTACTGTAAAAATACAAGAATTTAATTATTTGTTCTTTACGCAAATTAATGTTGCCATTTATACATCTAAAAATACACATAACAACACCCCCCAAACAATTTGAAGGATAAATTTGAGGTAAAACAAAAACTGGATATTAAATAACTAACTAATAATAATAATGGAAGTAAATAACGCTATCAGTTGATCTGAAATCAAAGAGTTTGAGGAGTACGATGGATTGAAATATAATGTAGTTTTGTTTGTCATCATGTAAAGCAACAAAAATATTTCAACTTTAGGACATGAAATGCTTTGAAAAATGTGTGTAATATTTTGGGCCTCGTCCTCTTTTCTTTATAATGGAATCGATCAAATATCTTCATCACGTCTCCCTGAAAAAAGAAAAATACCCATTTTGAATTTGAAGGAAAAAGCGTGTTAAATGAAGGTGTCAGCTTGAGACAAAAACAAAAGGCAGAAAACCAGATGTGACACGTTCTCTCAGTTCAGTCCGCTCTACTACGAATGTGACAAACATCCCAACGCCACTACGCTCTGTCATGTGATACGGTCATTCCCCAAATCACAGCCAGCCATCACTTATTAACCACAGGACCAGGGGAGAGGGGTGTCTTCATCCTGCCGCTCGTCTTCGTCCTGGCATGATTATTTAATGTCCTCTGGCATGTTGCTCTTTTAATGATAACATTTGATTTATTGATTCCAGCAGACGGCGTCGACAATCAGCGCGACGGCTGCCGTCCGAGGCCGACCGAGTTTTCACACTTGTGATCAAAGAGAAGAAGAAGAAGAAGAAGAAGAAGAAAGAGGAGGAGGAGGAGTTGCATTAATATTTCATTCAAGTTGTGGGCGTGGTCCAACGTGAGACGACAGCTCTCCTTCGGACCGTGTGCGTTTGGACCCACATAGTTTTGTAAGAGTGGTTAATGTTGAGTTTGTGTCGACATCATGACGTGTGTTGGTGACTGAAGCTCATCTAACTGGTGATGCTCGTTGTCACTGATGTCACAGCTTGTGTTTATTGCCTCTGATGTTCCTCTTTCCTACCATGTAAAGTGCTTTGAGTAGCTTATAAAACGCAATACAAATAAGAGGATTATTATTTTGTTGCCTTGGATGTACACTGATTTTCTTAACTTGTTCATTGTGTAATTAATATGTATTTATTTACCAAAGAACAACCAAACACACACAATTTAAATGATTAATCTATTCTACTTCCATAACTTCATTTCTTAACTGTGTTGCTGTTTTTATTTTAAACCTCTATAAATATATATGTATAACTGTTTGCATGTAGCTTGTCTTTGAGTGCGGTGACCTTGTTTCCTCTTGAGGGAATCAATAAAGTTTTTGTAATTGTCATTTAATTGTGACAACAACACTTATTTTCTCTCTCTGCTTTAACAAATCTTCTTAATCATCACGTTTCAGCTGTGACATTATTGTCCCACGAAGTTTCATCTTTTCAAATTTTGTCTCCAGATCATACAAAATCCTTTTTACATAAAAGGGTTAATAACACTACAACATAAAACGGATGATACATTGACTGCACTTTATTTTTATTGCAGGAAAAAACATCACATTACATCACATGTCATTCAGCTGACGCTTTTATCCAAAGCGACTTACAATAAGAACATTTCAACCATAAGGACACAAACTCAGAAGAACAAGAAACAAGAAAGTGCAATTTCATCAAATTAGCCACAAGTACAATTTAAATGCTACAATTTACAATGATGATGAAATGATACAATTTTGTCTTTTAGTCAAGACAATTATATATGTTTCTTAAACCTAATTGGTTTTTGACAGCATTGTAGAATTATTGTAATTATGTTACGAAACACCAAATGATAAAATATCAACTGATTGTTTAAAAATGGTTCTGTTCAAAAGAAGGATAATCCCATCGGGGAAGATTACCAAGGCGTCAAATCCAATTTTTGACTCCTGCGGGTTTTCTTTTGTTACCAGCTGATGACATGAAGCAGCTAAAAGGGGGAGAGGTCAAAGGTCAGCTACCCTCAGCGCACGCCATCTGACCCCTCTAATTTACATACACGCTGACCTACATTCTTGTGACGCTTGTTTCTGGTCCTCACACAAAAAATACCATGTTATGAACATATTTCCTAATGTTATTAGTTTAACTTTGGTTACTTAGTTAAATGTTATTGTGATCAGTATTAATATATCAGATCTGCTTGTGTAGTTATTATGGGATACCGTAGGAGATAAACCTGGACTGTGAGGGCAATAGAATGATTAGTTTATTATGTACATGTGTGTATAGGTTACTTACTACACACACACACACACACATTTATCGCACTTAACATTCTCTAAATGCTACATTTTATTCTTAAATCAATGATCTCAGTATCATATCACAAATTAAGTAAATATTCATATTATAAGGATTGTTCATGTTTTTATAGTAATAACAAATACTGTATAATATATTTATCTATACAACTTCCGACCAATTCCCTTTGACCCGTCCTCCTCTTTGAACCCCTACACAGTTCAGAAGAGGCTCCCTGACCTCTGACCTCTGACCTCTAACCACACTCCCTAAAACCCAGCAGCACAGTATCGACGTTGCTGCTGACATCATCTCTGTTCGCATTTCTCAAGAGATCTTTAGTTTTAATGCCGTACTTTTCTATATTCTTGTGAGTATTTTGAGAAATTAGTACATTTTTGGAAAAGGGCATTTTAACATTTTAAAACGTGTGCGTGTTTGTGTATTTCTATGTTGTCTGTTTAGCTTTGTTGTTTAGTTTTGAAGAGTTATTTGGACAAAAGATATCAACACACACACACACACACACACACACATTGATTGATTGGGTCAAAGGGGGAAACATTGACACACTTCTGCCCTTTGCTTCTGGCTCAGTCCTGTTGGCCGTGGAAGAGAAAGTAAGACCAGCGCTTCAGATGAAGACTGGCGTGGAGCGATGGAGGAGCCACAGTCGGTCTCCAGCCCAACGGGGACTAAAAGCCTCGATGATTTGAGGTTTTAGTGAGGTCAGAGCGGATGCCTAGCCGGTGGCTAACCCTCGGGTTAGCACGTTAGCTCTTTCAGCACTGCAAACGTAGTGTAGTGTTTTCGTGGCGTTAGCACGTTTAGCTGGCCAGCGATTTAAGAGGACAATTCATCTGCTCTTCATTTTGTAATTAGAACATAAAATATTTTCCTAAAACAACCATCTGGATTCTTCAGTTAAAGTCCACTCAAAACAACACAAGGTTCACTTTGTCAAATGGATAGTTTAATTCATTTTATGACTCAATATTTAAATACATACAGAGACTATATATTTCCTTTCAAGTAGTGGAAGAATAAAACATTTTGTTAAACATTGCTGTTATAATATCTAATAACCTTCACAGACCAATCTCTACAGACATGTTGATATGGTTGGAGCACGCGTCATTAATGTCATTCTAAGAGGAAAAAACAACATTCTGGAATAATGTTACCTGATAACAACTGATTGTATATTACAAAAATAGATTTTGACAAAAATCAAATGAATTTACATGTTAATAACTAAAAGAAAACCCCCAGTATTATAAAATAAGAGTTTAACCTTCATTGCAGAGGTGAAACAGCTGCAGATCACAACAAAAGTCCACGTTGTTGTGACTCATTAACACGTTGAAGCAAATACGTAAATACGTGAAAAAAGAAAGCGTGATACGATGATTCACATTAGATACGTCTGAAAACCACGTGTATCAAGTGAGTGTGAGTGTGTGTGTGTGTGTGTGTGTGTGTGTGTGTGTGTGTGTGTGTGTGTGTGTGTGTGTGTGTGTGTGTGTGTGTGTGTGTGTGAGTGTGTGTGTGTGTGTGTGTGTGTGTGTGTGTGTGTGTGTGTGTGTGTGTGTGTGTGTGTCATGAATCAGCCCCTACCAGCAACACTGGAGCAAATATCACCGACCGTCTCAAATCCTTAATTCCAAACACTCACACTTGTCACACACTTCTGTATTAGTATCACAGTCATTACAGTAATACTGTGTTATTGTGGTGACATCAGGACCACAGAGAGCCTTCACATCTTCAGACTACAGACACACCTCTTCAGACTCTACATCCACTAACACACTACCTGTAGCACTTACATTGGACTTATAATGGTTCTTATCTACAGCAAGTTGTAAACTGGCTTATTTGATGAAATTTCTTGTTTCTTGTTCTTCTGAGTTTGTTTCCTTATGGTTGAAATGTTCTTATTGTAAGTCGCTTTGGATAAAAGCGTCAGATAAATGACATGTGATGTGACGTATTCAAATAATCTGATGATTACGAAGACCTTCAGGGCAATTTGATCTGTTCGATATGTTTGCAATGCAGATTAGATTGGCAATGACATTTTGACATAAAACTAGGATTAGTCCAAAATGAAAGGCCCCTGCCAGCCCAATATGGAAAATATCAGATCGACCGAGTCTGGACTCTAATTCCATGATCACCAGCCTGTTTGGCTTGGAATTGATTGGCAATTTGCAACTCTTCCCAAACTTCTGGATGAGCCGTCTTGGCCGCAGCAGGAGCTGCAGGACTTTTCCATTCATGTGGAAAGCAATGCTACGTTCACACGGCCAACGGCAAGTCATTTTCCTTGTAATCCTGTAACGTGAAGATACAAACTGGTACGTTGGTCCCTCGTAAAGTGAACATAGCTGAAGGTGCTGAATAGGATGTAGCTCTAATTAGGCGATATTCATATAAGACTTTACCACAAGTGGAAGAAAGAAACTGGCTGAAAGTGAATCCTCCTGATGACTTGCATAGTCTCGGCTACACAACCAGCTAGCTAACACTAATAATCTTTACCAAGTAAGGCTGTCACACTGAAATAAAACCAACATTTACTAAATATATTTGAACATAACAGAGCCAGAAGGCTTTTATTCCTCTCGATGTCTCGGCATTTTCTCAAAGTGTGTCTTTGTTGCCGTGGGGATCTCACCGTTTGTACAGTTTACGGTGTCCTTATCCAACGGTTTTACATGGATGTGGTGGAATCCAACAGCCCTCTCTGTGCTCCTCCTTGTCTGTTAGAGCGTCTCATGGACACACAGGCCGACCGAGTCTGCACACAAGTGACGGTTGTGCTAGATGCTGCTGTGGTGAGGGCTTGAATTGTCCCACATGTCACAGAGCCGTGGCTCTGGGTAATTTACTCTTGTGCAGTGCCAGAGAAGATATTCTACTGGAACCTCAGACTCCTGCTGGCTTTAATTGGCAAACGCTTAAGGACTTGCTGGTGAAGAAAGGGGAGCGTTTAGCAGCTACAGAGACAAATATTTCTCCCAGGAGTTGGCAGAGATGAAAAATAGAGCTAAGAGAGAGTAAATACTGGAGTTACATTCATCAGCCGGACCCAAAAACAACTTAAACGATGTTGATGTTCCTCTGTGTCTGCTGTACGTGTTCATACGAAGTAACAACTTTATAAAGTTATTGTATGTTACATTTTTTAACCACAGCATTAAGAATAATGACAAGTCAAATCTTTTATACCATGGGACTAAATGCTTATCTATGTGATTATTATTGTATTGCATCCATCTGAAAACCGCTCATCCTGCACACAGGCTGGCGGGGGTCTGGAGTCTGTCCCAGCCGACCTTGGGCGATAGACGGGGTTCGTCCTGGACTGGTCACCAGCCAGACATACAACCATTCACACCAATACAGGCAACTTAGAGTCCCCAATCACCCTGATCCCCAGAGCAGGTCTCTGGACTGTGGGAGGAAGCCGGAGAACCCGGAGAGAACCCACGCAGACACGGGGAGAACATGCAGACTGCACACAGAAAGGCCACTGGGCGGAGTGGAACCAGGACCTTCTTGCTGTGAGGCGACGGCGCTGACCACCACGCCACCGTGCCACTATTATTGTATTCAAACTGTATTATTTATTAAAACTTCTGCCAAATACCTTAATTTATTGGAGCAATGGAACAAACACAACTACTGTTGCTGTTGGGTGCAAATGTGTTAACATCCAACAACCAATATTTGAGTTGTGAATTTAAAAACAGAATGAGATCATCATTTTTAGTTTTGGAGTGCAAAGTCAGCAGATTGACTCAGAACTCCAGAACTAAGATGAATTATTCAATTGTCGCGCATCCCACATTTATTTGAACGTGGCCCTAATGCTCAATGCGACTAATCAAAGTAGTGACCCAAGATTGATGCTTTTCCCTTCACACTACAGGTTTGTTACAAACTACAAAGGACCACACTGCTGTGTAGACGGGCATCAGACCGACAGCAGCACGGTGTTAAAACAGTTCTGGTCGCTTCAGGTGAGAATCGTACAATTAAATACAACGGAGGGAGTCTACTTTGATGAACTGATTTACATGTTTAAAGGGTCCTTTGATGCCAAAACACTGCACTGCGTTTTATAACAACACAACAGAGGATTTTACAAAGTATGAAACACATTGTCAGGGTGACAATCTCTGCGTTTGCATTCGCTTCTGTCTATATTGGATCGGCCTGATCAGCGTGTTGCTTTGTGGCACCACGTCAAATTACAGCAAAACTTGAGCCGGGTTCAACTATTGTGCTTTCGTGCTGCGTCTACCTTCATAGAAGTGGAGGGGGAATCGACCTCCTCTGATGCAGCGTGCATGTCAGTCTTATTTGTACTCGCAGTCCTAAGAGTGACAAGTTGCCATAAACACCATGAAGCAATTCAAGGTTGAAGCAAAGCGAAGATGCGTCTCCTGAAATTACATCCGCGTTGGTCTTCAGATTCTGGAGAACTCCTTGTCACGTGCGCTGTTGCTGTACCGTCCAAACGGTTCCCAGTGCGCCAACGAGAAGCCATCATGACACCTGGAGGAAGCTCAGGAGACGAAAGGTCTGCAGACCCCGTTTTGAGGCCTAAGCGCAGTGGGAGAGGGAGAGCTTCAGCAGTCCCTGCGTGTGCATCTTGTAGAGCAGTTTGAACTCGGCGGGCAGCTGGTGGGACTCCTGCCATTTGGTAGTGAACTTGGTGCCCTTCTTGTCGTAGTAGTGGTACGGAAGCTCCTTGCCCGTGTTGGGGTCCCAGCCGAAGGGCCAGAAGCCGTACAGGTGGATCTGGTCGCACATGGTGGATGCCAGCGTGTACATCAGGATGCCGGTGCTCAGGCGCTTCGGCGACAGCTGCTTGGTTTTCCAGTAGCTGTTGAGCACAAGTGAAGATAACAATCAATACAATTTCAACGTGAGTGCACATGACATCCATTGTAGTCTGTCCATCAGGAGACGGATCCTCCTCTGACGTTCTCACTGAGGTTTCTTTTTTCAACATGGAAGGGTTTTCATTTTCTGGTTTTCATCTTCAGTTTCTCCTGTGCTGATGTGAGGGTTTTAGGACAGAGGATGTCGCATGTGTACAGACTGTAAAGCCCTCTGAGGATCATTTTTATTTTTTTTTATTTGGGGCTTTACAAAATAAAATGAATTCAATTTTAAAAAATGAACCTATTGGGACCACCGCTGGTGTTTTTGATCAGGTGGTCCTCCTCTGCAGAATCCCACAGGGGGAACTCTCCAAATCTGTCTCAACAAAACTATCTCCTAAGAGTCGTTGAGGTGCTGAAAGCCGACTGAGCTTCCCGAACGTGGTAATTCTTCCAGAGCAGGTAGGTTTAATGGGATTGGTGAAGATTAGGTCTTTGTATGAGCCGCCTATTCTGCTGCAACAACACTAAGTACTAGACTTAAATCCCCTCCACACACACACACACACACACACACACACACACACACACACACACACACACCGTTGCAGCTCTGTGCCATACCTTTCACTAAATAGCTGTCTCCTTATAATACGGCTTTAGAGCCTAAATCTCCTTTTTGCCATATGAGAGACAATTGAACCACACAATCTACTACTAATAGCACATTGTAATTGCAGGGATTCATTTCAAGATGTCGTAAAATAATTTCCACAGATGGGGTCTTTGTGGTCAATGTCCGCAGTCTTACTAGGTGTCTCACCTGTTGACATACTGCATGATGTTTCCGGGCCAGGCCAGCCGGACCTTCAGCTGACCTCGATGCTCCACGAAGAAGTCAACCAGCGTCCTCGTCACCGTGGCCGACGTGTGGAAGAAAAACGCCGGGATCCACAGAATGACGCCGTCGAGCTTCTTCAGGCTCAGGAAGAAGTTGTTCCTGTCCTGCACAGTCAGTAAATTGTTGTAGTATTTCTCCAGGATACTGGGGTTAAAGGTCGTCATGTTGGTCCGACGCCCGACGTCCTTCTTAAAGATCTCGGTCGGTGCGAAGTTGCATCGGAAGACAAAGTCGAACTTCTCGATCTGGGGGCCGCAGCGTGAGCCGGTGAGGATGCCGCTGTTGCCGACCACGGCGCACACGTTGTAGTGCTTGTTGAGGATCGGCGAGACCTCGGGGAGGAGCGAGCGGAAGTTTTCGCCGATGGAGAAAACGTACTTGTGGCCGGAGTAGTCGTAGTGCATCAGCTGTCCGATTCGGACTGAGTCTCTGGTCAGGGTGAAGTTGTGGGGGATGTCAATGTATTGAGAGATCTCGTTTCTGCAAGGAGACAGAATAATAGAAATACCTGTGCAGTACAATGGATTGGAAACGTTGTGGTTCTAGAGGGACAGAATACTTTAAACATGAAGCCAGCATATGTATGAAAAGCACTGGCATACCACAGGTGTGGAATCTACTACCTCCAGCAAGTGCAAACTTTGAGTTTGGGAAGCATTTCAACTTTTGTTTTTTTAAGTGAACAGTTAAAGGCACAGTTCAACAAAATTAAAAATAAACATAAACCAATAACTCAAATTGTCTAATTGGGAATATCTGCATCTGAATTGTATGCGTGTAAATAGATGCCTGACACAAACACGATATTTCAAAACAGAATAACTTTTGAAAAATTTGAAATATATATTTTTGTTAAAGTGTGAGCATTGTTCCATTAGGAACGTAATATTGAATCAAATATCATGAACAACAAATCCATTAAATCCTGTTAGTACTAGGGTTCATTTAAATCTCCATTAAACAAGATTAAGGCGCAGATGAAGCGGACTGTTGACGCTGATGCCTCCATTACTTGATATTTAAATACATAAAGCAAGCATTTTATTTTTGAATGCGACCTCTGGTCCCTGGTTGCTCAAAAGCTACTTCTGCTTCTGCTGGGACACGCCGACTGTGAGAGATTTAAGATTCGATTTAAGGATTGTAAGCGAAACCATCCAAGCCGCACGACTGGAAAAATACAAGAGGAGACCTGAGAGTTATTTAAAACATGCTCGGACGATACAAAACGCTTGGCTGGGACTTGCCATGAAGGAGTCTCGCTAAGGAGACTTAAGTCTTAAGACATATATTTGTAAGAATAACTTGCAGCTGCTGTGAGACTTGAGTTGGACCTGAGTTGAGTTAAGACTGGTTTTGTTGAAACCAGTCCAATTCTACTATTAAATGACTTGACATTCATTTCTTTCAAATTGCTTTAAAAGTTAATACCATTTGGGAAACAAACTGCTGACCGTGTCCCAGTTTTAATGGTTTGACTTATTTATATTTAATGCTATTGTATAAAATAACATTTTTTTACAATATGTCTACACAACCTGTGGAATTTGAAATGGTTCAGATTTGAGATTTTATGATTTGCTGCTGAATTCTAATTGAGTAACATTTCTCCACTGGTGCTCACTGCAGTAAGCAAGCTGGGCTTCAGAAGACAACCCCCCCACAAAAGAAAACACCACAAACCTACTTCAGCTGTAGAAAAGCAGAGCTGTTGTAGGTCCATTTCGAGGAGTTCTGCAGGTCCTCGCCCAGAGCGTTGGTCAGAGGACTGAAGGCAGGGTCCAGATACTTCAAAGCTAGCTGGGATCTACACAGACGAGGAGGAGGCAGAGGCGACCCGCATGTTTACCCATCAGGTCTTACGAGGAGGTCGTCTTCATTCACTTCAAATGCGTTAAAATGTTTGTAGCAAAATAATTTGTTGGACCAGCCAAGAAATACAAGCAGTCAGGTCGTAAATAGGCCAGCACCTCAGCAACGTTATTGAAACTACATTATTTGGAGTTGTTCGCTAAAATACAGAAATCTTCAGTAATTCCTTCTAAATCTGAGATCGGATTGACTTTTTTTGCATCCAAGGAGCAGCAATTGTGCCATCATGTTTTTTTATTGACAATAACCATAATAAGTAACAGGAAATACATTGAGATTTGATTAACTACCTAATTCGTTTTGTTTTAATATCTTTCATGTCTGTCATGTCTCAAACTAAACACTTTGAGACCAAAAGTGAGGTCACCTGACCGCTTGTGTTTCTTGATGTCGTTGTAGCAAAACTGCAAAATTACATCAAATCTTTTTCTCCTGAGCTCTGCAGAAAAAGACTGACATGTGATATTTCAGTACCATTACCACAAAGTTGAAATGCCCCCAAAAGAAGCCAATTGAAATATGCAAGCGGATCTGTGAGGCTTTTTGTAGGAAAAACTGCAGTGAAAAAACGGATTCAGACACTTTTGTTTACACTATCAGCTCAGTGTAAACGCAGCCTCGCGTCTAGAATCAAATCATTTATTGTGGGAGGATGAGCAGCGAGGGGGAAACTGTTGCAGGCATTTGGTCCATCTTAGCAAGTCCCTGTAGTTCATTTAAGACTGTGTATGTAGGGTGAAACATACGCTACAACCATTCGATTTCATTTTCCTTCCCTTTCAAGATGGTTTTAAAACAACCGGCCAGATCTTACCTTGTTTGATGCATTTCAAGACATTTAAACATGCATGAGAAATCAAATGACGTTGCCTTGTTGGTAAATTGAATCTAATTGAAAGGCTGAACATGAGGTCGACCCACTTGATAAGATGAACACTGAGTTTTTTTGGCATTTAAGAAGCTTCACCTCTTCCAAAACTACAACTGTAAATATAGCAAACAAGACTTAGCCAGGAGATTACTCATGTATTCATTGATTTGTGTGTTCAGCCTAGCGTAGCACAAAGAGTGGAAGCACATTCTCCTCCAGAAGATACAAATAATCCTCCTTTCAACAACTCCAATGCTACACGATTTATTTGCCTCTTGTTTATTGAGCCGTAAAACTATCATGTTGAAAATTAAACACTGTAGTTCTAGCAGTCGATACACCTCAAAAATCCGTTCCTGATTGCGAGGGACCAAGTTTGAGATCCGTCAACTCTACGGAAACCCAAAGCCTGCGTACAGCAGGATCGGTGGTGACTAGCTTGTTAGCTCTCGACCCGCGGTATCAGAAGGGCCAGGCATCAGACAGTGTACTGTGCAGCCAGGGATGGCTAGCTGTTTATCTAGGTAGTGGATTTCCATACCATGTATAAGGTCATGAATGGGACTTCCTACCCTCTAATTCCTGTCCTGAGTGTATGAAATGTAAAGGTTCCATGTGATATCTGTCAGCTAGCAGTATCAGCTATCTAGAACAGATCAAACTTGTGTACAGTATTGGAGTTGTTTGTGGAGGTTTCATTTCCTCATTGATACAGGTAGGCTTGCAGTTTTTCTCCAGTCCAAGACAAACCTTGGAAAGTATGTGTAAATACTGTTCCACATAGATCGCATGGTGGTCAGAAGCTTATTCGTGTTGTTGCACCATTCGCCATCTTTGAAGCCAGCGACAATAAGCCAGAGGTTCAGCGCTGAATCCGTATCAACGTGATATACTGCAGCTACCGGCTCAAAGAATACAATGGGAACACTAAAGCTGAGCACATTGCATCTGGGAAGGTCTCACTTTTCATGAATCATCCGAGTTCCTCTGTAGCATCAGTTTGGGACGTGTTAAAGAAGTCAACCATGACTTGGTTTAACACGGAGCATGAACAGCTGTGTCTTTAGTGTCATACCAGTGATATGGCCATTCACCAATTTTGTGATGTGAAATGATCCCATTCTAACACCTTTATAAAAACATATTTTGCAATGGGTTTAAGTGAATTGATGCTTTTCTAATTATTGAATTAGTTTGAAAGGAAATTGCATCCAATACAGATGTCTAACTGTGCCTCAGTGTAATTTACCACTTAAAAAACCTAGGGGACTCAGCAGTATTATGCTGCTGAGCTCCAGATGTGCAGATGATCAATCCAACGAATACAAAAATAAACTTGTCTAAAATAGCTAAAATTGTGACAGACTTTTTCTTTGTGAAAAACGTATTTCTTCAAATTGTGTCTATATTTTAAAACATTTATTATTCCTCCAAATGAGCTATTTCATGCTTTCTCAAATCCAACGGCCAACCATCCAAAAGGCTACAGTGCAAATGCAGGTGTCATGGAGCCTTTGCTTGGTATCTCATCAGGGACAGAAACAGATGGATACTCAGTATCACACCGTTGATAGATAAAGCTGCCATGACAAAATATGAATATTAACATAGGGGGGAAGGAAAGACAGAGTGCATCCTTGTGTGCTGAATTCAAACGTCGGCCTCTGTATTCACCTCAGGTCAGGTTTGCGAGGCGGCCTCTCGCTGCAGTAGGAATGTAAAAAAAATACATGAACCCTTGTCTTACTCATCACCAGTGAAGCAAATGACAGATATCGACAGAGAGAAAAACCCGAAATACTTATATATATATGTATATAGGAATTTGATTCTATAAAGACCTGGCACGCAGTAGTAACCTGGGTTCCAAATACTTACTTGATTTTATATTATTCTAACAACGAAGCAATTACTGTGATATAACAGCTGAGGTGGTGATCATTTAAGTAGTTGTCACTTTTTTGTTGCAATTACCAACTGCTACCAAATAAAAATAAAGCTTGGTACAGGATATTTTGATCACTTGCTGTGTGAATACATTTAAAATAAAATGTGAAGGTGAACGATGAAGTAATTTCCACACGCATTCACTTAATAAGAAGTCACGTAATATCACTGTCTCCCCAACCATCACATTGGGGGAGCCCCACCCCTCAAAGAAAGCCTTAACTTAACTGCTCTTTGTAGTTCTGCCCCGATGGACACACACAGACACGCATGCACACACACAGGTGAGCACACTTTCATGGTTCTCAGAGGATGAATCCTGATGACCTTTTGAGATCCTTTGACTTTTTATCCAGCAGAACATCAAGTGAAAATGTGGTTTAAAGCTTTAACTTTCCAACCCTTGCTAATCTAAAGCTACGCTAGTATCGTGGCTCTGTGGAGGGAAACGTTGTTCCGTCCATCACTGTGGTCATTCATCAACTACTCGATGAATGGCCATGAGATTTGACATTCATGGTAGCAAGAGGCGGATGCCTGCTGAACATCAACATGTCATCGTGTAACACAACAGGAGACTTCTGTCCTTTGGATTTTTTTCCCTTGGAAACTCACTCGGTGACCTCTGTGACCTCTGTGACCTCATCATTCAGCCCGAGCAAGGCAAGAAACACAAACAATATGGAACATGTTTTGGAATGAATATTGCAGCATAAGAATGGCCTGTTAGGGATTTAAGCAGTAGAGCACCCCTACTGGTAGAAATTAGAAATTATAATACATGTATTCATGTTTAGTGTTAGAATTGTACTTGGTGTGTTATTACATTAGCATGTTAGATTAAATAATTGCAATATGAATCCAACACAATTCTTAGTCATTTAAGTCATATAATAACTGTACACATTAACATCCGGCCATGTAATGTTAAAACCTGGGGACGGATGCTTATTGCCGTCCTTCATGGATTTCTTTTCTCCACAAAGAGGGTTTTTGGGAGTTTTTTCGCCTGTCAGGTAGTGAAGGAGCATGAACGATGAAGGACAGCTCTGCCAGGCAAATATTCTGATTTTGGACCATATGGATCTGAGTTAAACACAATGGTTAAGAGGTGATGTTGTTCTACATGCTGTGTTATGTTTACATGATGAAGCTTTAAGTGAAAGCTGTGATCATGGAATGTACTGTAGTATTTAGTGAACAGGGATCGGTCAGGTCAGTGAGGGATTTCAGATCCGACCATCAGATGTCATGTGATGCCTTGGAGCAGAACAGACATAACTTTTTACATGGAGGCCAAACTGTAGAATTACAACTTCCGGGTCCATCATGTGATGCCATGAGGCCTAAAAAGACATTCTCCATGTATCATCAGAAAAATGGCTCTGATAGCTTCAATCATTTTTACTTTCTCCCTTGGGAATGAGTTCCAGAACAAGCCCCAAAGCCTGGACGGCAGAATTAAAGGAAACCCTGGTGAGCTCCCTCCATGAGCCACATAATGCAGAAGATGGCTGTTAGTACCCGAATTAAAACCATAAAACCTTTGTAAACACGGCAGCATATGAAGTCAAGGAGAGCTGTCAGCTGATCGAGTTCACAGCTGTAGGATTAAGTGACAGATGTCTCACACACTGACATGTTCTACACACAGATCACATTATGAGGGAAAAGCTCCTCAGTATCAACATGAGTTCATGATCTCAATCTCTAGTTTCTAATCTTCTTCAATAAAGTATAATGTTCAATAGTAAGTTATGGTCCACTTAGAGTCAAATAGAACATAAGCACATACTTCAGGGCGGGCTTACTGTGATTGACAGGTCACTGATGCTACCATGGTCGCTTCGCTACGTCTCTACTCAACATTCCAAATATGCTAACTTCTGTTTATTGGTTGGTAAACAAACGACGTAGAGTCAGACGTCGAATCAGCGAACTCGAGGCACCGAAATAGCAGCAAACAAACCGATGGTTGGTGTACCTGAGCTGATGGGCAGAGCCTGCACCCCAGGGGGTCCGTCAGTGTACAGCAGCTACACACAGACACCAATAAGGGGCACAGCTCTGCTGTTGACCTTTATTCGGCCCTTTGTTGCTACGAATATGGTTGAGCTTTGATTTATTTACATTTGCTGTCGCCATTGAAATAGAAACTATAGTGAGCCATTGAAACATTCCTGCTGTAACATACGAAAACATGTGAATTATAAAGAAAATTTGATTCTTTTTTGGTTAACTGTCCAGAAACAACCGATAAGCTGCATCGGTAAAAAACACGAGCGTTGATTCAATTGTACGATACCCAACGTTTTTACAATCAACTTCACACTGCATCAACCAAACAATCGACATGCTGAGAGCTACCGGGCCTCAGGCAGCACAGAGGCCTCCACCTCGGGGGATCACTGCTGCATCTTTTCACGGTTTCATCACTTCACGCACAACCTGAGGGAGGAGCGCCCATCTGGGAAGCCACATTTAAAAAGGAAATAGTGAGAAACATCACATGTGGAGGTGGGAGACATTAGTGTACACACGTGCTCACTGTGTCGGCATGTACACACCTGAATGTCCTAAACACTAAATCCTAACGCTGTCAGCTGATTGCAGGCTGTGCAGCTCGAACTCACCGAAAGCCCGCATGGAGCATGGACATCCTGGGTCCGCCGTTCGCTCCGTATCTGGGGGTGCTGAGCAGAAAGTCCTTCTTGATGGATACGTAGCTGATGAGCGACAGGATGAGCAGCGCCACGCTGAACATGACGAGCCCCAGCGCGCTGACGATCCGCACCATCCTGCCTCTCTGCGGACACCGGGCCCCCCCACGGCGAGAGCACGGGGAGCCCCCGGGCGCACTGCATCAGCGGCAGAGCGAGCGGCGCGGACGCGGAGGTGACGACGCGCGCGCTTCAGGTGAATGGAAGAGTCCATGCAATTGCGAGGAGGAGAAGAGAGGCGGCGGCGCGGCAGCGGCAGCGGCAACGCATGTGCGGCGAACAGAAGGCGCAGAGATGGGAAAGGCCGCACGGGGGGGGGAAGGGTCTTTATCGGCGCATTCCAAAGGAGGCTATCGAGGCCACACTGTCCGTGCGTGGAGCCGTTCTCATGGCCTGAACGTAGGAGGCGACGCGTCAGCGGAAGAAAAAGACGCGCGCAGGAAGGACGGAGTATGACGCATTGAAAGTCCAGAATGGAGCGCCGAGGATGGAGGAAGAGGAAGGGGGGGGAGGAGGGGAGGAAGGGAGGGGTCTTAGGGTTCTTTTCCTCTGCAGGCTCAGATTACAACCGGCGTCATAACCTCGAGGCGATGAAGTGACGCGACGACACGCGGCTTGGTGCGCGGTAGGACGCCTCTCCTCGTCTCCATCCTCGGTGCCTCCGGCTCCTTCACTCCCCCCTCCCTATTTTAAGAAAGCGACGTGTCGCGTTAAATTGACGCAGCACAGCAGCATCCGAGGTGGAGGGGGGAGAGGGGGGGGGGTATATTCAACATTATTATTTTTACAATATGTGACATAAATGCTAAACATTAAGGACCAGGTATTTGGAACATTGCAAACATAATAGATTGAACGTGTCCGTCTTTATCGGGCATTTCTGATTTTGTTCACGCCGAAGCACTGGCGGACAGCAAGCCCCATGTGTGTGGAGACATGTAGACACCAGACAGGGGGGGACGGGCTTCCCTCGCTGCTGACATCAACAGTGACCTTTCTACTGGTCTCAAGGCCTGATGAGACACAAACACAGACACACTGAGGAATCTCAAAGATTGGACGAGGCTGTCAAACAGACATACAGATTAAGATCCTAAAGCTTCACATCAAGTAGCTGTACACACACACACACAAACACACACTGTGGGTCCGCGAAGGTACTGCAGGGGGTCGTGAAATTTTTGGTTGATAAGACAATTTTTTAAAACATTTTTTTCCCCCACAAATGTAAATGTCATCAGAATCAGAATTTTATTTATGTTCTTTAAATACACATTAACATGAATCCAACATATTGAAGCGAACGGATAAATTGATGGAGAAGACGTCATCTGTCAACACACACACACTCTCAGCGTCCCTCAGCAGCTCCCAAGCTGCTCACCGGTTCCCTCACTGCTCCTTTCATGCTGATACGACCACGCAGGCACCAGCCAATCAGATCCATTCATGCTCACGTCTAAAGAGCGTGAAGCTCAAAAATAAAAGATGGCGGACCAAACTCCGTGGAATAGGGGGTCCCTGACCCCATCTCGCCATCAGTTTGGGGGACCTTGGCTTGAAAAGCGTCGAAGACCTCTGGCGTAGACGGTTTACGTTGTGACACACAATCAAAACCCCTCGGAAACGTAAGCAAGAGCATGTGTAATTACCTCCAGACTGAGAGACAAGAGAAAGAGCCAATGAAAATACATGGCTGCTTACTCCCACTTAGTTTTATATGTATTTGTATACTTATTGTACCTTTACCTGAAGACATAGGTCAAGGGAGAACCAGTTGTCATGTACAGAACTAAACAGCCAACCATGGACTGTTCAGACGTCTTTGGTATGATGGAGTGATGAAGTGCCTCCAGGAATAACTTACACAAAACAAAACAATAACTTATTGATAATCTTGTAGCGTCGGGGTGTAGTGGGTCACTCAGCACACGCAGGCGAATGGACGTTCTGGTAGGAATCCTTTATTTGTTTCTCCAGCAGCAGATAACATGCCCCCCCACGCTGTCGCCACACTCCCTCAATACCCGCAGACAACAACAACAACAACAACATACCTGACCCCAGAACACGGGAACACCCGCCTCCCACCGTCTCCCCCAATCACTGGCCACCCCCTGTCTAGCAACTCCCCCTGATTGGCCAGCGTGACGAGAGTGACGTGACACTGTACAGAACACACTGCTGAACAGGGTCGCTACCCCCACCCCCTTACAAAGGTCCTCGCCCCCAAGGAACAGCTGGACACATGTCCCTGTAGTCCGAGGCCAGGAAAACATGTACAACTGCAGGAACCTTTTTTAAGAGTAGATGCAGGAACAGAGAAAACAAATATAAGAGAAATAAGAAAGAGAAGAAGGTGTGGTAATCCCATAAAATGAGAAAACAGGAAAGAAAATGAGTCAGAGTGGGAGATGTGAGTAACAAGTAGACGGGAAGTAAAATGATGCTGAGAGGAGCGAGGGAGGAGACGAGGAGACGTCAGTGAGCAAGACACTGCGTATCAGCTTCAGATGGTTAAAACAGGCCACCAGGATTCATTTTTGTTGGAGATGGTGACACCCCTCAGTCCCACAGAGCCACCAGCTGTCGTATGCAACAGGAAGTGACGTAAGCGTATGGACCACTATGCCTCCGGTCATGGATGGAATGTGATTCAGCAATGCAGATATAGTTTCAATGTCATCTGAGGTTTGAAAGCTGGTCATAAATGTCACAAATATATATATAGCTAAATCCCGCCATGAAAGGGTGTCATGGTTGTGTGGTGGTTAGCAACTCACAGCAAGAAGCTCCAGCGTTTGAAATCATCCAGCGGCCTTTCTGTCTGGAGTTTACACGTTATCTTTCGCCCCTATTGGGGGGCGGATCGTGGGGTCATCAGCGCCACCTCCGTGGGACCCCAAACTTCCCTTTTCCGGGCCACATCTAGCTCTGACTGGGGGATCCCAAAGCGTCCCCAGGCCAGTGTGGAGATATAATCTGTGTTTCATTAAAACACGGATCAAACACATGTATTAACGTGTATGCACAGACTTTTTTCTTGCATAGGATTCAAGCTCATTCAACTAGAAACTTAAGACAATACATCACATTTCCAAGCTATGGTGGCTGAATGTTACATCACTCACGTCACCCGGTTCCCCGGTTCCCCCGGTCCGCCTGCCCTGCTCTGTTCAGCCTCCCACCCTCGACCCCTTGTTCTTGTCTCCCCATAAGACATCTTCCTATTTCTCTCCCTCCCTGGTCTGTGTTTTCAGTCCCCCACTGGACTAAGTGCAATACCTGAATTAAAGTTATACATCCTTACCCAACCCCAACTAGCTGTAAAGTAGAATGATGCATCCACCTTGACCGTCTTTGCATTGTGAAACGGTCACGGATAAACGTTGTAATGTGTGTAATATACATTCAATAACATTATAACACGTTAATACATTGTGAAACAATCCCTTTTACATTGTAACATGTTAATACATTTGTGAAAAGGTCACGGTTGATGTTAAAACACACGGTTAACGTTGTGAAACGGTGCAAATCGGGTTTAGGCAACAAGACCTGTTGGAATAAAAAAAGCATCATGGCTTAAGTTTATGTTTTTTGGATAAAAAAAACCTTGAGCTGCGGCCGCAACCTCATGTGACTCAATGATGTAGCATCAATAAAATTAACTCAAACGCATTTAAAAGCCATGTGTTTGTTTGTCTAAGCCTTAGTGGAATGTGTTACGCAGCTTCATTTCCTCTGAGCGTCTAATAATGACATTCTTTTGCATTGAAACTAGTTGAAAGCATTTATCACGACCACTAAAGCTGGTGAAGACATTTCAATACGCGGTGCAGTTGCAGGGATCAGACGTCATCTAGTACCCACATGCTCAAACTAGGAGTAGGCTTCTTTCTTGTCATACTATAAACAATGCCAAGACAATTAAAGAATGTCTCTGTCCGTCTGTTCCTCCTGTTGTCCTTAAGCCTCAGAAGTCCACTGAGCACCTACAATAAAACCAGAAGGAGCTCATGAATCAGATTGATCCGATTTTCATGTGAACGCTCTGATATGAAACCGATAGGAGAGGCCCACAGCTCATGAAAGAGGCAATTAATGATCCAGTCATTAGAGCAGAGGGAGTTGGGTGGACGATCAGAGGCTGCAGCTCCCCCTAAGCAAGAGGAGCGTGAAATTACTGCACTTTATGTTCTCTACACACACTCACATAGTAAAAAATCATTCATAACAACGATGCGCCCCAACTTTAACCAGCCATGCATGGGCCAAATGTAAAAGATATGAACGCATTGTCTATACCTGCATAAGTTACATATTTAATCATAATGCCGAGAGTTTTCTAGATTCATTTCATAGTTTTAAACGCATGTCTGCATTTTGTATTGGCTAATATAAGGAAACATGGTTTGCAACATCTCTACATCAGTAGTTCATTTATTGCACTACTGAGCACGGATGTGAGTTGAGGTGGCGCTGAAGCAGGTGGAGAACAGACAATAACTGTTAATGAAACCTTCTCTAAATGTCCAAGGTCACATTGAGGAATCCGGGTTCCACATCTCATGATGCATCATCCTAACCTCCAGATTGAAGCTGTTCCTCCCTGAGGATGTGTGTGTGTAAATGGAGCAGCCTGCAGTGCTTTGTTATGTCCACGGTATCGATAGAGGACAGTAGACAGACCGTACATCACTCACAGTTCAGACAGTGACCAGCAATGGACTGAGCCCACTATGTGTGTGTGTTTGGACAGCGGTGAAGGACTGTGCTACAAAGCCAAATAAGCCAAACCCGGCGAGAAAACCTTCACAGACGGAGTTGGATCAGGCTGCTGCTTGAAGAATCTGTAGGTCAACTCTCGCTTTGTCTTTTCATTAACGCAGAGTTTTCTGATCCAAATTCCCTGAGATGAAAACGCTAAAAGTGTGTTGAATAATTCTGCTCAAACATATATATATATATATATATATATATATATATATATATATATATAATATATATATATACTAAGACTTGAGTGTGCCTCTTCCCTTTGAAACTAAAGAATACAAGCGTACCTCCTGGCAAACAGAGGGCGCTGGGTGCAGTTTCACACTAGATGGGGACTGTCTCAAAGGTGCATGCAAAATCCAAGAGAGCTTTCTAATTTATAGCTTTTTTAAGGCGCTTTCGACCACTTTGAATTTCATTCACACCCCCTAATGTTATTAGTACACCAGAAAATCCAAACAACATATCCAGATGATCCCCTCTGCCTCGTCTGAGCCACTGTGAATATCTCCCATTCTAAATCTACCTGGACCAGGAACATTGAGACTTTTAAGTTTTGGTCTAAAATACTACTACTACTACTACTAAGTGTTGAAAAGTAGCCGCTATTTAGAAAACTGGAATCCAAAACCAGACCAAATCAGAACCAGGGCACAAAAAATGAAAAACAAATCAGCAGGTTGTGGTCTCTTCCACTAAACCACAGACAGTTGAGCGTGATTGGTCTACTGCAGGTGAATTCAGATTGAATTCTAACTGCATTTATTGAGGCAGGTATTATTACAGTGCCAACGTCTAGGTTTGTGCTGCTGTCCTCATATCACGGCCCTGGCATCAAACTACTCTATAAGCAACACATAATACGTAATGAGCAGATGCATCATTTATTTTCCCTTTTACCTGTACTGTTACTCATCAATCTAAATTGTTTAGGTGTGTTGCAAAGTCAGACCTAGAATGAGGAAAAGGTTGGGCTCAATAAGATGGAGGGGCTAAATTAAAGACAAAGATATGTGATTTACACACTAAGCTCATATTTATGCGTAACACTTTTTCCATTACATTACATTACATTACATGTCATTTAGCAGACGCTTTTATCCAAAGCGACAATAAGTGCATTCGACCATAAGGAAACAAACTCAGAAGAACAAGAAACAAGAAAGTTCATCAAATAAGCCAGTTTACAACTTGCTGTAGATAAGAACCATTATAAGTCCAATGTAAGTGCTACAGGTAGTTAGTGTGTTAGTGGAGGTAGAGTCTGAAGAGGTGTGTCTTTAGTCTGAAGATGTGAAGGCTCTCTGTGGTCCTGATGTCTTCAGAGACCTCCTTCCACCATTTAGGAGCAGGACAGCAAAGAGTGGAGATCTAGTCGAGTGTTTTGCTCTCAGTGAGGAGGAACAAGCAGTTTATCACATGCAGAGCGGAGAGGTCAGAGGTCGGGATGTCGGGTTGGACCAGGTCCTGGATGGAAGCTGGACCCCATCCATTCACACCATGGTACGTGAGCACCAGTGTTTAGAACTGGATGAGCCACCAGTACCAGTGAAGAGAGCGGAGGAGTGGAGCCAAGCCGGTAATTAGGTCAATTGTGTTTCATTAACTTCTTGCAAACAAAGTTGCAGCTTTGTGTGTGATGACGATCATGGCGTTGTTGTTGTTTTTGTTTGTTGTTTCCTGTGAAGTTTAAATACAGTAAAGCTTTGAAAATGAAATATAGAAAACCATATACATATCTGTAACACATAAATATATTAATGTAATTCATGCTACAAATACATAATGTAACGATCATGGTCATAATCATGAATAAAATGACACAAATTCACAGAAAAAAATGTTTTATCTACGTTTTAATTTTACGTTTGTGAGACGGCCATGACCACATTGCGTTCGTTTTACAAAAATATTCAACAATTTCACTGTTGAAAAGATTAAGTCACGTTGATATGAAGTGATAGAATCATGTATTAACTCTTTAAGGCTCTAGTAGGAGTCCATTGACCTAACACTGACTCTTAAGGCTCTAGTAGGAGTCCATTGACCTAACACTGACTCTTAAGGCTCTAGTAGGAGTCCATTGACCTAACACTGACTCTTAAGGCTCTATTGTTTAAGGCTCTAGTAGGAGTCCATTGACCTAACACTGACTCTTAAGGCTCTAGTAGGAGTCCATTGACCTAACACTGACTCTTAAGGCTCTAGTAGGAGTCCATTGACCTAACACTGACTCTTAAGGCTCTAGTAGGAGTCCATTGACCTAACACTGACTCTTAAGGCTCTAGTAGGAGTCCATTGACCTAACTCTGACTCTTAAGGCTCTAGTAGGAGTCCATTGACCTAACACTGACTCTTAAGGCTCTAGTAGGAGTCCATTGACCTAACACTGACTCTTAAGGCTCTAGTAGGAGTCCATTGACCTAACACTGACTCTTAAGGCTCTAGTAGGAGTCCATTGACCTAACTCTGACTCTTAAGGCTCTAGTAGGAGTCCATTGACCTAACTCTGACTTTTAAGGCTCTAGTAGGAGTCCATTGACCTAACTCGGACTCTTAAGGCTCTAGTAGGAGTCCATTGACCTAACACTGACTCGTAAGGCTCTAGTAGGAGTCCATTGACCTAACACTGACTCTTAAGGCTTTAGTTGGAGTCCATTGACCTAACTCCGACACTTAAAGCTCAAGTAGGAGTCCATTGACCTAACTCTGATTGTTTAAGGCTCTAGTTGGAGTCCATTGACTTAACTCTGACTCTTTAAGAATCTAGTTGGAGTCCATTGACTTAACTCTGACTCTTTAAGGCTGTGGTTGGTAGAGCTCTGATCTGATTCCATTGGCTGAACTCTGTCTTTGCAAGGTGCTGCTCTGACTGGCACCTCTACATATCAGGAAGCTGAAAGGTCAATTCCTTTCTATTTGAGATGAGAGAAAAGATAAATGGGAGAATTAGGTGAGAGGAGATGGTTTATAAGCTTCAAAAACATACACTCCCTTCACTCCCTTTACTCATGCCTTACCCATTCCTCCGCCGCTTAATGCCTTCATTCCTTCCCTACTGTCTTTTTCCTTTTCACTCCCTTCCTTCCTTCCTTCCTTTTCTATCTTTTGTCACAAATATTTTCCTCCATCCCTCACTCCATTTCTTCTCTCTTTCTCTCTATCATGACAGCTTTCTATCTTTTTATCCCTTTACTCCTCTCCTAAGAAATTACTCCCTCTTTCCTTCTCTTTCTTTGTCCCTTCTTGATCTAAATTGTATATACTTTTAATCTTCTTTGCCCTTTTCACAGATTCACCATACCTGGGCAACAGAGAAAAAGACAGAGCGAGAGCAGCTGTTGCCAGGCAACCGCGGCTGGCAAACGAGGTGTGGAGAAGTGAAGGAAGGAACAGAGGCGCAGTATTCTGGGGGAGGAGACGAAGGACTGGGAAGGAGAAGGAGAGAGAAATGGGAGGAACGTGAGGAGTGAAAGAGAATAAATGATGGGAGAAGGAAGGAGGAGGAAGGAGTGAAGGGAGCGGGGGTGAGCGTGGGGGGGCGGGGGTGCACGCATGTGCACACAAACACACACACACACTCACTCATTACAGAGAGAGAAATAGCAGAAGTGTAAGAGAGAAAAAGAGAAACAAACAGAATCGAAGGAGGCCTCAGTCCAGATCTTAGTGCAGTCTTTAAGAATTTGCTACCGTCATAGAGATGAACACCAAATTCAAAAGTTTAAACAATATAATGCATTCAGAATCTGCCTGGAGGACCAGAACAACCTGACATAATGCATGTTGGCAAAAGTAGAACACAGTTTAGTTTATATGTATTAGTAGAGTTTGCTTCACTTCATTTGATTATTAATGCAAAGCAAACATGGCTCATCTGAAGTTTATGATGACTCGTATTGTTGAAAAGTCCCTCTAATCATTTCCCTCCATCGAAGCGTGTAGTCAGCAGAAGACTGTCGGTGATTTGTAAGCAGTGCAGAAGCTTCCGATCCATTGGGTCAGTTCTCACTGATAGCTCTTTACAATACATGCACCCCTAAAGGTGCTGAAAGACAAACTGGCTTCACCACTCTACAGGTTACCTGCTGCAAGGAGATTTCAGGGCTCAAAGTACAAAGGCCCCTTTCATTTTCACATTGGCTAAACTGTTAGCAGCTGATGACATTGGGGGGTGTCGATACAAGGGGAGCCTCTTGCCTGGGGCAAAGCAGTTTGTTGCTGAACACACAACCAAGCAATCACATATGATTGACGGAAAGAATGAGGGCTCTCTCTCTCTCCCTCTTGCTCTACGTCAGGTGCGGCGTACAATAGGATAACAACAGTTTTGCAGGTGACACATTTTAAGCAGGCGGCAGCCACGTCTACCAGGTGAAGCCAACGTGGAAATGACTAATTCTCTCTTGATTTATTACCTCAGTAAACATTGTAAAGATTTGTTTATGGTCTCAAGTCTTCTTGAATACAGCGTCATAATTATTTTGTAGATCTAAAGTAAAATAGAAAATAAAGCAACCTACGATTAAGGGTTGGTTTAACAATAACTGACAGGTCACTAACACTACTGCAGCTGTCACTCATCATCATTTTAAATATAGTAACTTCTGTTTATAGCTTGCGAATGAAACCAACTTAGCCCGAACAAAAGGGTTTAAAACGTCAGTTCACAAAGCAAAGGATGATGTCACCATGACTTCTGTTTATGAACACATGCTGCTGGAATGACTCACGAGACAGTACTTTAAGATATATTCACGCACGTCCTGGTTCCCATTCAGGAACATACAAACAGTGGCCATAATCATTGTGATATCACACATTATTCCAATGGGTGACGCCTTGAGTTTGGCAATTTTGCCATCGCCGTCTTTGATTATGTGCTGTCTCTGGTAGTCAGTGAGCTGTCAATAACAGTAAGCTCTTCCCTAAAGGAGACTCTGCCTTTTGGCCCATTTGACTCTAAAGTGACCATAACTATACACATCATCTTGTAGTGAAGAATTTAAATTAGAAATTAAAACCATGCACTCATGTTTACTATGTTTACTGAGTGAATAAATCAAGAGTAATCAAGTAATGTTCTCATAGACTTACGTTGGACAGTCCAACCGGAGGATTCTCCCCCTTATGGGAAGTAAGTAAGTCATAAAAACCCTTCTGACAGATTAAAATCCTCCTATAACCTGCAGCAGAGAAGATGTCAGATAAATATCAAATATATTCCACTATACTATATTATACTGTGGTACCTCACTTTGAGATCCAAGCATTTCTTCTGATTGCTTCATTTTTTACAGTGAATACACAGCGACAGTCAGACAGACATGAGGCTTAGTCACACGCACTCAGTCCAATTTTAGAAAATGTAATCTGGGATGTTTGATTAAGAGATGATGAAGGTGAAAATGAAACTAAATGTGATTAAATAAAAGAGAGGGAGAGACAGATCAGTATGAGGGAGGACTAGACAGCGGCTCAGATACAGCACACAGCACACAAAACTGAGAGGAGATTAAATGATTCCATATTTCTCAGTTTAACGCCTGATTCATATCCATCAGGTATTACCCGGAATCTCAGTGGAAATATTTGTAAATGCAATTAATGTGAGTTTGACCAGAACACATAAAAAATGGAACCATTTAAAAGAACCACTCCTTCGCCATGATATTCTTATTCATTGCATATATCAGAACAAAACGTTTGGAATAAAAACACAAACTGTTGGTACATTGCAAGATACGCAGTGAGCACTAGATGCGATTTCAGCACAAAAATTGGGTTCAAATTTAATTTAATACTCAGAATATTTCATTCAAAACGTCATAAATATGGAACTACAGACTGTGTACTGTTAACAAGAAGCTTTAAGGACATAGTAATGCGGGCTGTTTGAAACATTACTTCTTTAAGTCTAATCACATCTGTAATGCGCATGCGCAACTCCTTGCAGAGCGTCGACCCTATGCAGTGTTGGGTTCTGATCAAGGACCACTACTGTTCCCCTCGGCCCTTCTGAGACGAGAAATCAATAGAGTCAACTGGCTCGAGTTTAAACATGATAAAGAACTTAATAACTAACAGGAGTAATAAGCAATACAGGGAATAAAGTCTGAAGAGTATGTTATTCGCGAAATAGAGAAGTCCCTTGGTCAAAGTCTCATATGGCTATCAATATTGGTTCACAGGAGGCTGTTTGCTCCTTCTCCAGCTCAGCTCTTCAAATCTCCCAGGAGCAGGCGCGTCCCTTGTGCTGCAGTCGTATGTGATTGGCTGCACATTCAAGTCCCACTCCTCCCTCGTGAATTCCTTTCTTCTCCAAGGCATCACATGACTTCCTTCTGGCTCCATCTGATGGTCGAATCTGAAATCCCTCACTTACCTGACCAATCCCTGTTCACTAAATACTACAGTACATTCAACGATCACACCTTTGGCTTAAAGCTTCTTCATGTTGTGGCAACCCGGAGGTGTTCTCCTCCTCTAACCTGGGACAGCACAGCTCCAATACCTGACCCTGAGCCATATGTATGGACGATGAACGTGTCCTGGAAGTTAGGGGTGCTTAAGATCGGCTCAGTGCACAAGGCCTTCCGAAGGGTTGCAAATGCTTCCACAGCGTTGGTGCTCCAAAGAACCTGGTGTGGGTGGCTGTTTTTCATCATCTCATGTAAAGGGGCTGCAATGGTGACAAAGTGAGGTATAAAGCACTGATAAAAGCCGACCAGGCCCAGGAACGTTTTTACTTGCCTCTTAGTTGCTGACTTAGGCCAGGTGGCGATGGCTTCCACTTTCCGGGATTGGGGTCTTACACTGCCTCTCCCAGTGGTGTAGCTGAGGTATTCTGCTTGTCTTCTCCTTTGCAGCATCTGTGAGGGTAACCTGCCAGTAACCTTTAGTGAGGTCGAGAGTGGACATAAACCAGGGTGGGCCAAATTGCTCAATTAGCCCATCAACTCTTGGCATGGGGTCAAATTTTGAGATTTCATTCAATTTTCGAACATTATTGCAGAATCTCTCGCTGCCATCTGGTTTTGGAATCAACAACAATGGGCTGGACCAGGCACTACGTGACTCTTCAATAACACCCATTTCCAACATCCTTCTCACCTCTTCTATAATGGTCTCTCTTTTTGCCTCGGGGATGCGTTAGGGTCGGAGCCTCACCCTTTTCCCAGGTTCAATGATTATGTCATGTTGAATCACATAGGTCTAAAAACACATCTTTAAACTGCCCGGTCAGTTCGGCAATGTCTTGCCGGTGGGTCGGACTGAGATGGGGGCCCAGAGTTACCTGTAAAGGGACATGATCTGGGATTTTGACCGAAGGGCGTGCCATCTCTTCAACAGATAGATGTGATAAGTTTGGCAGGTTTTCCTTCTCCCAGGTTGTCTCACCTTATAGTTTACCTCACCCTCCCTCTCAATCACCTCATAGGGTCCATGCCACTTGGCCAGGAGCTTGCATTCAACCGTCGGAATCAGGACCAACAAAGACAAACTCCCCAGGCTGGAACTCCCGTAGTTGAGCTCTACGGTTATAGATTCTGGCTTGGGCGTGTTGGGCTTCCTGCATACAGTATGTTTCAGCACCAGCGGCCATATCTTACCCATCCTCTCTTGCATCTGGTCCACATACTCTACGCCTGAGCTGTGGGCTGATGGCTGCTGCTCCCATGCTTCTTCGGCCAGGTCCAGCCTGCCCCTGGGTCACACAGCAGCTCTCTTAAGTGTTAGGTCTTATTACTCATCATTAATAGAGAAAAATAAAAACAACTCCAGGTTTCTAGCCCGACTGACAGAGAGTCACAGCTCTGTCGAGCCGTGTATTCCTTTGGACCTCACTAGTAACAACTTCATGAACTTCTTCAATGATAAGATTCTGACTACCAAAGAGAAAATTGATGGTCTCCTGCCTTCAACCAGTGCCTCTACCTGTCCTCCGATGTAGCGAACTTTGGAAACACCGCAGTAAACCCTGATGCCTGCAGACGATGCTCTGTATCTGTCCATCAACCCAGAAGAACTGACTTCTAGTTAGACTTTAAAAGTCTTGGAACATCAAAACTTGGATGACCGATCCGATTCCTGATGCTAAACTCAGAAAAATTTTTCCTTTAGTTAGCACATCCTTATTAGCCAGCTTATGAATCTGTTTTTATGGATGGGCTCTGGTACCACAGTCCTTCAAGGTAGCTGGGAGTTCTCTTCGACCAGGAGAAACCTACAACTTGCATATAAAGAAGTGTTGGACTAACTTCACAGACCTATCAATCTTCCCCTTCCTATCTAAGATCCTTGAGAAACTGTCTCAAATGTGATGCACAAAAAATGCTTTGTTCGTTTGTCATTTCCAGTCAGGACTACTGTAATTCTTTGTTAAACAGGCACTCTTGAAAATTACGAATGATCTTCAGTTGATTCAGAATGCTGGACTCATCTCTTTCAAGTCTTGCTGGGACCTCAGTGCACGCCTTATTACCATAGACCATTGGCTCCCTGTTGCAGAGACTAGAACATTTAATTGGTATCAAAGGAACTGCACTCAGCTGGTTTAAATCACCGTTCGGACCGATCCCAGTTTGTGCTTGTAACACCTTGAATGCCCTACAAAGACCACCAATGTTGGTCACGGAGTCCCACAAGGTTCTTAAAAAGGAGGCTGATTTTATTTACCTTCAGTTATATGCTTCCTTGTGGAACCAGTTTCTTAGTCAGGAAACACCACATAAACTTCCATTGTTATGCAGACTTTACTTTTATTCTGCTTATCTCTGTCGATCAAGCCAGAAGAGACGGACCAGCTAGTTAGACTGCAAGAATGTCTTGGAGACATCAAAACTTGGATGACCGGCTCCTCTCTGATGCTAAACTCTAGAAAATTCAAGTTTTATTAATGCACAGAGCTAATTCAGCTTCTTTGATACAGTTTTTATGGATGGAATTGCTCTGGTACCCAACAGCACTGTCAGGAATCTGGGAGTTCTCTTCTACCAGGATATGACCTTCAACTGCCATCATATAAAGAAGACTTCATATTACTGCCTATTTTCATCTACGTAACATATCAAAAATCAGGAACTTTCTGTCTCAAAGTGATGCAGAAAATGGTAGTTCATCTGATTGTCACTTCCAGACTGGACTACTGTAATTCTTGTTATGATTTCTGTCATAGGAATTGCATCGTTTTATCTCCAGTTTATTCTGTATGCTGCAGCACATTGTATCAAGAACATAAGAAAAGGGATCATATCACTCCTGTATTAACTTCTCGGACGTTCTCCCTAAGGTTTCTGCACTGGCTCCCTGTTAAATCAAGAATAGATTTATTGGGAGTTTCTCCTCACCTACAAGACACTTTTTGGGACAGGCATGTTGTATGTTCAAGAGCTTGTAACACCTTATGCCCTAAAATTTGTAGCTGCGCTTATAGATGCTGGGTTACTTGTTGTTCCAACAGTTTTAAAAAAGTAGGCTTTGGGCCAGAGCCTTCAGTTATCAAGCTCCTCTCAGCATTTGTGGAACCAGTTTCCACTTTCAGTCCATCTGGAGATGGTAGACAGCTTCTTTTTTGGCTCAACTTAAAACTTTCCATCTCTTTTATTCTGCCTATAGTTAGGGTGGTCAGGACCAGCCCTTAGTTAGCTGCTATAGGCTTAGAATGCCGGGGGAATTCTTAGGACACACCAAGCTCCTCTGCTACTGCCTCAGCACTTGCATTGCTTAACGGGACTGCCTCTGGGTACCGGGTGGCATAATCCATGATGACCAGGATATGAAGGTGCCCCCTACTGGACTTCGGCAGGGGTGCCACTATATCCATGCCCACCCTCTGGAAGGGGAGGTCAATTACTGGTAGCGGTATTAAGGGATTCTGGTAGTTTACCTTCAGAGCTGTCTACTGGATCTTCGGGCAGATTTTGCAATAATCCTGGATCGTCTTCTTCACCCTCGGCCAGAAGAAGCGCTCCAGGATTCGGTTGTAGGTCTTCTCTATCCCTAGATGAGCTCCCAACATGTGTGCATGGGCCAGTTACAACACTTTTGGAATATAGCGTTTGGCGACTAGCAACTGTTCCACCACAAGTTCCACCACAAGTTCCACCAGCTTAGCAATGACCTCTTATAAAGATAAGACGCCATTCTTTTTTGCAAAATGTGGAAAAGCTCTGACTTAGGGGCAGTGTCTCCAAATTACCCTTCCTCAGCCGGTCTCTCTTGGGGTCAAATTGGCTGCGTCGTAAGGGCTCTTTCCCACTGCTCTGCATCAACTCTGCTGTGACCTGGTGATTCTCCAACAGCGTCACAAGATCATCCACTGTCTCGGGGCAGCTTTGAGATGCGTGTCGTTTGGCATCTCCTTGTAGTGCTCTGATATACAGGTCCATGACAACTCTGTCCTGGGCTGGAGGTCCCTCCCGAGGTTAACCAACTGCGCGTCAATCGCATAAGGGTTGCGGTCGCACTGGGGCAGCAGCGTCATAAGTCCAGGAATCAGGAAACATTTGTATCTCAGACATAAAAGGAATTTGACTTGGCGGTTGGTACGTAACAGCAGAGGAATAAAATAATGCTATTTGTTAGTAATATAAGGCTATGGCCTTATATTGCTAACACATTTAAAAAGTTACAAATATTTAAAATGAAAAATAAAGTGCACTAGCAAACAGAAAGTGACAAGTGAAAGTGATAAGTGGAACTGTGGGGTGCTCGTCTGCAGGTTGTGACCATAATGAGCTGAAATGGTAGCTTTCAATGCCCCATAATTCTTTACTTCAGTGGGGTAAAGGTCCTGGCAGGCTTTTTGAGCGTCGCCAATAAAAAAAGGGGCTACGATACCTGCCCACTCCGCTTTAGGCCAACGTTCCCTCTCTGCAGTCCTCTCTAAAACCTCTAGGTAGGCCTCAATGTCATTCACCAGTCTGCTTGGTGAGCTCTTTACTGGGGAGGGGAGGGTCCTGGTCGGTACCTCTTCTCTGCTACTGGGGCTCGGTCTCCGTCTGTCTTTCTGTGTCTGCTCTGCTACCTAGATGTATCCTCCACCTCTAATGAAATGATGGGCCGCAGGTGTGACCAATGCCACGTTCCTAGTGGCTGCAGCATCTGCACAGGATAATATATCCCCTTTATCACCTCCCCCAATCGGAGCTTGGAGATCCGCCTCCTGTGCTTGGATCCCACCCCTGGTTCACCACAATGTAAACATAACATAGCATGCATAATAACATCACATTCCATCACATCTTAACTCACTTATGGTCCAAAATGAGAATGTTTGCCTTGCAGGGCTGTCGTACATCCTTTGTTCATTCACTACCTGAAAGTGAGAAAAAACTCCCCAAAAACCCTCTTTGGGGATAAAAGTAGGAGAAATCCATAAAGGACGGCAATTAGCAGCCATCCCCAGGTTTTAACATTACATCGTGGCCGGACGTTAATGTGTACAGTAATTATATGACCTAAATGACTATAAATGGTGTTTGATTCATATTGTAATTATTTAATCTAACCTGCTAATGTAATAACTCATATTTAATAACACACAGACTACAATTCTAACACTAAACATTACTACATGTATTATAATTTCTACTACTAGGTGTGCTCTACTACTTGAATCCCTAACAGCAGCACGAGCACGTTTCTACAGAACCAGAGTGACATGAACGGGGTAGTGAAACCAAGACTGCAGGCTACACACACCCTGCACGTACTTCAGCGTTTTAATGAAGCAGTCCTGGAACTATCATCAATTGTAAGGATTACAGGTACTTGAACACAAAAGCACAACAGAAAGTTCTTTACTCGTGTTCAGGCAGGGTCAAAACCAGTCGGCCAGTCCTCCAAAAGGTTTGAGCAGACAGGCAAACGATGTAAACAGGCAGATCAGGAACAATATCAGGATTCGCTGCAGAACTTGGCAAAGCAGAGCAGGGCAGATAGATGGACATATAGCCCTTTGTTCCATGAAAATCTTTTTCAGACTATCGAAGTTTGAGAATAATGGGCAGTCCCCCTAGAAATAAATTGAAATTTCAGACAATTTAAAGAAAAGAAAGAGATTTAAAGACATTAAAACAATGTAGTAAATGTCAACAACCTAATTATTGATTAATAAGCTCCGCATTTGATATTCCATTCAGTGGATTCAAACTAGTGACTTTCTGCTCACCATTCTTCGTCTGGGTCCCCTAAGGCCGATTTCACCTTCGGGGTTAAACAACAGAGACAGTGGACCGTCGGATGAATGAGAAACAGATATTAATTATCGTCAGAGGAAATTGAACTGTAAAAATGACAATCAATATCCATCCACACATTAGCTCTCACACAGCATCGCTGCTCTGACTTTCAGACTCAATTGTTTAATCGTTGACTACAAGTCAGCGGCACATTTTAGCAGATATCAGCAGGGTGTGACTTTCTGTTGACACACACACACACACACACACACACACTTAAGTTTACTTAAAGCCTAGTTTATGCTTCTGCGTTTTCAGAGCGACGCAAGGAAACGCAAGAGTCCCTTGCGTGTCCCTCGCATGTTTTTTCACATCTCCTTGCGTGCGTCGACCCATTTCTCTAGACTAGCGTTAAAAGCGACGCAGCCTCCTGCAGCGCACAAGGCTGTGATTGGTCTGCTAACTACGTCCTTTACGGAGTCTCACATTTCCGTTTTCATAGCACAATACCGCCATTATTAAAACGCAGTCTGTCAAAATTTAAATAAGTAAGAACAAAGTCTGTTTTTTATCTGTGTTATTTTTCAATGAGAGTCTAACCAGCTAAATGCATATATATGATGAAAACATCAAAAGCCTTTCATCCCTATTATGGCCATTAGATTTGGTACTACTAACATTCTACAAAGGTTTGGGGTAGTGTTTGGCCACTTAACAATCTGAAAATGCTCACAATAAAATCTTCCACAATAACAATGACACAAGTAGGGAGTTTACTTTTTGTTTTCGATTGTATTTCCTACAAAAAACCTGACCAGCAATAGTTAAAAATAGAGTCAGAATTTGATCTATTAGTTCCGCTTAAAAGACCAGATTAGATCAATTGATTGATGGCTGTATATCATGACTATTTAGACAAAAATATGGAATATTAATTTGTAGAAGATGACCAACCATGCCGTTAATGAATGACATTCATGGTAGTAGATGGTAGAATTTGCCAATTCATCCATTTCAAATTCACCGACCAGAAGTCACAGGATCCATTCTTGTTGTTCATTATCAACAATTGTGTCTCCTAGTTCTTGCCTTAGTAACCTCTGCCCGTCCGACCACCTGCCCTCTTGACCCCATCCCTTCCCATAGCCTACTATCGCACCTGACCTTCTTCCTTTCCTCACCTGTCTCATCAACAACGCTCTGTTATCTGGCTGTTTCCCAATTCTCTGAAGGAGGCGAGAGTCAACCCTCTCCTGAAGAAACCCACCCTCAACCCTTCTGAAGAAAACAACTACAGACGGTCTCTCTTCTTCCCTTTTTGTCCAAAACTCTTGAACCTGCGATCTTTAACCAACTCTCCTCATATCTCCACCATAACAACCTCCTTGACCTCCACCAGTCAGGCTTCAAGGCCACTCCACAGAGACTGCTCTCCTTGCTGTCTCAGAGCAACTCCACACTGCTAGAGCTCCTCTCTCTCCTCTGTCCTCGTCCTTCTGGACCTCTCTGCTGCATTTGACACAGTCAACCAGCAGATCCTTATTTCCTCCCTTCAGGAACTTGGTGTCTCAGGCTCTGCTCTCTCCCTTCTCTCGTCCTACCTCAACGGACGCACCTACCGGGTAACCTGGAGAGGATCTGTGTCGGAACCTTATCCTCTAACTACTGGAGTTCCTCGGGGTTCCGTCCTGGGTCCCCTACCCTTCTCACTCAGAAGGCAGCGCAGGTACTGATTCAGGCTCTTGTCATCTCCCGCCTGGACTACTGTAACTGTCTCCTGCAGGTCTCCTGCTACCACCATTCCACCTCTGCAGCTCATCCTGAATGCAGCAGCTCCACTGGTCTTTAACCTTCCTAAGTTCTCCCTCACTCCTCCACTCCTCCGCTCTCTTCACTGGTACCGGTGGCTCATCCAGTTCTAAACATGGTGCTCACGTACCATGCTGTGAATGGATGGGGTCCAGCTTCCATCCAGGACCTGGTCCAACCCGACATCCCGACCCGCACTCTCTGCTCTGCATGTGATAAGCTGCTTGTTCCTCCTCACTGAGAGCAAAACACTCCACTAGATCTCCACTCTTTGCTGTCCTGCTCCTAAATGGTGGAAGGAGGTCTCTGAAGACATCAGGACCACAGAGAGCCTTCACATCTTCAGACTAAAGACACACCTCTTCAGACTCTACCTCCACTAACACACTAACTAACTGTAGCACTTACATTGTAATTATAATCTCTCTACAGCAAATTATAAATCGGCTTATTTAATGAAATATCACTTTCTTGTTTCTTGTTCTTTTGTGTCTGTATCGTTATGGTTGAAATGCACTTATTGTAAGTAAAGATCTTAATTAAAGCTGCTATGAGATTAGAAATATATTTCTGTTTTCTTAATATGAGAATATATGGTTTCATCAGCTCGCTAACGTAGCTGAATGTTGTAAAATTACTATAACTCTAAAATAACAGGTAAGAAGGTCACTTTCTATCTTCTCTCACTTTATGATTGTGATATTTGTTCAGTATTTGTGTACAGTCAGTCTGACTCTCTAGCTTCTGTTGTCATGACGCCCGCAGTTTGACTTAGTCATCAGTAGTGATTCATGGATATGGATCCCTGGGTTGCTAGCGTCACGTAGTTCTTCATCAAAAATGAACGTTAACCTGAAAACATGATTTGGTTCTCGTACCCATGGTGAACACATGGACATATCTTCTCCTCTCCTGGGCTCCCTTTTTCTCCTCTTTCTCCTCCTGAGATGTAGTAATATGTAGAGATGATGAACTATTGATTTCTGCTGGAGAGATGTTTGACAAGTAGCCGGCAGCTGGGACACACTCAGGTTGTAATCTCACTTGTTGAGTAATTAGCAGTTGACTTGTTACACTGAGACGGAGTTCTGTGACAGCGCAGCGCTGCAGGCAGCAGCTGACTGATGCTTTTATTTCCTTTCATCGTGTGTGTATCATTTCATTATTAGCAACGCTATGCCATTTCTTTAAATCTGGGCATTTTCCCAAGTATTTTATTATGAGCGTTGTATACATCTTTTTTAGTATTTTCATGCAGCATTCATAACCATTTTCCATCACTTTAACAGGATTATTCCAGTAATATATAAAATACAGGGGGGCTGTGGCTCAGTGAAGAGCATGGTTGTAAATGGAAAATGGACTGGAAGTATATCGCTATTCTACCACTCAAAGCTCTTTTACACTTCATGTCATCATTCACTCATTCACACTTTGATGACGGGAGCTGCCATACACAGCGCCAGCTGCCCACCAGGACTAACATTCATCCCATTCACACACTGTAGTCACGGCTACGGGAGCAATGTTGGGGTTAAGTGTTTTGCTCAAGGACACATCAACACGCTGACTAGCAGAGCCGGGGTTTGAACCGGGCTCTCCACTCACACACAGTCGCCCACTGTTGTCCTGCGGTGTATGAATGTGAATGAGTTCTGATGGGGAGGTGCCACTGTGTATCGCAGCTCCGCTCATCATGAGTGTGTGAATGGATGAATGACGACACGTTGTGTTAAAAACAGAGAACACAAGTACAGTCTATTTGCCATATATTTAAGTATCTTATTTGACATTCGCTGGGTTCCGAGAAGAAAAGGAGTCCAGCTTTTTAAAAAGAGCTCCAAGACACATGTTAATTCACTGAATACTAGAAAAAGCAACTTTCACCTGTTGCATCACTAAAATATACCAATTCAATACATTTACATCAACCTGTGACGCGTTTACATCACTTTAATTACTGTAGTAAGTAGAAGGATTCTGTCCCGTGCTTAAAGTCAGCGCTCTAATATATATGAAGGGATGTCAGATGACACAGAGCTGAGAGGGTGAACATTATAGTGACAATCAGAGTCTCACCAGCAGCATGCTCAGCATTAATAATTTATATCTGATCCTCTCTGCTTAAAGTCCGACACACACACAAACACACACAAACGCACAATCAGGACTGAGGTTATAGAGTCATTGTGCTGTGTTAGAACGATAATTGACATGTGTTGTGCTGAACAATCAGAGTTGATTGTTGAGGAGATACACTCACTGTGATTATAGGAACATTAGACTCTAAGAACCTGTCAGAATGCCACTGTCAACACATACACATACACACACACACACACTAACCATATGACCGATCTTTTTTTCTTCTTTCCATTTTGTTCTTTCTGTCATATTGCTCCTATCTAGCCATTAGTCAATGGTAATGGATTTCTCTGCATGAACACATGCAATCAATCCGTATATGTGATCCAAAGGAGGAAACGTGCATTTAAATGCATGTCTAGTGAGTGAAGGCAAAATGCAAAACATAGTTTGGATGTTCTGAAAGGGGGCGTATGAGGTTCTTCGTTGGGAGATGGAAAGTCGCCTCCAAACGTATTTGCCTTGCTTTAGACCAGGAACTCAAGCATGAGGTGTTTTAAAGATTATTTGGATTCACCAAAGTCCGAGAAACCGACTGTCTGTCATTACAACTGACTGTCATGGCAGCGGTAGACCAGGGCCGCTTCTGAGAGGTACAACTTGTGTTGTGATCAAAGGAATCTGGAATCTCCCCATCAGAAATGGTAAATGGACTGTACTTGTATAGCGCTTTTCTAGTCTTCTGACCACTCAAAGCGCTTTAACACTACATGACATCATTCACCCATTCACACCCATTCATACACTGATGACAGGAGAACCACACACAGTGACACCTGCCATCAGTAACTAACATCCACACACTGTAGTCGCAGCTACAGGAGCCATGTTGGGTTAAGTGTCTTGCCCAAGGACACATCGACATGCGGGTTAGCAGAGCCTGGGATCGAACCGACAACCCTCTGATTGGAGGACGACCTGCTCCCCACCCACCCACAGTCGCCTGTTTCACGGCCAGGTGAAGCTGTGGAATATTATAAACCATAAACTGTTTTGTTTTGTGGTCTAGAATAGGTTTAGCTGCCATCTACTATGGGCGATACACCCATTGACTCACTCAACCATGCCAGTATGACAGTGACACAGAATGACCATTACCAGGACTATGAAACTAATGCAGCTACAAGGAAGCCCGTCTTTGTTCATTTTGTTGTTGGTACTTGTGCTTTTCCTATCGTGAAACGCTAGAACGACCTACTGAGCTGAATTAGCTTGACCATCAAACCAAAGTTTGTTTCACTTCCTCAAATGTATTTGTATTGACATTATGTTCATGTTACCTCACAAGTGTGGTGGTGCGTAGACCGAAGACAGGTACACAGCGTTAACGCACCACTGGCCAGAGGGATTTACTGTGCACCGACCTAAAAATACCCTTGGATACGTGTGAGGGCACATCTCGCAGAGTACGGCCAGGGTCAATCATGCTACAATCTTTCATCTAATCTTTGTCTTGAATTAAACAATACAGACCGTATCCCTTACTTTAGCCTTTAAAGCAATGTATTCTACAAAGTAGGCAAGGCAGTTATCACTGTACATATCTGTGGATGGCGCTTACTGTGGGAATGGGTTCTCCAAAGACTTTGTGTTCTATTATTTCCCTTCTGAATCGGCTGCTTTAATTCAATTCAATTCAATTCATTTTATTTTGTAGAGCTCAAAATCGCAAATTACAAATTAGCCTCAGAGGGCTTTACAGTCTGTACACATACAACATCCTCTGTCCCCAAACCCTCCATCAGCACAGGAAAAACTCCCCAAACAATGAAAAACCCTTCCAAGAGGGAAAAAAGGGAAGAAACCTTAGTGAGAACGTCAGAGGAGGATCCGTCTCCTGATGGACAGACTACAATGATGCCATGTGTACAGAATGAACAATATATAATACATGAGACTATATGACAGAATGATTCAAGTAACTGTGAGTAGTAAACCAGACGCACAGCAGGACCACTGCAGGGACCACCACCATCACATAGAACCACCATCACATAGAACCACCATCACATAGAACCACCATCACATAGAACCACCATCAGATAGAACCACCATCACATAGAACCACCATCAGATAGAACCACCATCACATAGAACCACCATCACATAGAACCACCATCACATAGAACCACCATCAGATAGAACCACCGTCAGATAGAACCACCATCACATAGAACCACCGTCAGATAGAACCACCGTCAGATAGAACCACCATCACATAGAACCACCATCACATAGAACCACCATCACATAGAACCACCATCACATAGAACCACCATCACACAGAACCACCATCAGATAGAACCACCATCACATAGAACCACCATCACATAGAACCACCATCACATAGAACCACCATCACATAGAACCACCGTCACATAGAACCACCGTCAGATAGAACCACCGTCAGATAGAACCACCGTCACATAGAACCACCATCACATAGAACCACCATCACATAGAACCACCATCAGATAGAACCACCGTCACATAGAACCACCATCAGATAGAACCACCGTCAGATAGAACCACCGTCACATAGAACCACCATCACATAGAACCACCATCAGATAGAACCACCATCACATAGAACCACCACCACATAGAACCACCGTCACATAGAACCACCGTCACATAGAACCACCATCAGATAGAACCACCGTCACATAGAACCACCATCAGATAGAACCACCATCACATAGAACCACCATCACATAGAACCACCATCAGATAGAACCACCATCAGATAGAACCACCATCAGATAGAACCACCATCACATAGAACCACCGTCACATAGAACCACCATCAGATAGAACCACCGTCACATAGAACAACCGTCAGATAGAACCACGTCACATAGAACCACCATCAGATAGAACCACCATCAGATAGAACCACCGTCACGTAGAACCACCGTCAGGTAGAACCACCATCACATAGAACCACCATCAGATAGAAGCACCATCACATAGAACCACCGTCACATAGAACCACCATCACATAGAACCTCCATCAGATAGAACCACCATCCACAGAAGCCTGTGGGGAGGGAGAGCACAGAGACTTTAGGAGAGGGTAATGTTGGTTTACGAGTACAGTAATATGATTAATATCTAAAATAATGATGATGATGATGATGATGGCAGCAGCAGGCGTCAGCAGGGCCACGGCAGGGGCCAGGACCAGGGTCCAGAAGGAACTACGATCTACGGAGACCTGCTAGGGGAGAAAGCACAAAAAAAACTCCCGGAAAGAAGCTGAATTAGTCATGTGCATTAATAAAACGTGAATTATGGTAGAACGAGAGCGTGAGAGAGGAGCTTGGTGTGTCTTAAGAAGTCCCCCGGCATTCTAAGCCTACAGCAGCTTAACTAAGAGCTGGTTTAGGACTTTATGTGGCCACCGTGTGGCCACCGTGTATTGTAACTATATATATAAAACAACATAAATATCCAATAATGTTTCCAATTCGGGGATTACTTGTAGTTGCGTGCGTGTGTGTGTGTGTGTGTTTTCCAGATAGGATTGGGACCCGGAGCTCCACCCCCCTCGTCAGTGGTTGCAGCTGGCTGGGCTCTTTAAAAAGCCCAGTTTTAGACCAGTTTGGCGCTGCATGCTCGCTGCATATTATCAATAGCAATTGGGATTAGTGTGAAATAACTTGTGTTCCTTTTGGAATGTGTAGCAGCAGGAGGGAACAATTGTTTGGTGGTTAGACCTGAGCGCACCACCACCTGTAAGTTTGGTTAGGGCGCCTTGACCGTGTGCCAGGTAGAGATTGTGTTTTCAATTGGGGGTTAGTACAGGTTAGGGGTGGGGACCTTTTTGTTTATTTCTTTGTTTTGGTCCGGCCAGCCCTCCCCTTTTTCCAGAAAAGTTATTGTTTATTTATGTGTATTTATTTTGTTAGATAAAAGCGTTGTACTGTATTTGGTGTTTGTCCTTTTCTCGCGACTCCATACCCCTTTTGCTGGCACTGGTGGGCCGGAGCAGTGGGTTGTCATGTTCCCCTCCCTTTTGGGATTATATATATCTATATTGAGATGCACCGATGAACCTAGTTTGTTGGGGAAACACCCAATCAAAGTGTTGAGGAAAGATCAAGACAAAAGCCCCACAAAACTTCACACAATGAATTATGTTGGATAAAATGTCCCTGTTTTTATCCACGTCCTGGTTGTGTGTCCTGTGTGCGTCGCAGCTGCGTAGCAATGTTAACTTTAACATGCAACGTGACGGGTTTATCACTGATGTGTGTCCTGGTGTTCTCTATCAATTTTCTTTTTTTCGACAAATGCTTCATATCTGTGCTGGATTCTGTCCCCGTTAAAAAGCGAGCATGGGAAGCTAAACACGGTGCTAGTACGTAGCTAACAAGCTAGCTAAACCTACCGGTGTAGCATCTCTACAGAAGCGTTATGCGGCTTCCCTTTCACGCCGGTCCGTTGCCTGATTGTAAGGTCAGGCTGATCTGAGTCCAGTTGTTTTACCTCTAGTTTCTCCGGCAAAGTTCTGCTCTCAGACGGGTCTTGGAGGAGAGAATGTACGGGTCGGGTCTTCTTGGAAGAACACTGCTTCTGGTCGCCACTGTTATGTTGTTAACAGCACCCCTCGAGAGTCGCCCCGACGAGAGCGCAGCGTAGGGCGATGAAGGGCTAGCCCAATGCTGAAGGTATTTTAGGACGCTGAAATGATATGTCAGTCATTTATCTTTATCAGTGATTGGCTAAACTGCTTCTTAGACCCGCCGCTTCAGGACATGGCTCGAACCCAGCTGAGACATGCGGAGAGGACGTACAAGAAAAGCATATATTTTGCGAATCTTCATTTACAAATATTACTGGGTGTATTCCATGTTTCTAAAACACAAATAGACACATATTGACTATTTGTAAAACATATTTTTAATATAATAAAAAAACAAGATGTATATATATTTTTTCTGGTTGAAGGCGGGGCCACGCCCCCACAGCCCACTATGGACTGAGAACTTGAAAAGGCACTGAGCCGCAGTGTAAAGATTGGTTCCTTCAACTGTGTGTTGGACAGAGAACTTCCCCCCTTGGAAATAGGCTTGTGATCAGAGAAAAGTTACATTTCTAGTAACTAGTTGAACTCAAGGCAAAGTTATGACTTTTGCAAAAATCTCGTGCTGGGCTTTTATTTTAAATTAAATGAAGCTAATATTATTTTTTTTCCCGTTTTCATTTTTGGGATAAAATAGTCAAAATAAACGTATAAAAATGTTATACATTGTTTTGTTGTACATATTCTAAATAATAGCTAATATTAGACTACTCTGAAAACCTAGATTTAACAAAACGAATATTTGTTATCATATACAGAAATGCGTTTATGATTGATGTGTGAAATGTATGTTGTTGGTGTCCAATGTTAACTGTGTACGGTTGCTAGTGAGGCAGCAAAATGTGTATGTTATTTATTGTCTGGTAGTCGTAAATACCTTACGCCACTGGTCTTGGTCTTTTGTTAGCCTTAGGTTGTGTTATGTTAGCTTACATATTGATAAGGGATATTGATAAGGATATCATATAGTGTGATTAGCTTGAATGGTTATTAGAGGAATGTTTCCGTTTCTTACTTATTTAAACAACCAAGTTCATTACATTATAGTAGATACTTGAGTAAATGCACTGCTCTTACCGAGGTATTACTTCTATAGCCAGTTAATTTCCACTAACAATACAAAGACTGAATCAACTAGACACACAAATATACGTAGGTGTCTTTGTCTGTTCAAACATGTGTATATTCAGTATGTCCATGGCGCTGCGAATGAAAAGGTGTGTGTGTGTGTTCGTGTGTGTGTGTGTGTGTGTGTGAGGGTGTCCTCTAACTAAATGGACAGGTCTAATCACCTCAGAGGGAGAAACCTCTTTTCCCTTCCGCCGCCTCTTAACATTAACGGATATTAACGGCTCCCGACGCTCCTCCGTCTCCTACTGAGGAATGAAATACATCACTAATGGTTTATCACAAACATGGCTAATGCTTGATGCAGACCTCTTACCATCAATAAATGATGGCATGTAAAGGGGGAGGGCGGCTGTGAGAGCTGGCTGGCTAGTCTAAAGGTGGGGTCAGTTGGACCAGTTTCGGATATCAACCAGAAGAGGAATGCACGATTTGTCTCCTTTTGTAACAATGGGGGGGATTGATCCGTTTTTGCCATTTGTGGGTTCTCAAGAATTTGGGGATTTATTCTTCTAATTTGTGGGAAACACATGTACTACTGTTTACTCAATGTGGTTTACCAACAGCAGTTAGTCCAGAAGACTGAATTCGGTTTTCATGTCCGCTTGGGATCACACATAAGTGTTGGCAATATGTCAAATGTGAGTGTATTTCAAGAACTTCAGGACGCTTGCTCAATTTCCAGATTTTGAGGAAGTGAATTCAAAGCTCTTATGAGAACAAGACTTGATATCCTTTCCTATTTACCCTGTCGCAGAGGTTTTCAACAGGGGGTCCGCGGAGGAACTGCATTAGAATTGTATTTATTGTCATTGAAAACACATTAACATGTATCCAACATATTGTAGCAAACGGATAAATTGATGGAGAAGATGTTATCTGTCAGTCCACAACACACACATTGAGCTTCTCAAGCTGGGCACCGGTTCACTCACTGCTCCTTTCATGCTGTTACGTCATCACAGGGACCAGCCAATCAGATCGCGTTCATGCTCATGTCTACAGAGCGCAAAGCTCAAAAATAAAAGATGGCGGACCAAACTCCGTAGAATAGGGGGTCACTGCTCCACCTCGCCATCAGTTTGGGGGTCCTTGGTATGAAAAAGACCCCTGTTCTATAGTGAACTATACTTTCTCCATTTATTTTGTCTGACCTGAATTCTCAGGATGGAATGCAAAACGTATCAAAAGAAATAAAATAATCACAGTCCAATGTTTGTTGGAAACGATGCATTTTTTAGGGCCCATTTCAAATGTGGTACCCATATAAAAAGGCTGTATCTCTACAAACATAAAGTAGATTTGAATAATCTGGGTGGGATAATAAAGGCAACACTTATATCAGTATATATGTTGCAGTTTAAGACCAAATGAAGATGGCACATTAAACAAAGGAAAAAGTTTCAGGTTCACCATGAATAAAAAGCACTTTCAGGATGAGTATCCCATTAGTTTTGAACCCTCTACCAGATTATAGCACAATATGTTAACATTCCCTCTGCAAAAGTTGATTTTAAACATGTTTAGAGATGGTTTTAGTACAGTTTAGGCAAAACAAATGGCTTACATCTATTTTGCAGCCCAGGTTCTACTGTTTAACAGGATGTGCAACGTCAAATATAACTAAGCAAGTTCTTTGTCTGGGAGTCTTCTCCCAGGCCTCTCAGGAAGACTATAGTGCTTTTAGCCACATCTTATCAGCGGTCTGTGAACAAGCTCCATCCACTTCTGTGCACGGCAAAGTGAAACTGGTTTCACCAACCGACTACTTCCAAGATAAAGAAGTCTTTTTGCTGCTTTCTATGTGGTGGTTCATTACTTTGCTATTACAAAGTACCGATTTAGGTCATATGCCAAGTAGGGAGATTTTTTTGTCTGCATTTGATCGTTAGTTTTGGTGTACATTGGAATTATGCAAGCACACTGAAAAAGAATGCATGGCACGCCTTCGCCCTGTCCTCCTCAGCTACGTCAGCTCCCCATTCTTTACATTGATTGGTTGCCAAACCAAGAAATCTGAACCGAACGTCCAAACTGTCGTCCAATATAAAGAGGTGGGCTTGGATCAAATGTACCTTGCTTTTAGTTTTATCACCTGTAATGTTGTTCTCTCTATTCACGAACGTCCTGAACCGAGCTTCTATCTTTGTGGACGGTTTTGACCCCCATGTCCAGTTTGCTACATGCTCCCCTGTGTCCTCATTAACCCAACATCAGAGGCCGCCATTCATCTCTCCACTCCCGTCTCATTCCCAGTAATAACATCCTCACCCCGTCGCCTCGTTTTACTTTTTCAATTAAAAGAGGAGGATGGCTCTATTAACCCCAGCCTTCTCCTGCCATTTTTCCAGCCTGACGTTGTTTTGGAGAGGGCCGCTGGGACGGCACGGCCGGTCGTATTTCACCCTGCAAACCAGCTCGGGTCTTTGCGCGATGACAGCGAGCGGGAGGCTGAGGGTGAGTTATGGAGCCTCGATGGAGAGGGCAAATCATAAGTTTGTGTCTCGCCCCGCTGCTGATCTGTGGGGAGGGCGCCAAATGTCTGTCCGTCCTTCTTTTCTGACTGGCCTGCCTCGTCTTTATTTTCTGTCTCTCTGTCTCACACTGTCCCTCTGTCCTTCAGTGCTTCTCTTGACGTACCAGTTGTGTTGCAGCCTCACTCTTCCTGTGTTTCTCCCTGCTTCTGTCCACATACAGTGTCCTATATTATCGATCTGTGGAGCTTCTATGTCCTTCAGTTTTTGTTATGTCTCCGACATATTTCGTGATGAACTGTATAATGTGTTTTTTGGCAGTACTTGAACACGACGGCCCTCTCCAACCTTCTCTGTCATCTGTCACCACTCATTTAGAGTGTCAGTGTAGTCGACCGTAACGCCGGCACTGTTGAGATGTAAAATAATGATTTCATCTGCAGCTCAGATGCTTTTTTAAGGACTGCTGATCTACATTTAGGAAAATGTCATACTTGGTCCACGGTCTGACAACAAAGACAAATAAAGCAACAAAACAATTATAAGGTGAATTATACAAAAAAAACTAATCAGTTAGAATTCTGTTATCAAAATGTGGTAAAATTACACAAAACAAACAAATAGGGAAAACCGCAATAAACATGAGAAAAACCATTATTGAAAGATAAGGGTTTGGATTACCCAACCGAAGTGCATACAACCTGCTGTTAGATATGAGGGAACGTAATCCAGAATAAAAAGCTTTTCCCTTATTGATTGGGTACGTGAGACGTTGGAGACCAGGCAGGACTTTAAACGGGGCGTCTCTCACTTTGGCTTTGAAACACTTAAAGTGAAAGTCAGAGTCAGCGGGAAGAAAAGAAATGTGTCATTACATTTTCATTACAAGTTCATTGACAATAAATAGAGTGATTTGTATCCATCTAAGAATGCATTTCAGGGACATGAGCAGCACAGTTTGGAAAGAAAGCACAGCGGGTGAAAGACTGTGGGACCCGACTTAATAATGTTTTGCAGATCGGTTAATAGCCACTCAGATCTAATTTGGCTTTCTCACTTTTAATAAACCATCGAAGGCATTCATTCATTAATCTCCTTTGATGAAGTAAATGTTTTTCCCCGACAGTAATGTGGTCGTTTAGTACGACGAGTGGATTTTGTCTGATTGTACTTTATGCCAAATTTTTTGTTAATTATGCATGAATGAATAACAAAGCCTTTAGTTGCAAAAGGGTGAAAAATGAGAAAGTGTGTTTAATCAGAAAGGTTTGTCTGTCTCTTCCTCCCCCCCGACGCTCCGCCCCCTTTCTCCCCAGGCCAGTCTCCTCCCTTCTACCTGTCAGAGAGTGTGGCTCAGGCCAGAACGGGCTTCACCCGGTAATTACGTCCCTGACAGATGACATCACCGTGACATCATCATCATCATGTGTCCCACTCTGACAAATGCTGAAGGTCACCTTCCTTTTGGACAAACCGTTCTCTTATAGGCAGATAAAAACCTGTTACTGGAGTTCATCTCCGAGGCTTGACCTGGGCCGCCAACTGCAATATTTAAACATTCTTTACAATTACTGCAGGACTGACTGCACATGGAGGTAGAACATAAAAAAGAGACCCTGGAGACCTTTCCTAATGTATTTTGATTGGAATATTCTGATTATTCTTATTCTTATGCTTGTCTGTTCATTTCTGCCACAAACCATAAACAATTGAAGGGATAGAAAGTATGAGAAAAAGAGTCATGCTCTCATTGCTACTGACCATCAAATACTGTAGTGCTTCTAACATGAATGACATTGGAAATAATTATCTCCACACGTCTGTTGCAGAAGTATTGAGGGTGACGCTAAAGAGCAGGTTTGTCATGTGTCGTCCTCTTGTTGCTCAGTGGTATCACTGTTCTCCTCCTGAAGATGGATGCCGTTGTCCAAAAATAAATAAATCAAAACATTAAATAACCAATTTATTTCCTTTCAAAGGCAAATTATGAAAGTATTCTTAGTTGTATTATTTCATACATTCCACAGTCGGCCGAGTGGACAACGTGTCCATCAACAAGCACAGATGGAACCAGGCCTGTGTCTGCGTCTCTTTACCCGGGAACAACCGGTTTTGATTCTATGTTTTGCTTTTATAGTATACGAATGCGTGATGCTATTCATATGTATACGAGAGAAAGAATATTTGCTTGTGGATACAAAAACAAAATGTACCATTAATACAAATATAAATATAATCTAATTGTTGTATTTTAAAAGCTGCTGAGTTACACTGACATTGTTACTGTTATTCCTTTCCTTTTTGGACATTATATAACCCAAACCTGAATGCTCTGCTATACCAAATTGTGAGAAAACCGAAAAGTATTTCCATTTTATATGATACACATGTATTGTATTTTGTTACATTTTCTGGCACCAGTATTTTGTATTTGTCATTGCTCTGTTGTATGAAGTTCTTATGCTAAAGAGCTCCGCGTGTTCAAGTACCGTACAATTCGATTTTTTATCTCAGAAGTTTGACTTTCTATCACTTACATGTGTATGGTTTGTTGCGGAAATGGGCTTCCATACTTATGGGATCGGAGCAAGCAGCGATGAACGGGCCTTCGCCATGTCGGGGGGGCTGCCCGATGGACGGACAGCGCTCAGCCGGACACGCGGCCAAAAAGACAAATAAATCAGTGATGGGTGTGGGATTAGAAGGGGTCTGTGGCTTCATAAACAGAAGACCACACCAGTAGGCTACTGGCCTCGCTGTGCAAGACCTGCAAAAAGAAACATGTAGGATCACCTCCATTCAGTCAAGGGGGAGAACGGGAGCTAATCACACTTCTCCTCCACAGATAAGTATTAACTTTTGCATTTTCCTTTGCCAATAGGTGGCGCTATCGGGTTAAAACTCTGAGGAGTTTGTTAATTTGTAAATTCTATGGAAATTGGAAGAACAAGCAAATATTCAGCGAATGAGAGCAGCGCCCCCTAAAGTTCAAATATTCTGAAAAAATGGGGGTATATTCAGGGACTCAATGTGAACATATAATAAGGAGAAGGAACCTTAAATACTATTCTCGATTTAACAGGGAGCCAGAGCAGAGAAGCTACTACAGGAGTAATATAATCCCTTTTCTTAGTTCTAGTTAAATGAACAGGCTGCAGCCTTCTGAATCAACTGGAGAGGCTCAAGAGACTTATGACAGCAGCCTGATAATACAGAAATGCAGTAATCTAGTCTAGAAGTAACAAATGCATGAACTTATTTTTCTGCATCACTTTGAGAGGACGTTCCTGATTTTAATACATTATGTTGATGGAATATTAATAGTATAGATGGAATTAAAAGCATGCAGATACAAAAATCTAACATCACTGTATAATTAGAGAGTCTGACTCACCTCCGCACTGACGGCAGGTGGTGGTGAAGGAGGAATATCGCACCAACCAGCTGCTCCTGTTCCTCAATCGCGATGATCGGAACTCCTGCAGACGCCAGGATGGAATCTGCAGGTGGCGACTCAGCGTTGGGATGGGGGGGTCCATGAAGATGATGAGAGGACAATACCTTCTCAGCGAGGAGGGTCCCAATCTCAATGTGGCAGAAAGAGTCCTCATCAGAGTCCTACAAATCATGTATAAAACACAATGACATTTCTCATCAAATAACTATGAAGCATGTTAGGCTGTGTAGCCTAGTTACAGGAGAATCAGACGCCTGCTGGAAGGTGTGAACCTTATTCTATGAAGCTATACTCACAGCAGTGTTTCCCCTACCATTATACAGCCCGCTGAGCTCAGCACTAAAATAAAGGTGATTCAGTGTGTCCAACATTTATATAGTATTCAGAACACTCAGCATTAAGCAGGACAGCATTAAAAGAGAATATCATTGGCATTATTATCAGGGCGATCAATAGATTAAAACAAAATTAACAAATCTCACATTTTTTAATTCATTAATCACGATTAAAAGTGTGTTTTTCTTCTCAAGACTAAATCTTCAGACAGCATGTAGATGTTGACAGAAGTAGCCTAGCAGCTAGCCTAGCTTAGCCTAGCGGCTACCAACATGCTACGGGCACTATCAGTGCTAATGTGGTCCGTTTACCACTCACCGCTTCTGTTTGACGCGTGGATGAATTCCTCGGCACAGTTCTCCGCTGCCTGTCGCGCCTGTTGGTTTTACCTCCAATGCAAAACGCTCTCTCCATCTTCGACTGTCGAACTGTGGGGAACGCAGCCGTGCGTTAACTGCGTTAACTGTAGTAAAAAGTTAGTGTCGATCTCGATAAATTTAATAAATAACTTTAGATGGCAATAATCACATTGATTAACGCGTTCATTATGACAGCCCTAATTATTTTACTTAACGTTACGTTATTAAGCCATCATATGCGCAAATAACACTGTGTTCATTAAAAAGTATCAGATGGTCAAACAAAACCTTTCCACGTCATTCCCACATGTTTGCACTCAGCTAAACTGTAACCTTTTCCTTAATAAAGAGAAACATTGAGAGACGAGCCTGTTAGCTTGGTCCCTCCACTGCTTTCCATTCAGCGCATTCAGCAAGTATTCACAGCGCTTCACTTTTCCCACATTTTGTTATGTTACAGCCTTATTCCAAAATGGATTAAATTCATTAATTTCCTCAACATTCTACACACAACAACCATAACGACAAAGTGAAACCTGTTTTTTGCAAATTTTTGTAAATCTGTTAAAAATAAAGAACGAAAACATAACATGTACATAAGTATTCACAGCCTTTGCCATGACACTCATGATTTAGCTCAGGTTCATCCTGTTTCCACTGATGATCCTTGTGATCCTTGAGATGTTTCTACAACTTGATCTGAGTCCACCTGTGCTGAATTCAGTTGATTGGACATGATTGAGAAAGGCACACACCTGTCTATATAAGGTATCACAGCTGACATATCAGAGCATAAACCAAGCCATGAAGTCCCAAGAAATTATCTGCAGACCTCCGAGACAGAATTGTATCGAGGCACAGATGTGGTGAAGGGTACAGAAAGATTTCTGCAGCATTGAAAGTCCCAATGAGCACAGTGGCCTCCATCATCCGGAAATGGAAGAAGTTTGGAACCACCAGGACTCTTCCTAGAGTTGGCCGCCCAGCCAGACTGAGCGATCGGGGGAGAAGGGCCTTAGTCAGGAGGTGACCAGGAACCCGATGGTCACTCTGACAGAGCTCCAGCGTTGTTCTATGAAGAGAGGAGAACCTTCCAGAAGGACAACCATCTCTGCAGCACTCCACAAATCAGGCCTGTTTGGTAGAGAGGCCAGACGGAAGCCACTCCTCAGTAAGAAGCACATGACAGCCGGCCTGAAGGACTCTCAGACCATGAGAAACAGAATTCTCTGGTCTGATGAAACAAAGATTGAACTCTTTGGCCTGAATGCCAAGCGTCATGTCTGGAGGAAACTAGGCACTGCTCATCACCTGACCAATACCATCCCTACAGTGAAGCATGGTGGTGGCAGCATCATGCTGTGGGGATGTTTTTCAGCGGGAGGAACTGGGAGACGAGTCAGGATTGAGAGAAAGATGAATGCAGCCACGTACAGAGACATCCTAGATGAAAACATGCTCCAAAGCGCTCTGGACCTCAGACTGGGGCGACGGTTCATCTTCCAACAGGACAACGACCCGAGAAGCACACAGCCAAGATAACAAAGGAGTGACTTCGGCACAACTCTGTGAATGTCCTTGAGTGGCCCAGCCAGAGCCCTGACCTGAACCCCTTTGAACATCTCTGGAGAGATCTGAAAATGGCTGCACCGACGCTCCCCATCCAACCTGATGGAACTTGAGAGGTTCTGCAAAGAAGAATGGGAGAACCTGCCCAGAAATAGATGTGCCACGCTGGTGGAATCACACCCAAGAAGACTTGAGGCTGTAATTGCTGCCAAAGGTGCTTCAACAAAGTATTGAGCAAAGGCTGTGAATACTTATGTACATGTGCTGTTTTCACTTTGTCATTATGGGTTGTTGTGTGTAGAATGTTGAGGAAAATAATGAATTTAATCCATTTTGGAATAAGGCTGTAACATAACAAAATGCGGAAAAAGGGAAGCGCTGTGAATACTTTCCGGATGCACTGTACTTTTAAAAATCTATATTATAATGATTGACCATTTTTGAGTCAAAACTCCACATCAGCTCTTTAATGTCATCATCTAGCACACTGAGAGAAGTTTTCAAGATTTTTTTGAGTTTGCCAAGGCACCAAAATATCTGCTTGAACTTTCATGCGAAGACAGTGTCGTTACAGCAAAAACAGTTTTCAAAAACTCCCAATATTCACTGTGAACTATCATCAAAGCCTTAAGGCTTATATTCAATGATTTGAGGTTAATCACATTAAATGGCTAGGAGATACACATTAAAGTGTAAAACTTTTGCATTTAGCTAAGCCAATAGGTGGCGCTATAATTTCTTGAAAATCACTTTATGGGAATACTTTAAGGCTTACAATAAACATAAATTAGAAATTTCGGCCAGAAATAAAAATGTTCCTTGGAGTTATAACATCTTAGGCTTTGAAGAAAATCGACCAAAATCTACCAAAATAGATGCCAGGCCACACTTAGGTAGTTTCACGAAAACTCTTCATTTGAATAACTTTCAACACAGTTGTCAGGATCAGTTTGCCCAAACATGAAGTTGATTGGGTTTAAACTCTCGGAGGAGTTTGTTCGTTTGTAAATCCAAAATACGATGGAAATTGCAAAAAATAAGCAAAATTTCAGACAACGACTGCAGCGCCCCCTAAAGTAGAGATCTGGTGAGGACAAGCCAATTACTTTTGAAGTTATAGGTCTTTCACTTTTAGGCCACACCCCCTACAACCTTCATCGGTCCATAACTTCGAAACCCAGTGAGATATCAACAAGCTTTTTATTAATAATGATTACCTGAACTTTTCGTGAGAATCAGACTTAGCGTCTGGGAGGAGTTCACAAAAACGTGTTTATCACAAAATTCAAAATGGCGGAAAATCTTGCTAGGCACATTTGCATACCATAATTCCTGTGTGCAAAATTTCAAGTCAATCGGTGAAACTAGGCAAACATTTCCCCATTGGGAGCACTTACAGGGGGCGCTAGAGAGCCATTTTTTATCCCCAAATGTGCAACCCCAAGAATATCTACATTTTTCGCACTTCTGATTCGCACGCCAAAATTCAAGAGTTTTTGAATATGATAAAGGCCTCAATAGTTTGATCAAAGTGGAGAAATAAGAAGAAGAATTTTTTAGAAACACAATAGGGCTTCCCCCGACTTTCAGTCGGCTCAGGCTCTAATAATTAAAATATTCAAATCCAAATACATTAGGAAAGGTCTCCCAGATCCATACCGACCTTCAAACCTATTTTATTAGTATTCTAAGAATGTGAAGTGTTAAAATTAAGTTTGAATATTGCAGCTGTTGACACAGTTCAAACCTTGGAGATGAACTCCAGTAACAATAAAACATAAAACATAAAAAGACTGTTTGTCCAAAAGGAAGGTGACCTTCAGCATTCGTCAAGAGTGGGACACATGATGATGAAGATGATGATGACGTCACAGTGATGTCATCTGTCAAGAACGCAATGATATGGCGACGTAATAACTGCAGCTTATCGCGGATGTCTCCTCTTCTGTTCTGTTCTTTTTACCTCATCAGAATTCTATTTAGACTTATCTACTTAACCTAATTGAAGTTGTTGAAACCTCTTCAACAGTGTCAAACTCAGTAGTTTAAAATCTCTTTGACGTTGCACATTTTTGTGAACCACATGATACTGTCGAGTTCTGGAATCCAAAAGCACAACAACACAGTTTATTTCACTGAGGAGCCAAACTGAAGTATCACAGCAGAGGGGTCACATTCACCCGGACTGTTCCACTAACCTCGCGCGGATTACAAAATCAGGTGCCAAAATAAACACACACACACACACACACACACACACACACACACACACACACACATACGTATACACGTAGCAGTTTGCCGTGCAGCCATGCAATTAGGCTTTGGATCCATAGTAGCTGTGTCTGTATAGAGCTCAACATGTTGTCTATTGATTGGCCTGTGAGTAGAGAACAGACCAGAGGCCATGTGAAAGTGTGTGTGTGTGTGTGTGTGTGTGTGTGTGTGTGATACAGAGAGAGAAAGGGATAGGTAAGGAGCGTCAATCAGAGTTTGCAAAGCAGAAGATAAAGAAAGAAATGGAGGCGAGTTGTGATGGAGAGAAGATTTGAAATGTGATTTATATCAATGGAGTGAAACTGTTTCCCGCTCACAGTATGGCGGCAAATCACTGTCAAAATTCGAGAGCGCAAATCAGGTTGATGCACGCGCGTAAATCAAACATCCACGTGCAAAAGTCTGGAGTTTTGCTCTTGCGAGATATTTGCATATTTGCTCGACTCGCGCAACGTGAGCTTCCTCGCTCGCGAGGTCAGTCTCTGCTCGCGCTCAAAGGTGTTTTCTACGTGCTCGCTGTTGTTCTTTTTGACAGTAAGGAGGCGGAGCCAGTCACCATGCTATCTTTACATCTAATTGGTTACAAACCCGTCTTTGGATTGGCTGGAGTGATGCATTCACATGACATTTCTGCACCATAGAAAGGGGACAGTGTGACGGCCTCTGTGTGGTTCACACTCTCTGGGAGTGATACCTCTCTCGGGTAGTAACCATCTTTCCTGAGTTGATGGCAGATCTGGGGCACCTGGGAGTGGTGAGTCAATGGTGATGAAGCCCCACTTGATCGGACTAAACCTCTCAACCATGGCCTGATTAGCCTGCTTGATTTATTTACTTTATTCAAGTTATACGTTACAAAATATATGTTTACTTGATTCCTTTGTTAAATAAATGACTTTTGATCAGTTACGCTGCCTCGTTGCCTCTTTTGTCATGGCCCTTGAGCCAGGATATGACAATAGAAAGTCAAAATGATATGAAGAAACGTTGTCAAAACACAAACGACACCTCTGTAACCGTAGTGGACCAGATGACAACCAGCTACGGACATTTGCTGGCGGATGTTTGATTTACTTGCGCGCATCAACCTTATTTGCGCTCTCGAATTTTGACCGTGATTTGCCGCCATATCACAGACTCACTGTCACCAAACCAGTTTCCATTTTACATTCATCTTTTTGTCTCTGTCAGACTCTCCATTGGATTTGTAAATGAATAATAATCAGATTTTCTCTTATCATACTATACTGCAGGCTGCTATTAGCTGAATAGTAACCACAGTGTGAACTCGTAAACGCTCCATATGTTTTGTTGCACAGAGCGAATTGTGAAGCCGTCATTGGAAGCCTCTCTGCTCGCTCGACTAGAAAACGAGCTCAACTTGTCCTCTCGCCCGATTTTGCTAAACTGGCAACCGTCTTTCCTTTTGTCAGGTCACATGATCAGTTAGAGACTTGACAGTGGACATGGTCAACATACGTCTCAGCCCTGCAACCCTCATTATGTATCTGTGTGTGACAACATTACTAAAGAGCTTTTGGTTTCAGTTTATTATTTTTTATTCATGTTTTATTAAAGGTCATGCAAGGCAAAAAAAATCTTTATTAAGTGCATGCGCATATCAGTCACCCTGCACTGCCATTTAGTAACGCACAACAATAAATTAGGGCACAGATATTTATATTTACTCATATGTACTTGTACATGTACCTTTTTTTGTAAAGTGGAGAAAAAAATATTAAAATATTTGTTGAACCAAAAAGATTCTTTAAATAGAGTTTTGTGTCTGTGGCATCATTCTGCATCACTTGAAGGTGCGTCTTCTCTACTTGGTTTCTTCTACGCTTTTAGTCCCAACACAACCCGCTCTCTAAACCTACGTGCAGGATGTCACACACACCTCGACCACCAGGTGCTCCTCACACAATGCAGAGACATGCAGGCTTTTTTAGTGCGATCCTGCGAGAATCAGCTACAGCACCAGAACGTTTGAGCCGTCAGTCACATGGAAACAGAGCGTTGCCTCCGCTGTACCTCTGATCCTCCTGTCTGCTCGAGGTGTGTGTGTGTGTGTGTGAACCATCTAATTCCCGATCAGAGAGAGGGGGCATGGGAACTGGGCGATGGAATCAGTGCAAATAGAGCATTAGGGTTGACTTCACAGCAGGGGAAGAGCAACACAAACACACACTCATTCATACAAATATCGACCAGGCTGGTTTGCGTATTGCATTATTCATGTTTTGTCAATGTGCATTCTGTTTTTTTGGCATCAATTGTTATATATGATATGATATTTCGTTGATTGGCATTCAAATATTGAGCTAACAAAACAACATGCTGATTATACATACTTCCATTGACTAAGAGCTGAAAAACTTTTCTGATTGTCTGGGAAATTCAAGTAGGAACACTAAAACATGCATTTTTAATCTGGACACTGAGTCTCAAGACAGAGAAGCACTTTCTGAAATTGACGTCCAAAAAGGGGCTTCATTGACTTCACACTACTATTGAACAATACATTAATGATACATTTGGATTATGAAGTTGGGTTTTCATCTGTCAATCCAAGCTGGTGATCATGTGCCTTGAACTACAGGTAACTATAGCAACAATACCCGATGCTTCAGGCTAATCAACCAGTGAGCTGCCGGGGAAACGAATGGCTTCAACGGACTTGATGTCAGAGCTACAACACACGTCCTCATGTGACATATTCCCATATCAGTAAACCTTCACATTGTTTTTGAGTCAAACGGCTTGCACGTCCACTATGTATATATATATATATATATATATATATCATTTCTATTGGTTTGTGTTTTACAAGTCTGAAAGTGTGTTCTGTCCATGTGAAAGCAGATAGTAGAGGATAAAATGAGGGCATGGATTGGAGAAAAAAACACAACACAACCCAGCATAATAGCATCGCTGGCCTCTCCTACGTGTGTACGTGTGTGTGTGTGTGTGTGTGTGTGTGTGTGTGTGTGTGTGTGTGTGTGTGTGTGTGTCAGCGTGTGTAGAGATGTGCTAAAAACAACAATGGATCAATAGGGTTGCTGTGGCCTCTGGCCAGCGGCTCTAACACTCTGCTTCGTATGTGTGTGTGTTTCTCTTTCCTTTGCTTCTATCAATACTTCCATTCGGTCGGCCCGGGGCCCCCGGCCCCCCCGCACGGTGACCACATTTATTTTTAGGTGGCCGACAGAGTTGCACTGCAGGGCGGACTACTGCTGCAGGTTTGCACCGCGGCACCCATTCAACGCGTTGATGCTGCATCCGTCTTTCACACGAGAAATCACACTGCAGCTCTTGCTTCCATTTTGTTTCACTTCCTTGTTCCTGGTTTGGACTTCTGCGATAACGCTTGTTTGCGTACGTGAAGCTACGTTGCTACTTTACTGGCTGGATGAGGCTGTGATCGCAGCACACAGCTTTACACTTGTCACTGTTTGAATAAATATTGAATGCAACAGTTGTTCTTTGCATCCTTTAAGCCGGCATGTTATTATATTTATGTTGATTATTCTTATGTATAGAGTTTACATATGAATGTTTAAGATCCCCACACAGTGTTGTTGGGTTTGGATGCCGTGAGCTGGTTCACAGTCTCGTGGTTAGACACAAACTACTACTAGTGACTACTAGTCCAGGATTGCTCCTCTCTCTTTAGTATTTCTTTGAACTACTTGTTTTTCAGGACGACTTTGGGTCCAAAAACAAAAGTTTGAATGCTGCTGTCTCGGTTTGTTAGAACCGTCCAGCTCCTCTCATGCTCACCTAAATACGCCTTTATCCATATATCTAACACAACGGAGTGTGACTATTAGAGAGCGGATGCTTTTGCATGTGTTTCCACCACTTAAAAGAATCCTAATTGACATCAGCATTGTTTTCATCCCAGTGCACATGAAAAAACACTGAAAAATGGAGTCAATGCAAACAAAACAAAAGCAAAAGATTTCATTTATTGAAAAAGTGTCCTGAAGGTCTTCGTCCTCGTCACATTCTGCTCATACTGAGAAGTCCCAGTACGTCCCGGTCCATGATGATGAAGCAGACACCCGTCCATGTGAAGTCTCTTTTTTCTGTTGATATGTGGTTTGCACTGCAGACAAAACGGCATTGTGGGTAATCTGCCTGACGAAAACACCAGTACAGGAAGTCACTGAAACGAGAGCCATGTCACAGCATCAGAATCACAGAATCATTAATTCCCCACAGATTGAGGGGGCTGAATCTCGTTATGGTTTTCTTTCCCTCTTGGTGTCTTTCGTTTATGCTTCATTTCAATTCAACATTCTTGCACACACACACACACACACACACACACACACACACACACACAGTTTCACCCCGAGTGGCTCAGGATATTACCCATCAACTAGAGCCTGATTAATTAGTCCTTAATTGGTTGTCATGTCACCGACTAATCGTGGGACCCCTGAGGGCCGGGTGAGGTAGAGGACACCAGAGAGAGAGAGAGGGAGGACGCAGATCTAATCTCTGAGACACTCTGAAAGGACGACACACAAAACACATGCTAAGCTATATATGTTTTTAATAATAACAACAAACATCGTGTTATTGCAACACAAACAGAGCGGGTAGTTATTTGATCAGCAATGTGTTGTAATCCCTCCACGCGGCTTGTCAAACATGGGCACGACAGATATGTGCACTTTAATGACTTTAATTTGATGAATCTGATCTATTGATCAGGATCCTGTAATTCCTTTTGTTTTGTATTTCTTTCTTTTTTGCGTTTATTTATGAATAAATTAAACAGATATTAGTATTAATATTAAACTAATATTTCCAAATTAACAATTAGAAAATTTGCAACTTGCCTGAACTCCATCACTCAGTGTGCTCACTGGAGTGACTTACAGGCCGCTTGTCCCATAATGTAAAAACTATACACAATATATTGATTTAAATAATCCAGATTCGGTGGGTTAAACACACACACACACACACACTCACACACTCACACACTCATAAAAGCCAATTCACACATGCAATCGGGACAAGGGAAGCTATTTGAATAAATAACAAAGTCTGTAATCCCCCATGAAGCACATTTTATCCTCTTAATACGGACAAGACATCACTACTTTTTACCTCAAAAGCAGATGATGTCACCAAATCTATTTCCACTCATACTGAAGATCCGACTGCTGTCAATTTAAATCCACATCATTTCAGTACATAAACAGACTGTAAACAATATGAACACATGAAGAGACTGCCCCAGGTACAGCCACAGCTTATGAGAAGACGTCCATTTTTTGCCTTTAATCAGGGTTTTTATGCCTGTAATGAAAACGGCCCTGCAGGGAGACATAAAGTCTATCGAAGTGAATTGAATTGTTCTTCTCTTCCATCTCTGGCTACCAGGCACAGACAGGCCGTTAATAAAAAGGCTATTTGTCAGTGTGTCAGCCCTCACTGCTCCAATCAATGAAGACTCACCCACTCTGGAAACTAGGAGGACGCGACAAGGGGGAGACAACGTAGAGACAACAACGAGGAAGACACAATAAGGAGAAGACGCGAGAAGGAAGCAACATGGGGGGACAACAAGGAGGAGGCCACAATGGTGACAACCAGGAGGGTAGAAGAAAGGAGGCAGGGCTGAACCCCATCTGAGAACCGACAAAGAGACACACTCATTAGAGACAAAAAACACCTGTTTGTCCTTTGTGGTGTTGCTACTCGTGTCTTCGTGCCACCTCTTCGCCACACAGATCCCAACAATTGTGACATTGATCTAAAACCACACTAGTCACCTCACTTCAAAGCTAAATGTCCTCACTAATCAAATGCGCAGGTTCACGGCTTTGATTCCTTAGATATCACAAAAGCAAATATGAAGATGAAAGAACTGGCAGAAGAACTAGAAGAAGGAAGTGGAGGTGGGTTGAGAAAGTGAATGGTGGGTGTGCCAAGCAGACTTTGACATAGAGAAGAAGTTTGAAAACTGAAAGTGTGCGGCTTTGGTTGCATTTAAAGAAAGGTCACAGTTTCTGGACGGCAACAAAATGATCAGCGTTCATTTAAAAACACATTAATTAGTGTATATTCAGTGCGTGGGTGTAAAATGAGCCGATCCGGACAACTTTACGCATGCTGATTGGTTGGCTTGGTTGCTCACCTTGTATGTCTCGGCAATGGCCTCTGAAACCCAGTAGGGTGGGCGCTGCTTTGAGAGAGCACAGCCCTCAGTTCCAGCATAACTAACCGTTCTAAACCGCTCTATCCAAGCGGGAACTTCTACACAAGCTCTGAGGGCCCGCACTTGGCACGGTAGCTCTGACCTCGCCTCTCCTGCTGGAAGGGGGGTCAACTGTGCAGGCTAAATAGGCTGGTTGATACGTGAGCTTGTTCGCACCGTCGGGAGGGACGCTGCCTTAGGCCACAGAGTAATGCCAGAGCTGGGGTACTCTCAGATATGATTTGCTCACCAGCAAGGCATGCAGCTCGAGTATAGGCACGTCTAGGGTCTCCAGTGCCAAGGGTACGTCTCTTCAGTGGCTTTTTGGCCGCTCGCAGGACGTGATTGCGGAGCCCTCCGTTTTTTTTTTGTGTTTTTTTTGACAGAGGGACGCCAGTCTGTGGCTCCCTACTGTGTGATGTCGACCTCAGTAGGCTGCCCCGAAATGAGGCCGGCCATAATCCAACGGTAGAGGGAGACTGTCCCTTATAGAGGAGGGACTTGTGGAAACCCAAGTACAGCAGGCACAGGGCCTTGTACCGGGGTCCTGTTGAGAACGGCACACGGTCAGAAAACTGTTTCTATCTGTTTTTTTGACTCTCGGGCGGGTACATCGCGTCCTGGGATTCAAAAGTTGGTTTGACCGATTTTTTGCAACCACATAACGCCCAGTCAGGTCTTCTTGTGGCCAGGTCCACAGTTGAAGGCGTCAGGGATTGGGATGGCAAACCCAGCCCTTCGGTTGCAACCAGAGGTTCCTCTCGTCATAAAGAACAGATCAGAGGAAAAGGCCTGAATAGGATGCTCTGGCCACATGTGAGCCAGAGCATCCTGACCCAGAGCGGTGGTCCCCTCTGTCAGGGAGAGCCAGTGGGGGCAGTGGGTCGGCATCAATTCTGGATGCAGTAGCCACTCCTGGCTGGGTTATTGCCCAAAGGCTGGTCAGGCAAAAGCTGCCCAAGTAAGCACAATCATATCCCTGATATTGGCGTCAACACAGCAGAGGTGTTGTCCAACGGGACAAACACCTGCTTTCCCTCATGGTATAGCAGGAAATGCTTGAGCACTATGTCTTCAGCAGTGTCCTGTTCTACTGCTGTGACAGGCAAAGTGCCACAGGGGCTCCATGGGGATAAGGTAGTGTTTTGATGCTACCATTGTCCCGAGACTTGGCATACAAGTGAAGGCTGTGCAGCCTGAAGTCGCCCGCTGTCAGTCAACCCTATAGGCGGAAAAAGATGTAAGACAACCGTCTACCTCTTAGAAGGGGAGAGGCTGTGGGGAAGTCGTCCACATGCGCTGGGGTGACAGAACTGCTGTCTGCTTTGGCTATCTTCAATTCTTCGCTGAGGCGCCTGGTTTAGAAGCTGAAAAACAGCTCCTCTGGCTTCCACAGGGACACTTTGGAGGATTCTCCCTGACAAGGGTGACTGCGCCAGCCAAACCCAGCGGCGAGTCTGGAGCAGGGGGAACATCGGACGTCCCTCCGATATGAGGGCAATATCTGCAGTGAAATCATTGCGGCCGGTGGAAGCGGCAAGCAAAGCTGAGAGGGCAAGCATGAGGTGGAAAAGGGACATGCCGATAAGGCTCATCACCCTGTTGTGTCATCAGCCTTCAGTGAGCGGGAGCTCTTCTGCTACTGTGGAAACAGACCAAATAGCCAGTCCTTAAAGTGAGAGGGGAGCGGGAGCACTCTCTTCACTAGGATATTTTCTGCAGATATCGGGGTCCCACCAGTTAGCTCAAGCGGGAGCACTTCTGCTACTGTGGACACAGGCCGAATAGCTGGTCCTTACAGTGAGAGGGGAGCGGGAGCACTCTCTTCATTAGGACAGTGGCTGTAGCGAATTGTGTATCACCTTGAGCGAGGATACATTGCCAACCGACAGCTGCAAGTGTGAAAAACCTCAATGGACACCGCGTCAATGTCAATTCAGTCCACTTAGCATCTCTGCGAGTTAGCTTGAGCGAGGACACTCTGCTAACCGATAGTCGCAGTCTCAGTGCCAGCTTTCCACGGTGTTATCCCAAATGAGGACACAGTGTAACCGTGATCATTGCTAGATCTCCAATGACACAATGTTCATGTCGTTCTGGTCAGGTGTAGCATCTCGTCCTGTTAGCCTGGGCGAGAGCACCCTGCTAAATGTGTTAGCCGTAAGGTCCCATCAGAAATGTAGCCAGTGCTTGTGTTGATCCAGTCAACTAGCACCACCCTCAGTCAGGAGGGGGGCGACCTGCTAGCTGTGCTAGCCATAAGGCAACAAACAACTTTAAACGTGCTAGTGATGATCTAGTCAACTAAGCACCACACCAGTTAGTCTGGGCGAGAGCACCCTGCTAGCTGTGGTAGTTGTAAGATGTACAAAACAAATGTACAAAATGCTATTGCAGAGAATTAGCTTGTTTAAGCTTAGCTAACAGAGTAACGAGAAGATGAAATAGGACTGATCCCAGGACGACACCGATACTTATACGTGTTGGGAGGTCATCTGGGGTCACAGGTGACTTTGGTAAATGGTAAATGGACTGTGCTTGTATAGCGCTTTTCTAGTCTTCTGACCACTCAAAGCGCTTTAACACAACATGACATCATTCACCCATTCACACCCATTCATACACTGATGACAGGAGAACCACACACAGTGACACCTGCCATCAGTAACTACCATCCACACACTGTAGTCGCAGCTACAGGAGCAATGTTGGGTTAAGTGTCTTGCCCAAGGACACAACGACATGCGGGTTAGCAGAGCCTGGGATCGAACCGACAACCCTCTGATTGGAGGACGACCGTGTCCCCACTCACCCACAGTCGCCCGACTTTGTTGGTATAAAGACTCAACCTGAGAATGCGCGAGACAGAAGATAATCCAGTGTGAAGCATTGCCTCTGGCGGTCAGTAAGGATGAAATAGAACCAACATTCCTCTCGAAAGTCGGGTTTGAAAGGGGGTTAGCCTTTAAGTCAAGGTAAAAGAAACCAGAACAAATCTATTTCATATTCAAAAAAGAAATGTGGGTAAAACTGTCCCATGTAACAAAGTCAAATCAGTTCTAAAATGGAGGGATGGGCAGATAGGTGGAGGATGGAGGGGTGGAGGGAGGGGGGGCAGGAGAACAAGCTGAGAGGGAGAGAAATCCCAAGAAGACATTCTCTCATAATTAATAAATGAAAGATGTTGTTAGTGCATCTGATCAATACAGTTGTTAGGAAGAAGGAGCAATTGATCGGACGACAACAGGGTGAAGGATGGAGGGATGGATGTGAGGGGGTCGTGCTATTTGCTCTTGTGGCTGTTTCAAATTTTCACCCTCGTTCAGAACAAAGGAGTCTCCTGAGCCTCATCAGCACTGATAGATACTTAGCACCATTCTGACCTTAATAGGAGGGAGGGAGGTGGGGATTGGGGAGGAGACGGGGATAACATGGACAGAGGGAGAAAACCGAAAGAGAGAAAAACATTGGGTAAGGGGGGAGAAGGGAAAGTGGAGTGGAGAAAGTAGAGAGGGAGGTGACGGATGAAGCAACTGTTAAGAGTAATCAGAGGTAGAAGAGGATGGAGATGAAGAGGAGTAAAAGGGACCGTAAAAAGGCAGGGGACAAGGGAGAGATGGGGGAAATTGTAAAGGCATAGTGAGGAAATAGAGGGCGTGGATGGTGAGGAATGAGGCTACAAGCAAACAAGTCCGGATGGAGAGAAAAACCCATCAGAAAGAGGAGGAAGGATGGGAAAATAGAAGAAGGAGGAGATAGAAGAAATGGAAGAGAACAGAAGTAAAGATGAAGAGGTCAGAGGGTAGTGAAACAGAAATGAGAATAAAGTAGAAACCCTCTAACCCATTAAAACCTGCATTCTGTGGACTGGCCAATAGGGGGCGACTGATCTGGTCTTATAGAAGTCGATGAGAAAACGACTGTACTTCTGTCTTGATGTATTCCCTCAAAAACATTGTAACCACCCATTTATGGTCTCAAGCTCTTACAATCTACCTGTCTTCACATGAAGTACACCGGCAGGTGCCGTACACAATAGGAGAATAACGGTGGCAACCAACGCTTCTGCCGGGTCAATTCAATCTGGAAATGTCCAAAGCGTGCACGAGGGCCAACAGGTGGTCAAGCAGTGTGCACGAGGAGGGCGGACATCCGCTGGTCCAACACTCCAGGAGTAGATTGTTAAGATGGAACACATTTCCATCTGTATGATGACTTGAATGAGCTCTCACTTTACGGTGGAAGCAGTCCTTTGTGCATGTGTGTGTGAGTGTGTGTGACAGAAAGGAAGCCCGTTGTGTGGTTGTGTGTTTGTCCATTAACAACTAATAGCAGCTCCGTTTCCCCATTATCACTAATGGATGGAAGTCTCCGGACACACACACACACAGTCTGCTGGGACCATTACTTACTCTCTCATTCCCATGCTGTCAAAATTAGCCATGCAACATAAAAACTACACACACAGCACACACACACACACACACAGCTCTCTAAACGTCTCAGCGGACAGGAAGTGAGGGCGTTAGGGCAAACAAGGAAGTGTTTCCCGCGGCAACGAAATGGCTTTGCGTTTGGCCCGAACGTCTCACTTTGCCTCTAAACTGTGCGTGTGTGTGTGTGTGTGTGTGTGTGTGTGTGTGTGTGTGTGTGTGTGTGTGTGTGTGTGTGTGTGTGTGTGCGTGCGCGTGCGTGCGTGCGTGCGTGCGTGCGTGCATGTGTGTGCTTTAATGATGATATGCAGTCGGGGGAATCCAAAGTGCCTGCTGACTGTTTGAAATATCTTCTCACCTCCATCCATCCATCCTGCATCTTTTCCCTTCCCTTTGCTCTGTCCGTCCTTTCAGCTTTCCTTTCCTTCTTCCCTCCTTTGTTCTCCGCTTCTTTCCTTCGCCTAACTTGTCTTTCATATTGTTACCTTTCCTCATCCTTTCTTTCCTTGTCCCTTCCTGTCTCTCCGTCGCTCTCATTCCTCCTTGCATCCTTACTCCAAACTTCTTTTCTTCTTTTCTCACCTCTATTGTTCTCTGATTTACAAAAGATTTCTCCTCCCTTCATGACAAAAATGATCTTCACGTGTCTTTGTGGTATTCTCTGTACGCTGTGTGTCAATAGTGTTGAAGTGTGAAGTGCAGCTTCCTGTCAGCAGAGCGTTGGATGCTGTGTGTAAGTCAAAGAGAAAGTATGACGGCTCACATGAACAATTTGTTTAGTTATTTTGATAACTGAGACTTTCTGTCAGTGTTTATTTTCTATTTTTATCCCAGGAACATGAGAGGCAGGACACTACAAAATAAAACAGGAAACACACCGTGACACTTCAGACCTGTACATGTGCTGAACAAATATTGTCACATTATTTTGCAGGACTTTGAGGTGATGGTGTGATGTATTGAGGAGAAACAGTGCATGCTATTTGAAAGCATTTACAGAATATTGATTAGTATTAAGATTAATTCATGAAGTGCTCTCAAAATGTCTGTAATAAGTCTTGATGTAGAGCGGCGGGCGGAGAGCTGTGGACGTCCGGGTCGTGTGTCACATGGAAGCTCCTCTGATGAAGCGTCGTGGTTAAAAGCAGACTTCAACTTTATGAGATTTATCAAACGCTTCAGTCGGTACCTTTTTGTCCTCGTCCTGAAGCTCTGTTTGTCTGACGCACCTCCTCTCTCCATCCTGTCTCCTCCAACCCGACACACACACACACACACACACACACACACACACACACACACACACACACACACACACACACACACACACACACAGACGTAGTTATTCCAGTCCGCTGCTCCTCTCTGTCCAATCAATGCAATATTAATGAGCCACAGCCCTGCTGGCTACACTGGGAACTGTGTGCGTGTGTGTGTGTGTGTGTGTGTGTGGGTGTGTGTGTGTGTGTAACATGTGCTAATTTGTGTTTATTTCAAGATGTTTATATGTAAATGTGTGTGTGTGTGTGTGTGTGTGTGTGTGTGTGTGTGTGTGTGTCCTCTGTGTCCACTGACAGGCCTCATGTGCAAAGCTCTGTCAGTGTCAAGGTCACTCACTCACACACACACACACACACCCACACACACACACAGGCCTACACACCAAAGCACTGTCACACACACACACACACACACACACACACACACACACACACACACACACACACACACACACATCCCCCCTTGTGTCATCTGTGTCCTCTGAGCTCATGTGAACAAGCTTTAAATACAAATCTGTTGAGTCAAAGTTCCAAACAGAACACACACAGAGACACAGATTAAGACAATAGGAAGGTGATGCAGCAAAGTGTGTAACTGTTACTGCATTAAATCACATATCAAATCATATCGTCGTCGTGCATCACAGGTCTTCTTCTCTGTTGCTGAAATATATAGTTGGAAGACAAACATACTAAAAGAGGGGACTTTGGGCAAAACCAGTGCTGGTAATCTACTTGGATGGAGATGGTCTGATTACAGTTTTTACCAACTGCTTACACACGTTTTCAAAACTAAGTCTCCTTTTTTCAAAACTCTACACACAATTCTCAAAACTGCACACACAAAATGCAAAATGCCTCACATCTCCTCCAAAATGCAACACTGCATTCAAAATGCCATAAACACGTGTCAGAATGAAGCATCTGCATCAAATGGCAAACACTTCTTTCATAATAATACATGTTGGGATATAACATGTAAACACTGCTGTTCTAAATCTAAAGCTCTGGTCTTTCATAGGGTTACATCTACATTTAAATACAACGTTCTACAGTGAAAGTGACTGAGAGGGGTAACAAGTACACCGGAAACCACAATGCAATGTAGAAACAGAAAGTAATTATTAGGCCAAACATTACTGTTGTATACATTAGCATACAACAAAACTACATATATACTAAGTATATTCTTTACAGTAGAATACAGTAAATTGTGTGTGGGGTCCCGGTCCAGGAATTGGCAGGGGGTCTGGCCTCCGGGTCTGGCCACAACACTTCGGCCACATCACAAGATACGTTTTGTCTTGTCAAACATGGAGGGAAGCATCTCCTAGCATAGCGTATCCAACCTTGGACAGAGGCAACTTCTACGTCCCCACATGCGTCCTCCATTGCCTGGGGAAGCGGCGTGAAGGCTTAGGGTTGGCGATCACACACTTTCCAGCGCCGGGCTGAGAAGAATTCCTCTATGGGATTTAGAAAAGGTGAACATGGGGGTGGGTACAGAACTACACATTGTGGATGGGTGGCAAACCAGTTTTGAACCAGACCAGCCCGGTGAAAACTAACATGGTTCCATATAACCACAAATCTAGCAGGCGCCTGATCTGGATCAGGGACAAGCATTGTGTGAATTTCATCCAGAAAAGTGAGTATATGGCCGGTGTTGTATGGAGCCAGTGTGGCGTTGTGATGGAGGACCCCATTTTGAGTGATGGCAGCACACACGGTTATATCACCCCCCCGCTGTCCCTATTTATAGGCCCACTAAAGCAGCGATTAGTTAGTGATCAGTTAGGCAATTAGTGTTTGCACAGTGAGGAGTGTCTGTGGAGCATTTTGATTGGTTGTGTTTGGAAAAGGAAAGCAAGTCACTTCCTGATAGATCTTTGGGTTTTAGGTAGAGAATTGTGTGTAGTGTGTTTTGAAAAAAGTGTTTTATGCCATTGAAAACTGAGTCAAAGGCTGAGAAATAGCTTATGGTTTGTGTAAGCAAAAAAAACTGTAACTGGACATCAACGCACAAATGTGAGACTGGTAGCGGTAAATGGGAACAGAATTCTGGAAATGGCATGTATACTCAAATTTGACCAGAATCCCCCAAAAGATGTCCAACGCTTCCTACACTCAAATATAAGTCACCAGAGCAGGTTTCACTGTCACATCGTTTCACATACATGTATTTTGCGAGAAACAATCACTTCGCCTCTTTTCCACCGCCGCCATTTTCACATCTGACAAAAACAACCTCCATCTGTCATTAACATGTACCTGTCGGGTCAACCATGAGAAAAGAAACAGAGAATAAGAGAAGAAATATTTCCCTCCACCCCCATCCGGACTCGCAGCGCATCGATCCGTCCGCTCTCACCAATCTTCAGCCTTAACCAGTCGATGCTCCTGCCGGTCACACCCTGCTCGCCGCCGCCTCCCGTCCTCCGGCTGTAATGGATCCCAGGAATCTGGCCTGGAGGCGATTTCCCTCCGTCAGGTGACAACCCGGCTTCTCCCGCTGGACGTGGGGGGTTTGTTATTTGTCATTGTTTGTTGTTGGTTTGTGCGCTCGCTCTGAGCTGAAATTACATGTGGATGTGAGTGTGTTTGCAGACGTGGTTGGCATCGCGCAATTGACATTTAGACGAGTGAAAATGCATCTTCCCCTCCGTCGCTCCCAGTCGGCTGCTCCAAAGGCCTCCTGCGAACCTGCATCGTGGTGCTTCTCGACAAGCCGCCTAAAAGGGATCTTTAATAGACCGTCTGTATGCGGCTTTTGCCACTATTAGTTTGGGTTTGACTTTATTCCTTCCCCCTCCTAAAACCAGGAAGGGACTTGAACTTTTCATGGAGAGGCCTTTGTGATGTGGTAGAAATTGAGAAATTCTGGTCATGATGAAGTTTGTTTCCTTGCTTCCTGTTTCCTTACATGTGGAGAATAAGGCCTGTCTGTCCCCCAGCAGCACCCAGACTAGCAAAAGAAAAGGATGCGACTCAACAAAATCCATGCAGCAAATACAGTTCTTTCCAAACACATATGGCAAAACTAATGAGTGACCATAACAGTCAGATGATGGGTTCTAGCCCCAGATGTGCCCTTATGCTTAAGATGTATTGTAAGAAGGAGAAGCATAGATGTGGATGTGAAGGATTGGTGAATAAAAAGAATGTGGCTTGAATATACGGTGGCTTGCCCAATAAAATCAGTATATTTATATCTTTGAATGTATTTGTTTCATTTAGTTTGACAAAGTTAGGACGATGTTGTCTGACGCATACAGAGTGATCCGAGTCTCTTCAACACTGGGTGACATTTAGCTTGTTAACTGAACACTGGCAGCAGATTGGTACTCAGGCCCGACTGATACCCAAAGCCCAGATATCAATATTACTATCAGGGGTGAATAAGTCAGATTCATGCGTCTTAATGAAATTAAAAACATGAACATTGCAGAGACTGAAAGCAAAACCAACTGAGAGAAGACCAACAGCTGCTCGCTGGAGCTACAAGGTTTCCATCCTCATTGGTTTTCTCCATGTACTGATCACAGGCCGAAGACAGCCGCCAATCATCCGAGGCGTGATGATGGGCAGCGGCTCTGACACACAGAGCGGATGCCCCGCCACTGAAACCAATTCATCTCCCATCAGCTGCTCATAAACAACCCGTCAATATCCTCCCTGAGATCCTCCGTGAGCCGAGTGTGCTCACAATGTTGTTGGGGAGTCATTTATCGACGCGCACACCAATCAAATATTTATTATGGAGGAGCTCTTGGTTTGGAAACATGATCAATCGTTCTGCCCTCCGGTGTACAAATTACAGCGGTTAAGAGTGGAATCGTACCGATTCTTGTTCAAGACGTCATAACACAAGAACATATTGATCTCGCCCTCGAAGCGTGGGGTGAAACCCGTGTGAACACAGACAAGGAATATGGAGATCATGGAAATCGTGAAAATATTGAAGGAGCTTTAAAAAACAAATATTTAACACAAAGACAGTATCACTAAGCGTCCTATTTGTGATATATTATGATTGTGCCCAGTCCTCTTTTTATATTTAGCAAAACAAACGAAGCACGTGGTCCTCAATCTCAAGCTCTACGAATATGGGCCAGAGATCAAGAGAGCCCCTAAACGGGGCTGCTTCTCAGTATATATATATATATATATATATATATATATATATATATATATATATTATAATATATATATTATATATATATATATATATTATAATATATATATTATATATATATGTATAATGGCTGTCAATAGATTAAAAAAATGTACTAATTAATCGCACATTTTGAAATTCATTAATCTCGATTAACGATTGTTTGGGAGAAAGGCTGGGAGAAAAATGTTGACTTGACTCAAATAAATTGTGTGTGTGTGTGTGTGTGTGTCTTGTGTTTACAGTGCAGACAGAAATGAAGGCAACCCTGAAAGGCAACACGGACGCTTTTAATCCCGAAGCCGTTCTTTTTTCATGTGTTCTCCAGTGGGAACAATAAGGAGGGAAAACAACTTAAATCAGACCATGATCTCCAGAATTCTCCCTCTCACTCAGTATCTTACTCGGAGAGTCAGGAAAGTGCTGTATATCAATATTTGTGGCTCAGGGCAGATCTTCCCCAGGTGTCCCTGGTGAAGGCCGGTTTATGGGATCGAATCACCGATCTAACGGGACAGGTGAACTGCTCGATCGGCTCTCTAAAGCAGAACTGTTGGGTTCAGACGTGCAGGCCAGCTGAGGAGGAGCCGTGGAATCACAGCCTCGCTGCTGTCAGCAAATCAAAGCCACCCCCACCTTCCTCCCCCACCTTCCTCCCCCTCTCTCCCCTCACCAACGCCAACAGACTCCGAGCTCTTTCGGGGCTAAACACACACATAGTGGCGTTTTTGATCTCCTTCTCACTCGGCACTTAACATCGACTTCCCCTCGTATCTTCCTTAAACGCCGACGCAGAGTGCTTTGTCCCACGTTTAAGTATGCGTAGATACTTTCTCAGGATTAGAGGTAAAGTTAGCGGGTTAAAAGCTCTGATGTTGAGATGTGCTGCTGCTGTCAGGAGGCTCGCAGGAGAAGATAAGTGGACGACTTAAAACTGCTTGTAGGGATTAAGATCAGCGACGGCAGAGTAAAGTTTGGAACTTTAAGTCACAGTTGTGAAGTAAAGCCATTGAGCAACAAAGTAGGTAGTAGTTTTTTTATGTGCCAGAAGTAAAACGTCAGTGTTCTCTCTTATTACCCAATGACCCGATTCATCAAAACCTGCAGCTCTCAGTGTTAATAGTGTTTAAATATCCTCGTATTAGCTCAAACACTTTCTCATTCTAACATCTGTTAATTATTCTATTCTATTCTGATATAATAATGTAATGGGTAATGGCTATTATTATTATAAATGAGTTGTCATGATACGATAGTCAGACCACTGAAAGGTTCAGGAGGTTTATATCATGTTCTGTTATAATAAACAGACAGGGATTGTTATCTTAATTTCCCTCTCGGTGGATGTCTGTGCTTTAGAAATGTAAAGTTTGATACGGACTTGATTTTTGGGTCGGTTGGAGTTCGGTTTACATCACGTTTACGGTGTTAGTGTGTCAATCAGGGTCCTCACAGGGATAGAAATAAACATGTGTGTGTCCTACAGAGGACAGATGGGTTCTCCCCCCTCCCCGTTACGCACACACACACACAGAGGCATGTGGTGATGAGCAGAGAGAGGGGTCAGAGGTCACAACCCCAGAGGGTCAGAGGACACGTGTGGAGGTGGGATGAACTAAAGGACGGCCGTGTGTGTGGGTTCGACACTCATCTTCATGAGCTTACTAAGACACACACACACACATCCATGAATTTCAGATCAACTCTTTTTAAAGTCAGTTCATTTGTAAAGTCGAGGATTTTAGGTTTATTTTGAAAGGGTGATTGTCGAGACTAACGATGGCAGTTTTAATGGTTTCGGTCCTTCCTACATGGCCGACAGTACAGAGAGCAAACAGCTACTTGTCCAGATGGAACAAGTGAAACTTCTGCACGTGAGAAATGTAAGAACAGGCGCAGTCGATTGAACTTTTATTTGGTTTCCTGGTGATAACTAATCAGGTCATTCCATCGTCGGTAGAGAGATTTTTTAAAAAGTGCCTCTGCTCCTTTTTGGAGGTTTGGGCTTCGCTCAATGAAGAAAAGCCTTCACGCCGACTGATGAAAGGAATTAAAAGAGGAAAAGAACGCAGCCTAAATGAGCTGAATACGTAATTTTTGATCAATATTTAATACAACAAAGTTTGCTCTTTGAGGCTCTTATACCTTTCATCACGAGAAGAGAGGAGTTCATTACTGTGCGTGGAAAGAACACTGCAAGAAGTGTCGAGCTACAGACAGGCGATGTGATCATTTATAGTGCAGATTATACTTGACCTTGTTGTTTTGTGTAATAAAGTGAGAAATCCATGTGTGACGAGCTCCCGCTAACAACATCACCACAACACCGGAAGTTAATCCTGCGAGACCCACTCATAGTACGGTAACACTACAGTACAGCTATCTACATCCCTGTTCTTTAGCTCCTGAAGAGGAGAAAATAGAATCACACACTTCTGCACTAACAGCACTTTTATAATAGAAATGTAGATACGATCTGGGTCACTTAAAAGTCTGTAAAGTAGCCGATGACTAATTGCATTGTCAACACAATAAAACCTTATGCAGATCACAAAGAACAAAGTATTATTTCTGACATTTTGGATTCAATAAACTAAGCTATCTCAGTTGTGTGTGTGTTTTCTATTTGGCCTAGAGGCTTTGCCAGACCTAGTGCGATACATGGAACTGGGCTTTTGGTCTGCGGTTCCACGCCTTGCTGGGATGCACTAGTGGGAGGCTTTTCTGGACTTAGTTGCCTGTGACACTGCTCTGCTGGTGTTTGTTCAGTTCTTTCAGTCCCTTGAGGTTTGTCCATGTCAGGGTCAAGTGTGTAAGCTGTAGTGTTCACTGGCAGGATGTGGCGTCGATTACGCCTATATTCCTTCCCTTCAGAATCTACCACATATGAGCGTGGCTCATCACACCTTCGCTTCACAATTCCAAAGTCACCTGGTTTGGTTTCAGGGGGCGTGGTGGTTTGCTGGTCTTGTAGTTGTTTTTGTGTCTGCTGCTTCTTTGTTAATTGTGCTTTAATGCTGGTTGGGGTTCTTGAAGCTGGTTTTAGCAGTTGTTTGCAGATTGGCAGAATGGTTTGAGTGTGACGGGACACTAGCCTTTGTGCAGGTGAGCCCAAGATGTTCCTTCATACGCCCTACGACGTCATCACGTTCCTTCATATGTCCTACGACGTCATCACGTTTCTTCATATGTCCTATGACGTCATCACGTTTCTTCATACTTCCTATGACGTCATCACGTTCCTTCATACGCCCACTGACGTCATCACGTTTCTTCATATGTCCCATCATCACGTCCTTCATCACTGACGTCATCACGTTCCTTCATCGCCCACTGGCGTCATCACGTTCCTTCATACGCCCACTGACGTCATCACGTTTCTTCATATGTCCTACGGCATCATCACGTTCCTTCATACGTCCTATGACGTGATCACGTTCCTTCATACGCCCACTGACGTCATCACGTTCCTTCATATGCCCACTGACGTCATCACGTTCCTTCATATGCCCACTGACGTCATCACGTTCCTTCATACGCCCACTGACGTCATCACGTCATCACGTTCCTTCATACGCCCACTGACGTCATCACGTTCCTTCATACGCCCACTGACGTCATCACGTTCCTTCATATGTCCTACGACATCATCACGTTCCTTCATACGCCCTATGACGTGATCACGTTCCTTCATCACTGACGTCATCACGTTCCTTCATAACTTCCTATGACGTCATCACATTCCTTCCCTTCATATCACATTCCTTCATCACTGACGCGTCATCACGTTCCTTCATATGCCTAAGACGTCATCACGTTCCTTCATACTTCCTATGACGTCATTACGTTCCTTCATATGCCCACTGACGTCATCTTCATACGCCCACTGACGTCATCACGTTCCTTCATACGCCCACTGACGTCATCACGTTCCTTCATACGTCCTAAGACGTCATCACGTTCCTTCATACTTCCTATGACGTCATTACGTTCCTTCATATGCCCACTGACGTCATCACGTTCCTTCATATGCCCACTGACGTCATCACGTTCCTTCATACGTCCTAAGACGTCATCACGTTCCTTCATATGCCCACTGACGTCATCACGTTCCTTCATACGTCCTGAGACGTCATCACGTTCCTTCATACGCCCTACAACATCATCACAAAGCTTCCTTCTCTATCACAGAATAGTTCAACTGATACTTTCTGGAGAACAAACTCACAGTCCTGTCCCTCCCCAACTCATCCTCTTGTATCAGCACCCCACCTGCTCACCCACGTAACAGGCATCAACCTGCAGTTTAAAATTGCTACCCAAGCGTGGTGCCAGGAGAACCTCTGCTTTCCAGCCTCAAAAGCACTGTGACAAACAGCGGACCACACAAATTTAACCTTACCCTTTAGCAGGTCCGTCAATGGCGCCACTACAATCGTAAATACTGAAAGCCCTATAATAACCCACTAACCCCAGACCTTTCCTCAGTTTCTTTTCTGGAGCTGGCGTTGGATACTGGTCGATTGACTGCACCTTTGCTCTCAGAGGGCGAACCCCTCCTTGACCCACCTAAACAGCGCGTTTACCGGTAAACTGAGTAAACTACTACCCCATCAAAATACACCGCACATCCGTCCAGACCACGGACAACCGTATTTATCAGCCCGAAAGGCATAACAGAGTAAGAATACAGACCAGTTGGCGTAATAAATGCTGCATCTCACGGGCCCTTTGAGACAACGGGACCTGCCAGTAACCCTTCAAAGGGTCAAATTTGTTGATGTACTTTGCAACCCCGACTGTTCAATGCAGTCCTCCATACATGGTAGGGGATAGCAATCCGGTTTAGTGACACTGTTGACCTTCCTGAAATCTGAACAAAACCGAGGGGTATTGTCAGACTTACGAGTAAACAAAGTGAAGCCCAGCTAGAGGAGGACGGTTCAGCAATGCCGTTCTTCAACATATATTATCTCATATTATCTCAGCATCGCTTCTCCAGACTGACTCAATAAAATCTTTGTTTTATCGGCTTTGCATCCACTACGTCGATATCCCACCCACTTTCTATCTAATATGTTGAATGAAGTACCCTTGCACCCGATTCTCCACCTCATCAGCTGAAAGAACAGCCTGGAACAACTCACCCAGTGCACACAGTCAGCTTTTTGCTCACTCACCAACTCACTGTGTGGGACCGACAAAGGAGTGTTCAACAGAGAGCATTTATTGAATTTCTCAGGGTCCTTTATTTTTGTATTCTCCAAGTCCAACTCTGCCTCTGCCCTGTGTCTGGCCGCCCTCATGACTTGAGTCACCACGCAAATCTTCAAAACATCATAATACCGCCTCTCGTTATCCTGGCCCATATGCAGCGGCACCGTGACACGTACCGGTTGACCTGGATCATCTGACACGCCCAGACATGTTCCCCATCCAAATCATTACCCAGTATCAGCGTTATGCCGTCAACTGGGACAAAGGGATACTTTGATTCAGAGAGCGATTCCTGGGGAGTAACCTCAGACAGGTGAATTGGCACAAGTGACGGTTTTGGAGGTATTAAAATGTCAATGTTGTACAAATTCGCCTTTAAAATAGCTTTTACATTTTCCTTTAATCTTTTATCTCCTACCTCATAGTGGTCAGCTATCCTCAATAACTGTACTTTTGTACAGAGATCTAAAAATGCCTCCACTTCCGCCATAACACAGATAATCGGTGGGCAACCACAAAATAAGAAAACAAACCAGAAACAAAAAGCCTGTACAGTACCGACCCTATCAAAGTCAGAACAGGGCGCACCCTCGCAAATTGAGCATCCCCGCTAACTTCCTATCCAACTTTAGGTAACTCAACCTGGTCTTCAAGGGCTACTGATGGCGGGTATTTACGCACCGAAACCCAATAGTCCAACAAAGCGACCAGCAAGCTGGCAACAACTGCTCACAACCACTCTTACTCCGGACATATACATACACATACATTTACACAAACGAATCCCCAAAATGGAAAATGTGCTTTTCTTACCAGAGTCACCTTGCCAGCTACGCAACCACCAGGTCAGCACTCACCTTGATTTGTCCTCCGTCCATGTTGACCATAGACAACTTAAAACCCCAAAATCTGAGGCCCTTAGCCATACAAAACCACTAGCCCTCAACAAAAAAGTATGAGAAAACTTCTCACTATGGTTTCACCACAAGCACACAACAATTCTAATACTTGACAAGATAACGCAGGGAACCCACTGCCATTACCATCCATCCAACTTACATCAAATTTAAAAAAATCACAATATATAATGGACAATGTAAATTCAAACATATAGATCGAGTATGTCGAAAACAATTGGACGAGCCCCCAATTTGTTAGTCTGAGTCCTAGACCGCAAAAAATGACAGATGATTAAAGCAATTAAAGGTTTTTAACACAAAAAGGTTTATTCCATAAATATAAACCTTGCTTTACTTTACTTATACAAAAACGAAGGTACTATAATTCATGTATAATCCACGTGAGCCATGACGTACAGGGCTGCCCCTAAGGAATTTTGATGTAGTATGAACTCCACAAAGGGAGAAGGTGATGGTGGGTGAGCAAATCAAACAAACACAGGAGCTGAGGTCTCCACAAAGGAGACCTCAGCTCATGTCCCGCCTGAAACATAAAGACACCGTTGGACATTCATAGAGGAACGCTTCATTTACAAATCAAACAAACCAACGTCTGAGAAGATGTTGCTCTCTCACATGCGAGTGATTTCAGCTTTCAGTACGTTGGTGCAGTTTGGGTTTCAGTCAACAGAAACTCACGAGCCTCCTCCTCACTTCTTCCAGTGTATTCAGACGATGTCAACGTAGCGCCGCCGCTTGCCTCTGATCTCCTCGCCTCGTTAAAACACCAAACACACATCTCTGCCGCCCCGATTCCCAGAAACCCGTGCGTCTTAGCAGCCGTTAGTAACCTTAAGCCGGCCTTAAGCTGCGGCGAGGCCCGACGCCTCATTGATAATTGAAAAGTAAAGGGGCGGTGATTAATTTTTGACAGTGTTGCGGTTTTAACGACGACGGCCCCTCGTCGAACCGCCGGCTCCGGACTCCTGCTGTTGATGTGAGGATCCCGCAGAATCAAAGCGGCGGCCGGGCTCTCGAGGGTTTCCATCCCTCCTTTCACTCGGCCAGGCTTTAATGCCCACCTGAGGGACGGGGGGCAAGGTTCTCTCACTCCAGGTCGATACTTTCTCTCTCCAGCTGAGCGGAATCACAGCCTCGCTGCTCTTAACTAATCGAAGCCAACCCCCTCCCACCTTCCTCCCCCCCGCTCTCCCCCTCACCAACGCCAACAGACTCCGAGCTCTTTCGGGGCTAAACACACACATAGTGGCGTTTTTGATCTCCTTCTCACTCGGCACTTAACATCGACTTCCCCTCGTATCTTCCTTAAACGCCGACGCCGAGTGCTTTGTCCCACGTTTAAGTATGCGTAGATACTTTCTCAGGATTAGAGGTAAAGTTAGCGGGTTAAAGGCTCTGATGTTGAGATGTGCTGCTGCTGTCAGGAGGCTCGCAGGAGAAGATAAGTGGACGACTTAAAACTGCTTGTAGGGATTAAGATCAGCGACGGCAGAGTAAAGTTTGGAAATCCCCAAAAACGTCAGAATTACTCCGGCAAAGTACTTGCTCAGTGTAATGTGTTTTTTAATAATTTCCTTCCTCACAAAGTCCGTCTTTACCTGTAAATACGAATGTCAGACTTTAACCCAGCAGGCCGCTGTTCTTCTTCTGCTCTTACCAGGGTTTAAACATTCATCTAGTAACTAGTTAGGTGAACTTTTGGCAGAGTCTCTCAGTCGTATCAAACTGTCTCCCCCCCCTCCCACACTCTCATCCATCCAGCTGTGAGATCATATCGATTAGAAACAACCGCAGCTCTTTTGATAATCTTTTCATCTTGGGAGAAGGTAAAAACACACACACACCTGCAGCTGATTCGCACAAACTTTCGGGAACGTCAATAATAGATAAATACACAACACAACTTTCCTGATCTCAACAAAACTTTCACATCCAGAGCGACTTAAACAAACAGCCGTTTGATTCCAAAATGTTTGAGAAAAACACCTCTGACGGGTTCGACTCCAGGGAAGGAAAATAGATCATAAAAACCCTTGAAACTTTAAAAAGCAAGTATCGAGCTGGCTCTGTGATCAATATGTTAAACTAGTTGCCACAAACTAGAGACCTTCTGGTGAAGTACTGCAAACCTCCTCTGTGCTGGTTCCTGCTGCCATGTGTCACCACGACTACACACACATACACACACACTACGAGCAGGCTGGTGCAGCTCATCCTTCAGCCCCACCTAACTAAACCAGGACCAACTAGGACTCACTTAGATGCGCTGTTGGAGTCATTGAACAGATGGTGCTGCCCGACGTCCACTGCTACTGTCCTTTGGGTTAGAGGTCTCTGTGCTGCTGCTGACACTATACCTTTGTTATCAGCGTCCAGCTGTCCGTCGCGGTAGACGGGTCCTCCTCTCCGGAAGGTTTCTTTTCTGTGCTGATGCGGTCAGAGGATGTTGTATGTGGACAGATTGTTAAACCAGATGAGGTAAATGTCTCCTTTTGTGCTCTACGACATTGATTTGGTTGAATCTGGGGTAAGTAACATCTAACCACCGATTAGTTTGACATGGAACGGTTTCATGCTATTTACACGCTTTTCTCCCTTCAAAGGTCAACGGAGAGAGCGTTTTATAACGGTGACGTATTCCATAGTCTGAGGGTCTAATTCCATAGTGTTTCTGTGGTAAATTAAACATTGTACCTCTGATCTGTTTGTTGTTTATTGACTCTGTCCAGCTCATAAACGGTTATCAAATCAGCAAAGGGTGGTATGTGACACAGTAGAGCTTATAACATGACATAGATTATTTTACCTCGAGGACACTATATGGGTGTCTATGTCATGTCCGTTCACCTAATGTTGGAAATCTGCCTTCATCTTGGTCTGATGAATGAGGTCAAAGGTCAAAGCCCCGCTGAGGTATCTAAAGGGTTAGGATTGTCATAATGGTACTTCACAGTTTTCGCACAACAGAAAAGTTGTGTTACAAGCAAAGACTAAGAAGTGGACTTCTGATGTGTGACGCCTTTAAATTTGTGTCACTGTCAATAATGTGAAACTCACGCATGAAGCAGAAAGAGGCCGTTCTGCTTCATTCCTCACTTTTTAAGCTTCGGGTGAAAGAATAATTAAACAGTTAACTTTACAAGTTGATCCACCGTAGATGGATGAAGCCCGAAGCGCTGATGACATTTGAGAGAAAGGGATGAAGGTTCAGTTCAAACAGGCAGATGGAAACCGAAGCCGTGAGATGTGATTGATCTGTGATCAGAGCCCCATTCAGCGCGTGTGTGTGTGTGTGTGTGTGTGTGTGTGTGTGTGTGTGTGTGTGTGTGTGTCAACTAGTCAAACAAAAGACAATATAAAAATGATATCAATGATATCAATATATGCGTTGAGTTTGATTTCCCATCAGCTGACTGCCCCCCAGTGAGGGAACGAGTACCATGCTGGAGACAAACGGGTGCCAAGGGGACTGATGGGGCAAAGACGCAAGTGACAATTTGATTGCGTTTGGGGATACGAACGCAAAACTCTTCTTCTCTACCGATCAGGAAGGTGAAACATGAGCACAGACCCACGGTTCTATTCAGCATCTTTATTGAACACAACAACAACAACACACTCAACACAACACTTGTATATATGCATTCAACCAGTTCAGAGTACAACAAGGGAAGCTCATATGCATGCACTACATCACACACAGACACACACCATATAGTTTACGGTGTAAAGCATAAATAATAATAATAAAATCTGTACTTTCAGAAACTCGGGCGCTCATTGCACATTAGACATGTTTTAAACTGAGGTAAATCATTTATCATCAAGAATAAGATAATGGGGGAAATAAGACAAGTAGAAAAAAAACAACGGAATTGAGAACTTTAACAATGCGCCACGTGTTCTTAATGCAACGACCATTTAGTTTTTGGAGACATTTTTAATAACTGCTCCACGCGTCTTATTGTTGTTATTTGAAGAAAACCCGTCCAGTTCTTTCAGACATCCCAGTTGACCACCTCCCCCAGAGAAGCTCCTTCCTTCTGGCTGGATGCCCTGATCTCCTTCACTTGTTACTTACTCCTCCGCTCTTCCTTCCTTATTTTTCTCACCTTTCCTCCCCAGGGAAGCTGCCAAAAACAGATTTTCTCAAACTGTTAAGAGTGGCGTAGAAAACCAAAGATTAAGATCTCAAAGCTGTCTGGGCTTGACGTGTGTGTGTGTGTGTGTGTGTGTGTGTGTGTGTGTGTGTGTGTGTGTGTGTGTGTGTGTGTGTGTGTGTGTGTTTTCAGCCCACCATCTAACGAGCTGCTTTTTTTAAAGAGAGGAAGGACTTGTGAAAAGCTTTGACACACTCGGGTTTACAGGTGTGTAACGGTGTTAGAAGCTTTTTGACAGCAGTAATGAAGAGAGGAAGGACAGAGGAGGAGGAGGAGGAGGAGGAGGGACACCATAGAAGTGTCATTCATGTTCCAAGACCCTCCAAAATCTAAAGCCAGGTGGATTATATTGTATATCGTGTCTGTATATGATTACATTTTTCTTACTGTACAAAACTGGGAGCTCTGAAACCAACACGCTGACCGGCTGCCCCTTGTTACATGCATATTCTTCTCAAAATAAACCTCCGTGTTCATAGGAAACCGCTTCCACACTTTTTTCAGACTTCATTTCTTTACAGCAAAACAACGTGGTCGGGTTCACAAAGTGTGACTTTATCACACAGGACACGAACCCTCGTATGCCTGATCGGTTCGTTTGACAAAACCTTTCCCCTCCAACCGGCGCTGACTGTGTCCCCCGTTTGAACTTTATTCGCTTTGGAGTTAGTTGAAAGCAAAACGAAGCGTAGCGGACGTGGAGGAGCAAAGATGGAGCGCTGGCTTTTGACAGGAGGGAGAACAGTTGTGTCTCCAACCGACGACACTAAAACAACCTGCAAAGTCCCGCTGCACTGAACACTTCTACATCACAAGGAACCACAGGAGGTCAACAAAAGCACGATTTCTGTTGCGCTTTAAAAAGCTGTTTGCACTCCTTATAAATGATAGAAATGGTTAAAGAGCTCTGAGCAACATTAAGAGAACAGATGCAGCTTTCTTTCTAGAAGAAACTAAGAAATATTACACTGCAAAAACATCCCATTAATAGCATATAGTTGGTCCCAATTAAAGGACAGCCACAATCTTCATCAAACACCTAAAGATAGATAAAAAGATCAAATATGGAACGCTGATATTTATATAGATTTTTTCTTCTCTTCTAAATATAAAGTTTTCAACCTCAAACAGGAAATTCACTTATTTGACGAACTAGTGAGTGGCAGGCAGACAGTCACATCAGCCACCAGAAGTACAGCGAACAGGACGTGTGCGTCACGCAGCACCTTTACGCTGTATGGAAATGTTGGGAGCAGGTTTGATTAAAGACAAAAGTCTTCACATATATCAGTGAGAAATAAAGCTTTGTCATCTGCAAACAAACGCACAATCACGCCAAAAACTACAAGAGTGGGGGGGGTTAAACCGCCATGACAGGTTTACAATGTGAAACATGCATGAAGGTTGAAGACAGAAGAAGAACAACCACAGGCCCCTTGGACACTTTGCATTAAAGTATATATTTGGGTGATCGGATTCCAACTACATGAGTCAACTTGACTAATATACAAGTGTAAAGAAACGCTCCACGCTATGACTGCATTGGGACCGATTAGCCAAAGCAGCAGCTGGAGACGCATTTGGGCCATAATTAAACACCAGCGTAAACGTGTGTTTGGTTCCACACACAACTCTGCGGATTGGAACAGGTAGTTGTGTACCACTGTTCTGCACAACGAGGAAGGAGCCAGGATCCAGTTCTATGAGCCACGAAGCTCAAAATGGCAGAATTTGGTCATTCGTTTCCCAAACGGGGCTCCTATGGCTGAGCTAATGTGTGGAGGTTGTTTGAGCTGCGTGAAGCGATCGGATCTCAATGAGGACACTGGAGATACATTAGTACACTGGATCAGGTTCAATGTATCTAGACAGACTCAGGATTATAGACACGTGTTAATGGTCGTGGGTCGAGGGTGAACAAAGCTGATGTGTCCTGACACAACACAACTTTCTTCTTAAAGAACCCAACTTGGATAAATCATTTACAAAATACATTAGCAGTACTGAGAAGCCATAGGGACTAAAGTAAAATGCTTTACTGAATTAGAACCTGTATGATGCCATTCCGCCTGCACTTTCTCCTGTCTGGTGTCATGTCAAGTGAATAATGATGCATCTTCTGCTTCCAAACATTTACTGTGATTCTGCTTTTAGGAGCAGTCTGAAGTGAGAATGTGGGGCGCTAACACACACACACACACACAAACACACACACACACACACACACTTCAGCCTGAGGCTGGGAGAGACTGAAAGGAACTAAAGGTGTCACTTAAGTAAAAGCAAACATCAACAACGTGACCCCAAACAGTGGTGCTGGTCTGCAGGAGGCCGGAGAGCACCGACGCGTTCTACAAAGCACCGGAGGACAAACACAAACTTTTAAATGAAGAACCAAAACTCTAATGAAAAAGGATTACATGTCAGCCTCAGAATCAGAACTGTGTTGCAGTCGAGTTCCTGCAGAGTGAATCTTCAATAATCTGATTTTTTTTTAGCACTGACAAAAAACTGAGAATCTAATGTGGGGAAACGAAAAGTGGGCTGACTTTAAATAATAAAAGAACAATTGGGATCCAATATGCAACTAAAGATATCTGAGATCCGGCAAATAATTGAAAATAAATAGGAATGACAAGAATGTGTAAATATAAAATACAGCATCTAAGCCTTCTATAACAGCTACTCAATAAACTACTGAGTACTTTACTTTATCAACCTCGCTTATTTCTAGACGCTTTCCATTGTTGGACTCCAACGAGGACTGAGCCGGGGTCCAGACCCCCTTCAGACCATGAAGCGGTGCTCCTTGCCGTCGTGGGCCATGAGGATGACGTTGCGGTTGGAGGTCCAGATGAGGCGGGCGAGCTTCAGGTGGTTCTGGGAGCCCGGGGACGCCGGTTGCACCGGGGGGACCTGGTAGGTCTTAATGCAGCGGAGCTGGGGGGCCGAGTTCAACATGCCGATGCTGCCCAGCAGACTGGTGTTCATCTGAGGAGGACGGGGAACACCGAGGATCCATTAAACCTAATCAAACCCTCCGTTTAAACCAGCTCACTTCCAGATCCAGGATCAGTTGTTTAAACATCACAGGAGGTCAAAAGGTGAACATTTTTCCAAACATCATTATGAACCAATTGATCAAATCGCCCAGTTCTAATACGTCAGGCCCCCTGCTGAACAAGTTAAATCTTTACTAATACGAGGTGTCTCCCACTTCACTGTCACAGTACAAAAACAACAATACTACTACGAGATTTAATACAAACTGTCAATATTTAAAAAGTAAGTAGTTATTTTGGTGAGAAGGCCCTCGCCATCCCTTTGTCTTAGTGATCAAGTACTGAAGCCTCTGAAGAAACATTGTTTTAGCCGTGATGCTTCGTAATGCGTCCTGTGAGGGCGGCACACAGTGTGTGTGTGTGTGTGTGTGTCCCTCTCTCTCACAGACACACACACCGACAGATCGTCTGCCAGCTCATTACCACAGCAGCCGTCTTGCCGGCGCGCTAGCAGCGGTTTATGCTTACAGTAATGCCATTAGAGAGTGTGTGTGTGTGTGTGTGTGTGTGTCGTGTTGGAGGTTGTAAAGACCTTTTTCATTGAAGATAACAGTTCTGGGAAGATGTCTGAAGTGTGTGTGTGTGTATCTCGTCCGTGTGGGATGGTGCACTGACTACATGTCATTGTCCAGGTTTTGTTTGTGACCATCTACCGTTTTTCTACGTATAGTAAATATACAAAAAACTAAAACTAATTGGTGCAGTCAGCCAACATTATTAGTTACCGTTAATAAATGAGGTTCACTTTAGTTTTCTACAAACTAACCAGGTCACAAATGCAGCCAAACACTGATGTTTATGTCAATCGCCTTGTGTTTAATGACTCTTCTTCTCTCCCTCAAGACGCTTGTATTCTTCTGGTTTTCACTAGTTGCGTAATAGAAATGTGTCGCTCGCTAAAGTCATTCCCCTTTTAATTCCCTGGAGGGTAAAAGCCACCTGACGTCCTCCCATCAGCACGCGTCCGTGTGTGCGCTTCATTCACCTGCCAGAAGGAGATGTGGCTGTCGGCGTTGGAGTACGTAGACAGGTAGCGGCCGTCAGGAGCAAAGGACACAGCTGTGATGGGACCCTTATGACCGTGGATGTTCTAAGGAGACAAACAAAGGCAGCGTGTTTGTATTAGAATCTGGCTCTGTGTCTTGTACGGAGGAAAAACCACTCAGCCGGTAGTTTATCATTTCATCACAGCTCCTCAAGTGATTTGCATGAAAAAAAATCAGATAAAAGCTGATGCTTGTTAAAAGCCAAAGAGAAAACTGTGGAAAATTCTTTTCCACAAGAGTTCACATCTTTGCATCCAAATTCAAAAGTAGTGCATTACGCCTTTATTTAAAAAGTACTAATATACAAACAAAAGTGCAACAACGTTTGGTTTGAAGACATGGTGGGTGACTGTGGGGACACGGTCGTCCTCCAATCAGAGGGTTGGCGGTTCGATCCCAGGCTCTGATAACCCGCATGTCGATGTGTCCTTGAGCAAGACACTTGTGTCCTTGAGCCAACATTGCTCCTGTAGCAGCGACTACAGTGTGTGGATGTTAGTGACTGATGGCAGGTGTCACTGTGTGTGGTTCTCCTGTCATCAGGGTGTGAATGGGTGAATGATGTCACCGTAAAGCGCTTGGAGTGGTGAGAAGGCTAGAAAAGAGCTAAACAAGTACAGTCCATTTACCACTTAAACAAATAATATTCCCTTTACAAGGTAGCAGTTAATATAAATCTTTAACAGAGGGGAACAACGTTGTTTCCCGTATAAACAGTAAGTTTGTTCTCACTCCGGTGTGTGTTTAGAAACACACAGTGGTTATTAAAATGTTCACGTTAGAGTTTGCTGCCTTTCGGCTTTTTTCCACCAGTTCTTTTTTGTTTGGGTCCATGTGAGCTTAAGGAGCAGTCTTAGCTCCGCCCCCAAATGCTGTCATTGGTTGAGATGCGCGACGACGCCCCTCCCAATGGAATCGAACATAAGGCCTCAGCACAGAGGCAATATTCTTCGTTGCCATCCCAAGTGCCTCATCAGCTGATTTGTGAAGCACTTTATGGCAAAGAAGGAAAAAGGTGCAGAACTTTGGTTCAGGGACATGGCTCCTCATCCCGCTGAGGACCATCCCCTGAGGACCATCCCCCTGAGGACCATCCCCCTGAGGACCATCCCCCTGAGGACCATCCCGCTGAGGACCATCCCCTGAGGACCATCCCCCTGACCATCCCGCTGAGGACCATCCCGCTGAGGACCATCCCCCTGAGGACCATCCCCCTGAGGACCATCCCCCTGAGGACCATCCCGCTGAGGACCATCCCGCTGAGGACCATCCCCCTGAGGACCATCCCGCTGAGGACCATCCCCTGAGAACCATCCCGCTGAGGACCATCCCCTGAGGACCATCGCCTGGCTGATGAGAGCAGACTGCAGCCGGGCAGCTCCGGGTTGGAAACCAATGAATTCTGCTTTGTGATGAAGACGAGATGAAACACAAATTTCAGTTCTTGTTGAAATTTCATTGAGGCGTCTCAGAAAAACCGGTTTTGCTGCTGCGGCGCCGACGTTCTCCGTGACAGTAAGTGTTTGGTTTGGGCTGGATAATTCCATCAGATGAGGGCCGGCTTCTGGTCCAACAGATGCTGCCATTCGCCTCCAGAACTCAGGGGATGGAATAAAGCGACGCCGCTGCCGCGCGTAACGCAATAAACTGCCCCACCAGATGCAGGGTGTGTAACGCAATAAATGCCCCCCCCACAGATCCCCATCCCGCCTCTGCCTGCGACTGGGATTGCAAACTCTCACCTCCAGATAAGATTAAGGCGCTTTGCCTCAGGCTTCCAGACCATGAAATAATAACCCGTCTGTGATTAAAGCGAGAAAAAAAGTAACACAATGAAATAAAAATCTGGTTTTTTTAATTCCTTCTCTCCCTCCTGCCGTGAGGGGAGATCCTATTAGATTCCAGCAGTGCTGGCTGGAATAAAGGTGAATTATTGTCATTTCTGTACAGCCTTCATCCATGTCTACCTCGGTTTCTTCCCTCTTCACAATTCCATTTCCAGCTTTCTCTTTGGCGAGGTCACATATCAAAGGGTCAAAAGGGCAAACAGGTGGAAGTAGTTTGTCGGCAAACGTTCACCATCATCCAGTTTTTAGGATCTAGGTAAATGAACATCATCATCTGGGGTTTAGAGGACAGTTCAACCAGGGAAATGGATACCGTGAATGTCTAAATGTAATTTAGTATGGATGAGATACACTATTTAACCATTTAAGACCAGATGAAGATCAACAAAAGGGAGGGAAGGAAACACGTTGCACAGTAGAACTGTTTAATGTGCTCAAATATTGGTATTTCTATATATATGTTGGTCAATGTGTGTGTGTGTGTATCACTGCCCATCAAATCCATCAGCGTATCAGGAGCAGTGAAGCCCACTGAAACCATTTACAGCACTCTGTACTTCAATACACCTGACGCCTGAGGGACTCACCGTGCGTGTGTGCGTGTGTGTGTGTGTGTGTGTGTGTGTGTGTGTGTGTCACACAGACTGCTCATCCAATCTGGTTTCATCCCGTAACCCCGCCTCCTCCTAAAACAAGACTGATTTGAAGCAGGACGTCTTCACTGAAGGTTGCATCATTCACAGATCGGTGTTTTCGTGTATCTGAGGAGCTTCTGCTCCCACCGTGGGGCAGTGCGATGTGCTGCGCTGCATGTGAGCACGTTTACGCTGCAGGGAGCGAGGATGCGGCTTCGGTCGCTTACAAACAAAGGTCTTAAACCACCTGTTTAGCCGCTATTCAGCCTGAGGGCCCCAATTACACACGGGGGTCCCGACCAAGCTGCTGGCCGAGCCAGGCGATGACCGTCGTATGTATAAAGGCTACATGTTGCCGGCCAACGGAGTCAAACGTCCACACTTGGTCCGGTCAGCTCGCTCACCCATAGCGTTGTGTTGGTAGTGGTACATGTACTGAAATAACCATAACGTCCTCAATTTTCAAACAATTTATTAAGGGTTTGGTTTGTTATGAATGTCAGAGATGTAGTTACGACAGTGCTACATAATATGAAGATTTATGTTATTAATTATGTTCTAAAATAGGTACAAGATTTACCTTTACAAATATACATCAAGAAATGCTGCATGTCGAAATCCCCCCCTGCACAGAGATGTATTTATGGCACTATATCCTTATGGATCATTATAACCAGAGGTTTTCATACGAAAATGATATTAAACAAGACATTATTCATAAGTACACATTGTCATAACTACATCTCTCACGTGTATAACGAACCAAACTGTTTAAAAATCGGTTGAAAATAGTTATTATTTAAAGTACACGTACCACTACCAACACAACGCTGTGGGTGAGCTAGCTGCCCGTACCAAAGACATCTAGTCTTTATATATATCTATGATGACAGGGACCAAAGTCAAGTTGTTTCAATACCAGAAGCTAGCAAAGCCAACTACTAGTTAGTGGTGGGTAACCATGGCTGTTAGCTAACCAGGCTACTACCTAACTAGCCGCTCAAATGAGCATGTCGACACATCTAGTGGGAGTGTTTTACGATTTAGTATCTTATTTTATCGACTTAGAGATAGCGGTGTGCTTTCTGATGCCGCAGGACCAAATCAAGTAATTTAAATATCGACGAGTAGTCCTGCCTTTGTCTAGCAAAAACATCCATGTTACACACGTGTGTGCCATGTGACGCTATGCGGATAAGCCGGCTGAAGGAGTGCGACTGCTCAGCTCCACTGTTGGGACGTCTTATGGGATGGACAGTGTGACCCCTTTAACCCCAGATGGTGGGAGTAGTTCCTAGAGAGCATAATCATGCTTAGAGAACTACGTTCAAGCCCAAAGTGAGCATGTTAGTGAACTGTACGGGTATTACTAAGTACTCACACCAGAGTATGTGTGCTGGTGCATTCTTTGTAGTTACAGAAAGAAACAGATGCAGGCGGAGAGAAAAATCTAATTGTTTGTGTTCAATTAGTAAACTCAGTAGAGTCGGTTGAAGAAGCCGAGCAAGCAGCTGGACTGTCACACACAAAGGGCTGTTCACGGAGGCTGATCAAAGCGGTGGCAGATGGCCATGCAGGGACCAGCCAGCTACAGTTGGACGCATTCACACACACACACACACACACACACACACACACATTAAAGTGGACTGTGAACAAAAACTCACCTCCCTCCTCCTTGATTCCTTCCCTTCCTCTTTCTCTCCTCTGCCACCTCTTTGTTGAACCCGTCCTTCACGTTACACACCATCACTGGCTTTTCTACTATCGGGAGGAATGTTTCTACTAGTAAGACCAGGCTCATCATACGGGTTTTGCAGCACTTGTTTCTTATCTTGTTGGAATTGTTTTCCAGCGTCCTCCACCTGCTGCTGACCAGGAGAGTGTGTGCATCCTCTCACAGCTATCCGTCTTCTCAGGAACAAACCGACCGATCGGGTCACTCGCTTTAATAGTTTAGTAGCTTGAGAACAAGGGAACGAGAAATAGTGAGTGGCGATATAACTAGACACTGTTAAAACTGCTGCTGCCAACATATTGTAGTTTCTTTATTGAATGAATTCTTTCGAACATGATTCGGTGGGTATCAATAAGTACAACATTCACAAAAGATCCAACTAATAACACATGAAAGGCCTTGTTTAGCCCAAATCGGTTTTGTGAAGTGTCCACATTGATTTAAGAAAAGAAAAATGCACGAAATCCAATTTTTCCGATCGATCCCAAACCACACGAGGAGGTGGAAACGCAACATGTGGAGAAGGACGTGCTCCGCCGCTCCACTCCAACACCAAAGTGGTCTTTTCCGCGCTGTGCTCGTGGCATGGATCCTGCAGAGCGGACCAGGAGGCCACAGCTGGGCTTCGGCACTTTGCATTGGCTAAATGAAAAAAAGCCCTTCCGTCACGCTGTACCTCGCGTTGACACGTCTCACGCATCCATATTTCATACGTCATTATGGCCGCCGGGTCGAAACGCCGCCGGGCAGTTCTGCACCAACGCCTAACAGCAAAAAATGATGACGCCGTTACCACAGCAACCCATGCCGACCGGCTGGTGAGCTTCCAGGCCACACGGCGCTCACAGATACTCGTAATGGAGACGACAGCTTCATCTTACATTGCAAATTAAATGTTTGAAATAGTTCCAGCAATGCAGTCATCTGTCGAATGCTAATTAGCACTGCAAACAGCACTGAAAGGAACGGCGATTCCCGTCTTTACACTAAAGACACACACAAACACCTTTCCACGCACGCACACACGCGCACAATCAAACCAACTGTCGGGTGAACAGCGGCCAGTGGTGTTATCAGATAAAAATGACCCCCTCCACCAGACGAGACTGCTCAGGTTACTGCAAATCAATACGCTGCAAATTACCAACACACACACCAATGGGAGCACCCACAAAGTCATACACTGAACAATCTCACACAATCACACAAAGACCACGGCGGGATTAAGAGCCATTGCTTCATCGTTCATCAATTAGGGAGAGGAACAGAACTCCTGTTGAGCTTCCCTCGTCCTCATCTCTTCCTCCACTGGCCGTCGCTCAAGGGGAGTCAGGAACAGTGTTGTTAAGCAAAGAGTTGGGATCAATCACATGATGGACATTTGGTGATTGATGGAGATATTTGGTAAAAACAATGGGGATGACAGAATGATGGATAAATAAAGTCAATGATCAGTTCGGTGACAGTTGCATGGATGGAGAAATAATGATCAGGGCATCACTTGTAAATCGGCTTGTTTGATAAAATTGCACTTTCTTGTTTCTTGTTCTTCTGGGTTCGTGTCTGTGGTTGTGTTGTGGTTGAAAGTCGCTTTGGATAAAAGCGTCAGCTAAATGACATGTGATGTAGATGGAAAGGAGATGAATGAATGGATGTTGACAACGAAGGATAAAACTGTAACACTTTGAGTCAATCAGCTAATCAGCTGCTGAGCTTCGCTCTGCTGGTGCGATCAAAGCGCGGAGCCGCTGACAGGAGGGTTCACGGCGCTTAACCTACCTGGCATTTACCAGTACGAACATCGTACAGAGCCACTGAACCCTGGCGAGCTCCAACGGCGATGCGGTGGCTTCGGTCACAGTAACCAACCATGTAGAACCTGAAACAGTGGTGAAGAAACACACGTCAGCACCTCCCCGCTGGACAAGGCCTAGTAGATCAGCACAGAAGGATGGAAGATGGAATAAAATCACTAAACAACTGAAGAACAGCGTCTGTAAGTCAAGAAATGAGACAAATTCATCCGATAAATGTGATTTTAATTTGTAGCCACATAAAGGTAAATACAAGCTAAAGGGAGGCCGATGGCTTAATTCAAATGCTGCAACAACCTCAGAACCCAAACCGCTCTGCGAAGTGCAGCCCCAGGACTACAATCCACACTGGTTTCCCACCCAGGGGGCTTGATTACCTTTGTAACACCTGTCTAGATCTGTGGAGCTCAGGAGAAGCAACAGAAAGCTGCTCGAGTGGAAACACTACAAAGTGGAACGGGCTCAGCAGGAAAGCAAAGGGCTGCAAAGACCTTTTTAATCCACCGCCTCACAATATAGTTTTGCTTGTGTTTCCTTTTGCTTGGACGCTCAACAAAGTCCGATGCCTCGTTCCCGGGTCAGAGGGCGTCACGCGCTGAGGCCTTCTCACGCACATTTGTAGCAACACGTAAAAAATGATTTTTTTATTAAATTGTTTAGCAGCCTCGGAGCACGCACGCGCACACACACACACACACACACACACACACACACACACACACACACACACACACACACACACACACACACACACACACACACACTTGCAAATAGCAGGGAAACACTCCTGCAGTCCTTTCTTCTTCACCAAAGACCCCTCAATACAGTACATGATGATATCCATCACCTGGAAAAGGAGGCGCAGGGAGAAGGAGACAAGGAATTGAATGGTTGTGGGTTTATATTGTAGCTTTAGAAAATGAACTCAGCGTTCTTTGGTCAGATGTTCTTAAAGCCAAACATGGAATCTTCCCTGGGAATGTGGAGAATCGCCTCCTCATGTAACGTATGAGAGCGTTTACCTCGACCAGCAGATCCACCACATCTCCGGGCATCTTCTCTACCAGGATGTCAATCACTCGCAGTATCTCAGTCTTGGCTCTGGCCAGCGTGGTGGTGTGAACGTTCTGCTGCGACTGAGAGTTGGCCTGGGCTGCATTGAACCGATGCACCTGGAAAACCACAAAAAACATCTGGGGTCTCAGGACGAGGAATGTGAGGAAACGGTGCTGAATATAGAACGTGTGATCTAACCAGTCATTAAGTGTTACGGTGGCATATCAGGACCATTGTAGGAATAGAAGACATTTACGGAACTGGATTACAAGAGTGTTATTCAGACAAAAGGGTCAACATTTCTCATTTATGAAAACAACATCTCTTCATTAGAGTCAGAATGTCTGTTTTTTGGGTAAATTTGTAAGCTTCGCTACTAGCGTCGCCGTTTTCAGTTTGTATTTTTCTTACTAAAGTCCTCCTGGTGGAACTAGTCTTGCAAGATTCTAATCAACGTGATGGAAAAGAAATTCGGTCGTGTTTCTTTGCAGGAGGACATTCCGATGTCCATCAGAGGCAGTGAGGCCTCGTCCAGAGGCCATCTTCTGAAATTGTATCATTTTCAATGTAAAGTTCCCCTTCTATTTCTAAGTATAAGCTGCCGGTCACCCTCACCTCTCTGGCGATGGTGGTGATGAAGGCCGGCGGGCGGGCGGTGGCGATGAGGGAGAGGGCGTGGCGGGCTGAGCGAGCAGAGTCAGCGGGCGGGTTGAGGGGCAAACCCATCGTAACGCTGTGGAATATAAGAGAGACTTTCAAGAATCATAATGCCATTTCGGATTTGAAATTAAGACGACATTGACATTATTAATAATGTTCAGAGGGTTCTGGTCTCTGAGACAAGCCTTTCAGTATCAGAGATAAAAGCCACGAGTCAGTGTGTCATCGGTCATTTCTGAGCTGTATTTTGTAAAACGCAGCAGACTCCGAACTACCAAACTAACTACTACTAGTAACTAACTACTACTGCATATTTCACTCCACTTGCATCCTGATTGGCTGATGCTGAAGTCAGCTGCTGCATAATGCATCATCCACAGGCGCTTCACTCCTATTGAAAAGCCCAGCTGAGGAGAATGGGTTTCAATGCTACAGATAAAGATCACTTACTATAATCAGTCAAATATAAATTCACTGTTGGTTTTGGTCTTTTTATGGGATTTATGGACAGAAAAAACCCTCTAGAATATCCCGAGCTTATCCTTTTATGAGAGATCCCATAAAGAGGGAGAGACGCATCTAAATGTGCAGTCGTTCAGAGGGGAAGAAAATGAGATTAAACGGAGAGATGGAGCCTCACTAATATATGGAGTGAAGAGATTAGCGAGCAGCTTATAATGTCAAGGCCAAATCAATGGGAGCTATTCACCAGACGACGGCATAATAGACTCCCACAATGCAACAGGAATTAGACACACACACACCCCTAACAGCTGGCCACACACTCCCCTCTGAGTGTGTGTGTGTGTGTGAGAGACCGAGAGAGAGAGGGAGGGAGAGGGAGGGAGAGGGAGAGGCATGAAGGAGGGAGGGAGAGGCATGGAAGCAGGGGGGGTCGGGGGGGACGGCCGGGCGAGAAGCACTATTCGTCTCCTCTGATTACAGATCACAGCCACAGCAATTAATACCGGTAATATAGTGGCAATAGATCAGCGATATTGAAATGTTTAATTAGATCCAGAGGGCCGGCTGTAATTGGAAGCAGTCACAGAGTTGATATAAGGCGGCGGGGGGGCCAGGAGCTAATTGTACAGAGAACCATTAAGGTTAACGGCCGACACTTAGAACATGTAAGGAAATAATCTGGATTATTAGTACAGTCACTGTAGAACACACCGACACGTGTTGGGCGGTGAGGCCGGTCACAGGTCGCCCCAGAGGGCCTTTCGTCCAGAGGGGGTCCTTCTGCGAGCCACATTTAAACTGAATGAAGAACAGCAACTTCCAAGGAAATTCTGACTAAAATAGACAAGCAGTTAATCACATGCAGAGCGGAGAGTGCGGGTCGGGATGTCGGGTTGGACCAGGTCCTGGATGTAAGCTGGATCCATTCACAGCATGGTATGTGAGCACCATGTTTAGAACTGGAGAGTCTCTTCCCAGGAAAGAGAAGTAGTTCAGTCTTGTCGGGGTTGATTTTCAGATGGTGGGCGGATCCACTGAGAGATGTCAGTCAGACAGGCAGAGATCCGAGTGAGGGAAGGAGAGAATTAGTTGGGTGTCATCAGCATAGCTGTGGTAGGAGAAGCCATGCGAGCGAATGACAGCGCAGAGAGATGAGGGGACCCAGGACGGAACCCTGAGGAACTCCAGCAGTAAGAGGACAAGGTTCCGACACAGATCCTCTCCAGGTTACCCGGTAGGTGCGGCCGTCGAGGTAGGACGAGAGAAGGGAGAGAGCAGAGCCTGAGACACCAAGTTCCTGAAGGGAGGAGATAAGGATCTGGTGGTTGACTGTGTCAAATGCAGCAGAGAGGTCCAGAAGGACGAGGACAGAGGAGAGAGAGGCGGCTCTAGCAGTGTGGAGCTGCTCTGAGACAGCGAGGAGAGCAGTCTCTGTGGAACGGCCTTGAAGCCTGACTGGTGGAGGTCAAGGAGGTTGTTATGGTGGAGATAGGAGGAGAGTTGGTTAAAGATCACACGTTCAAGGGTTTTGGACAAAAAGGGAAGAAGAGAGACCGTCTGTAGTTGTTTTCTTCAGAGGGGTTGAGGGTGGGTTTCTTCAGGAGAGGGTTGACTCTTCTCCTTCAGAGAATTGGGAAAACAGCCAGATAACAGAGCGTTGTTGATGAGACAGGTGAGGAAAGGAAGAAGGTCAGGAGCGTCAAATTAAATAAAGTAAACGGGATCACAAGATTGGTTAACATTTGCTTAAAAGACTAAATTTACAATGTCCATAGCTAACACACTTGTGTGTGTGTGTGTGTGTGTGTGTGTGTGTGTGTGTGTGTGTGTGTGTGTGTGTGTGTGTGTGTGTGTGTGAGAGAGAGAATCTGGCAACATTCACGGCTGACTTTAGCCAGCCGACACTGTCACACACGTACGCACAGCGAGGAGACGCAGCATTGATTTTTTCGTGTGCACGGGAGGAGTGAATAACCAGGACGACATGACGAGTCACTGCTGTGTGTGACTGACTGTTTACTGACTGCTCAATGAGTTGATACTCAATGGGTTACGAGGGCTTTACAGACTGCCTTCAGAAGGGGCTCAGTGCCCGGTGCACATAAAGCAGCACATGTACGTATGACGTGGATTCAGTTGGGTAAGTGTGCTGAATGACTGGTGCAGTGATCTAGTCACTGACTAGTCAATAACTTACCCACTGGTTAGCTGGCTGTAATCCCAACACAGTGCTAGTCTACTGACTAATTACGTAGCGGATTCCCTGGCTGAATGACACACTGCACACGTTAAACGTATTCATGGGATTCTAACCTTTATCTTCAGTCATGTAACAGTTGGAGGCTTGTCTACTGTAACAACGCCACCCGGACCTTTAAGTACCTTATTGCTTTACTAAATTGGCTTGTTTTGTCCTTGTGTCAGCACGCAGCAGACATCTCTGTACTCATTTAACCAGACTCAGCCAGCTCGCCTTTCAGCCTAACAGGATCAACTCATGTTGGCCGGCTGGACGTCAGCGGGGAGGGAGACACGGCCCTCTGTACCACACACGAGAGGATACCGCTGAATTACTTTCTCTCTGTGACCTCTGACCTTCAACTGCTACGACCTCACTACCACTGTGCGAAGGCAACCATGACCTTTGACCTACTCTGTTGGTTAGGACTGCTCCCGACGTCGTGCTCCAAGTGTCTGATCACACAGACGTTGTTGCCATGCGGCTCAGACGTGAGAGAAGTGACCTACAGGCGACTCCTCCGACTGTCTTCAATACAGCATGAATTCTTCTTCTTAATCATGTAAAGGCATATCTGTTCAGGACGGGTGAACTGGGTATTATAATCTAAAGGGTTTGTCCACTGAAGACACTAGTTGGACACCATGTGAACACAGACAGAGGAGTCCCATGTCGGAGCAGCGCAGACATCGTTGCATCATCATAATGTCCTGCAATCAGATTACAGTCTGGCTTCCATTACTCAGCGTGTCAGACTGTTTCTCTGTGCGTTTCTGTTTGAATCAACAGGCAGGCGTTAGTCTGAACGAACCAATCAGACTGTGCACATGGAACATGTCCTTATTTCATGCTCACTCCATATGTAACATTTGTTTCCATTTGCACGAGCCGGGGTTTTTAAGGGACAGCTCATCCCAAAAATGAAAAGACGTCCACTTACCTGATGTGCCATTTGACGGTAAAGATTGTTTGGTTGTCAGATTTGAAAATACCGGCTGTGGTGACGTCTCCCTTCCTAACGGTACAATGGGACTTGTGGTGCCCGAAGCCCCCCGGAAATATCTCATTTTTATTTGGTTTAGATTTCAGGTGCAGTGTTGGTCATTAACGGAGACATTTGAGCTGGCGCGACTCACTTGGCCAGCTGCTTCTCGGCGTCGGCACAGAGCTCCAGCAGCCCCATGAGCACCGCCGACACGTCCATGTACGGCTCCCACACGGTGAAGCCTCGGCCAATCAGGTCGATGGCGGTGCGGCGGATGGTGCTGTGGGGAGGCAGCTTGGGACTCGGGGGCTGCAGCAGCAGGAAGGTCAGCGCCTTACCTGCAAACGGCAGCAGAGTAAAGAAGAATTCAAGCTCCCGCACACGCACACGCACACACATGCACGCACACACGCACACGCACATGCATGCACGCATGCACACGCACACGCACACACGCACGCAGGATGGAGGTCGCTTCATCGCTGACCTGACATTTGAGCCAGTCTCTGTAGGGACCGGCTGACCATTAAGGCTTCTGAAAATATCCCCCATCCCTCAATAAGTGGAACCCTCCCCCCACCTCCGGGTGTCTGTCTGTCTCTGCCCGTCTCACCCGCTGAAGCCGGAGGTTCCGGAGCACTTTGGGACGGATAACGTCGAGACAGAGAGGACAATGCACACTAATCAACAGGTGAGGTGTGTAGAGGCCAATTTCCATCTGCCGTCCCCGGCCAGATGTTTTTAAAGGTTCCCGAAAATAAAGAAACTAATATCTCGAAAGAAAATGTAATTGAAATCTGTAGACAAACGGACACAACGTATACACAGAACCAGTACATTAGAATTATTCAGAGTTCATTGACGTGTGTGTGAGCTGTAAATCTGACGAGTGTTCAGGGAGGCCCCCGTTTACCGTTCATTGTATTTCATTTGTAAATAATATGAAGAGACACATAATGTATAATATATGTGATCATTTACCTTGAATCTTTATAACCCTGTGACAGCTCTTCTTGTCTCGAGTCCCCAGACACACAAAGCGAATGTCGTCGTCTGGATCTCGGGGCATTTTATCATCAACCCGCCTTAAACGGCAACTCAACTCTTCAGCTGCTTAAGCAAAATCCTTATAACTCTGAAACTAAAGAGAGATTCCAATGCAGACAGAAGCGATGGCCGTGGTGCAGACGGGTGCAAGTTAAAAAGTACCCAATGTTACACTGTTTAGAAATATATAACGAAACAATTGAAGAGGCTTTAATGAGCGTAACACGCTACACAGGAAATAAGACGCCTTGCTTTGCCTCTGATAGGAAAGCAACTCAATAGTTGGAAATAAACTGATAATAAATACAGGGGCCAGTCGGAGGGAAACGGTGCTAAAGGTCACCGGTCAGACTCAAACCCTGAACATTGATGCGCTTCCCACAGTCGACCTGCAACCCCCCAACCGAAAAACAGAGTGGGCCTTAGAGGCTGCAAGGTCAAAGTTCAACGCTGCGCGAATGTGCCTGTACGTGGCCACGGTGTGTGTGTGTGTGTGTTGATAATAAACCTGATGGAGACCCAATCTCACATAAAGCGTTTCCACGTAGAACCCTTTCATTCTACTTTTGTTCGCTGCTACTGAAGATGGCCGTTAGCAATCAGCGCTGTAATTGGCCGGATCGAGATTCAAATTGAGGACCCCTCCCTTCTCCGTCAGTGGGCAGGAAGGGACAGCGGTCCCGGACTCGGGGTCCATTTCTCAAGGCGGACCCAAATGAACCCATAGCTATTGACAAAGCATCAGTGGGCCATAATGAGCCGTTAGTTAGGGCAGTAAACACGTCACATGGACGCAGGGGGGGTGATTAGGGCAGTGGGGGGGGGTGATTAGGGCAGTGGGATAAGAAGGGAGGATGCTGGGACTAAAGGAGGGAGGGATTGTGAAATCGTGATGGATGTGCCACGTCTGAGGTTGACCGGGCCGAGGCCACCACTAACGGGCCTTTCTACCTTCCTTCTTCCTCCGCTGGAGCCCAAATGAGAGGTGAAGGTAAATCAATGGAGGACTTGGTTAGTGGACGAGAGAGAAGGAACTACATTTTTAATCTTTTTATCTGAAGAGAGAAAGAATAAGAGAGAGAGAAAGGCAACAGATATGTTTTGAAAGCCGTATTCTGCACTTTTAAGTTATTAATCAGTAAAAAAAAAGGTGTCCTAATCAAATATCAACCCAAGATTAAGCTACGGTAACTGTTACAACAACCTAGCGAATGATAGAAATGACGTATTTAGTTTCCCTAAACCACCATGGTTGATGAGACACACGGAGACGGCTGCAGACAATCAGCAAATGAATGTTTGTGTCCCTGCTCCTTTGTTTGCATGAATTTTAGCAAATTAGTTGATGTTATTCTCCAGAGAGGTGGAGGGGGGCAATTAAAAGATGGTGCCCAACCCTCAAACAAGGTGTAGCTTTCATGGCCTGTTGTTCTCCTGGTCAGTTTTCTGTAAAAGATGTTTTTAAAAGCCACGTTCACGTTGAAAGGAGCCTCGGAGGGAACTCTGAGCATTACTGTCCACAGAAGACACACAGATGTGCAGATTGTTAGTGTTATCCTGTCCACGGACGTCCCACCTTCCCTCCGTCATCACCTGTCCTTCCTTCCTTGAGTTCAATCTCCTTCCCCCCGTTGCCATATGAAATCATCAATCTACGCTGCGCTGTATAGACTCCGCTAGCCCACCTCCCCCCGTCTGGGAGGACAGCTCTCATTCATCAAACACACTGCGCTGGATCCATCCTTCAACTTCATAACACAGAGGGGAGACGGGGAGCTGGGGGAGAGCAAAGGAGAGAGAAAAACAACAGGGAGGACTGAGAGCAGGAGAAGGAACGTGGGGAAAAGGAGACGGGGAGAAAAGGGGCAAAAAGAAAGAAGAATAAGAAATAGACCCTCCCCACATGCTTTTCACGTCACGTGTAATCATGTGATGGAGCTTTATATCGAGTAAAAACATGTTTCACAGGGTTCAGCCTCTCGGTGGAGTGACTTCTTAAAGGTTCAGATGGTTGGGACCTAAACATGGTGCTCACGTACCATGCTGTGAATGGGTCCAGCTTCCATCCAGGACCTGGTCCAACCCGACATCCCGACCTCTGACCTCTGACCTCTCCACTCTGCATGTGATAAACTGCTTGTTCCTCCTCACTGAGAGCAAAACACTCCACTAGATCTCCACTCTTTGCTGTCCTGCTCCTAAATGGTGGAAGGAGGTCTCTGAAGACATCAGGACCACAGAGAGCCTTCACATCTTCAGAGTGAAGACACACTTCTTCAGACTCTACCTCCACTAACACACTAACTAACTGCAGCACTTACATTGGACTTATAATGGTTCTTATCTACAGCAAGTTGTACATCGGTCCTTTTGTTTCTTGTTCTTCTGAGTTTGTTTCCTTGTGGTTGAAACGCACTTATTGTAAGTCGCTTTGGATTAAAGCGTCAGCTGAATGACATGTGATGTCATGTGATGACTAGAGCTGCAACGATTATTTAAATAATCGATTCATTGGTTGATTTTTTTTTCCGATTAATCGGATGAAAAAACAGCATTAAAGAAAGAATAAAGGGTTGGAAATTAAACAGAAGTGCAAAAGACTGAAAGTCCACAAACCGGTTGCTCCTTGAACATAATCATTTATGAAAAATAAAGAAAAATACAAATCAGAAAATGTAACAGGATTTGTTTTAAGGTGAACTTGTTCTCTACACTACACTCACAAACGCACACTTATTCATTAAATTATTATAAATACAGCTAAAAAAGTGCTATGAGATGAATTTAAAAAGGCATTAAGTACAATACACACAAATCATGACAACAGATTGAAAAGTAATGGTCCAAAAAAGGCTTTAATGCGGTTACTAGCGAGCTAACGCTAGCTTGATCAACTGGGTAATGATGCTAACACTGATTAGCTGCTGGAGGCTCCTCACGTTCCCTTTTAACATGGGAGGCCGTTGGCTTCCCTTCTTTCCCGTGTAGTCAATGACAGACCGAGCAGGCCTCCTTCAACTCGCCAAAAAAACAAGTCTGGGAGTCTGACCGAGTAGACGCAGGAAGTAGCGGCGCGGGACCATCAGGTCTCGCTGAATGAGGATTACTGCCCTTTGCAGTGAGTTTTTTAGTGTCCTTTAAAGGCAAATATAAAGCAAGGAATGTGTGTGTGCGCGTCCTACGTTTAGCATCCGTCCCATACGGACAGATCCCAGTAGATCCCTTTGCAGTGAGCCACTGACGGCCTGAATCCATTTAGAGATCCTTGAAAAGGCCGGTCATGTTGAGTGTACAGCCTCTTGTGTTTGGCTGCCAAGTGATTTTATAAGTTGTAAGTCGGTATGAAACCTTACAAAGACCAGTGTCACTCAAGTTGTCCAGCAGGTCCAGGAGAACAACCTGCAGAAATCATCAGTGAAGCTCACAGGAAAATCCTGCATAAAATGCCAATAGATTTCCATTTTAATCAATAGTGTGGCGTGGAAGATCAGGTCACGTGGTTTCACTTCAACGCCGGGAATCTCGCCCAAACTAAGAGGACTATCTGCAGTGGAAAACCAGAGTTGATACTAAAAGCCAGTGGAAATAAGGCCTCAGTCTTATTAACTTGCTCTTTGATTTCTGGTTCAAATGAGGATTTCAAATAGCGTATTGTATTTCATCGGGGCAAAGCTCCGGTGTGACTGCTTGATGTTAAGAGCAAATTAAACATTGATGACTTTGAGGGCTTTGGTTTATTCTGTGAACCCAGCCAGAGGGGCACGTGAGAGGCTTTAATAAGGTCGGGCGAGCTCTACTCAAGGGGCTCAATTAAAGGTGTAGTTGTTCTCCTCTGATGGCACGGGGCGGGCTTCTCTGGAGCGTCCGTGTGTGTGTGTGTGTGCAAACAGGTGAGTTGACCACTGTGCACAGGGCCAACATCACGCTCCACGGTCTATCAGTGGATGACCCCAGGGGCAGCCACTCAGAGCTCAGGGGCAGCAGGGTGGAAGAGGGACTCTGCTTAGTGCAGGTTTGATGCCCACCAACGTCCACCGCTGCAGGCCCCCGTGTGGCACAGCCCGTCTGTCTGGACTTACCGTGTGTGTGTGTGTGTGTGTGTGTGTGTGTGTGTGTGTGTGTGTGTGTGCGTGCCAAGCTCCTTAAAGTGTTAAGCTTGTCGGGGGAAAATCAATCCCATCTCTCTCACCCCTTTAATCCAACAGCAAAGTTACTACTTTGACAGTTGTGTGTCCTGGACAGACAGTACCTCTCTGAAGGGGACATATTGTGACACACACGCAATGTAAATACTATGGGATTAAGGGGTCAAGGCGACATTATTAGATGAAGTTGCCAGGGGACAAAAGATCGCAGGCCTGTGCGGTTGTACTTTGTCTGCGTCCAACCCAATCAATGCATCACTGGGGCTAAAAACGAACAATAACCCAAATGTTCTGGCCTTTATTACGGGCTGTGGAGAGAAGGGCCATGCGAAGGAATCAGAGCTAAACAACCAAACCAACAGAATGTCTGGTCCAGCCAGTGGAAATAATGGAGATGCGTAGCAACGAGTGTGTCTTCTGCGTACATACATGTGTGTCTGGCCAGCGAGTAGTTGGACGAGCCTCCGCTCGTCAGCCCGAAGCCCTCGGGCACCTGTCCGCCCCCTCGGTTCCGGGCCAAGCCTTTCGAAGGTTCGATCTCAGCGCCGAACTCGGCCCCGACGACCCCCAGCAGCACGATGGCGGTGGCCTGCTTGCGGCGCTCCTCGTACGAGTTGGAGATCTTCTTGGCGTTGGGCGGAAGGTTGGACAGGCAGCCTGGTAGAGGGACACAGAGGCGTCAACACGGGCACAATGCTTAGGATTTACATCTTCACTTGTGCAACTACTCTGTAGTCACATGAGACACGGAGCAAACCCTAAATCAACCCCTTGAGACCTCTAAGCACCGGACCAACGTCTACAACAGGTTTTACCGCTACATCTCACACGATGAAACGCCTTTGTGCATTTTGTAGTTGGCAAATAGCATAAATCCCAATTCAAGATCTGTTAATACCAAGGTTTTGAAATAATTAGCATAACATTGTGAGACATTATTTATAAGTTTGTTCAGCCCCCTGTAGCAAATTTCCCAAACTGCTCTTAAAATATGCAGTACAATACAGTTGATACAGTACAAAGTCTCCCAAAAAAGTCAGCAGCTATTCCTTTACTAAACTTTTACAAGAATATTAATGACACACACATGGTGCTTCATTTTGAAAAAGGTCAAAATAGATTATGTAAAAGTTGTAATAGAATTTATATATATTATATATATATAAAATCTTTGTGAAAAGAAAACACAAACAAATTTCTGTGGAATCTCCCACAACTGTCTCTGCATATGCAGTGACTTGTATGCAATTTATTGTAATGTCCCCGTATAACATGTCATTTGAAAATCAGCTATATCTCTCTATCAACTAAAGTCACAGCATCATCATTCTGCCAAAAATAATGAATGCCAAATATCAAAAAACCGCCAACAGCTCCATCTAATGTCCGGCACACGATAAGGAAACTTCATTTGGATGCAACGCTGCAGGACCAGAAGCCCAATCGGACAGAAATGCTGCTTTCAAGGCCTTTTCGCTTTTACGGGACTCGCTGAATTCAGACAGGAACATTGCAGTTCGTTATGAAAGGTCTGTTTATTTCCTTCCACGGACGCGTTTGAGAGATGTTTGAGCTGGATGGAGTGCGGGGGGCAGGGGAACCCCCGTTCTCATTCCTTTCTTTTCATGGTGGTTAAAAAAAACAGCAGGCCTGTGAGTCTCCATTGAGCCGATAACAACTGAACAGGCACACTTCTATTGTCCTGGTATTAACCATCACACACACACACACACACACACGCGTGCAGGCACATGTCTTTGTCCCGCTGAAAGCCTTTAGCCACACACACACACACACACACACACACACACACACACACACACACACACACGTTCACAGACCTGTGATCGGGGATGTGCGTGTGGCCGTGCGTGTCCATCCATTGTGTTCTCCAAGGCGACCCCAAAATAACCCCTTTTGTGTGTGTGCGCGTGTGACAGGGTCCACGCAGTGGGGAACCGCTACAGTCCTGAGAGGAACACACGCTACGGTCCTGAGAGGAACACGTGTGTGTGTGTGTGTGTGTGTGTGTGTGTGTGTGTGTGTGTGTGTGTGTGTGTGTGTGTGTGTGTGTGTGTGTGTGAGTAACACAGTGGGAGATGAGAGCTCCTTACACCCCTTGGATCAAAGGCCCAATAAGTACTACATAAAATCTGTGTGTGCATGTTACAACCAAACACACACCCACGGATTTCTCTTTCTTCTCTCTCTCCTTCTGGATGAGCGAGCACAGCGTTGTTATGGATTGATTGGCAAGGAAACACACACACACACACACACACACACACACACACACACACACACACACACACACACACACACAGTGATGAATAGAGAGGGCCAGTTAGTTGGTCACTAATGTGTCTACTCTCTTCAGGTGTTGGATTTGTTAGCATCCTTCCCATTTGATCCTCAGGGATTCAGAAACATCTGGAGCATCTGTGGTTGTTAACATGTATGCTGCTGTCGAACTGCTCCGTTAACACGGATGAAGGCAAAAAACAGGTAAGATGTAAAAAAAAAAAAAAAAAGAAAGAAGAAAATTTGATGTCAACATGTCAACAAAGCGTACAATCATTGGGTCCAAACAAAGGGCGATAGTTTGGATTCTCAGTGCACAGGTGAAGATGCTGGAACGTTGGTCTCGCTGTTAACTGCTAGTTACTCTCCTGTAAACAGCTTCGGGTGCTTTGCTGCGGCCGCAGTGATGAAGCTGAAGCTGTTGGAGAAAACGCGACCTCGGACGGCGTGAAGTGATGGAATACAAATCGGATGTGTTGCGTCCAACGCAGAATTATACACAATCCGTAATGCGTATTTCACAGACAACTCACAAAAGGCTGACAAGGGCCGGCCAGAATATGAGTGTATTCACTGCTTGCTGGGAACAACCACGTGATGAGTTCAAGGCCTGTTTTTGTGCAGTTGCAGCAGACTACTTGTGTGGAACGCCGTGGCGTCAGTGTGACAGCGTTACCCAGCCGTCCAATCCAAGGCGAGGAGGGCCGGGATGTGCAGCCTCATCGATAGTGTTCACTATGGTTTTACTCTATTACTCTTTTACTCAGATGTAGCCAATGGGACACAGGTTTTTGGGGGGTGTCTTCTGATATTTTGTCCACTGTGTGTTTGTGTCTCCGTCCAGAAGCCCGTCCCCCCATATTTCCATATCATATCGCGGTGCTTTTTTTGTAATGAGATTGCTGAGGGCCAGCTGTCATTTGGAGAAAGGCTCAGCGGCCGGCTCTGATAAATGGATTACAGATGGCATCCGTCCTCGGGCCAGACTGGGCCAGTAGATAACAGAATTACAGAGAGACTCCCAACCACAATCACTAAAAAGTTGGAATTTACAGAGAGAAACAGAGGGAGACTTTTATTCATTGCTGCGCATGTTAACGGAGGAGGGCGCTGTGGCGTGTTCACCACCCGCAGCCAATGAACAGGCCTTTGACGGCTTCTGACTCCTGGTTGGACGAGCGGCCGTCATCGGCGTTTGCTTCTGATGTTCAAAATGCATCAATGTGTTGTGGAAACACAAATGTCTCCTCAAAAATGGGACCAAAAAGGTGTCTCTGGGACATTTGGATTAGGGCTGTCACAATATCTATAAATATATATGTGCGATTATTGCAGCAACATTTCAAACCATTTTATGCCACTGAAATAATGACAATATAATAGCATAGTAATAAAAGTACCTCACAGAACGTTTTATTTGGAGGATAGACATTAGAATTGGAATGTGAAAAAATATATCCTATATAAATAAAACAAAAATAATTAACGCGGGGGTTAACGCGGGGGGGCTTTAACGCTTAACGGGGCTTTCCGGCGGTCCTCCCGCCCAAAGAGGCGGACAAACAGTCCGGAGGAAGCGACAGTAGTTCAGGTTAAAGACGGGCGGATGGTTGTTGTTTTGGGTGAGATGTTAGCTTAGCTTAGTTAGCTTAGTTGGGTTCACTGCTTCTCTTCACCTGTCGGTGTCGCTCTGTGACGCGCTGCATAAGCCCCCCCCCTTTCCAAAAGCAAAAGGGACGGAGGATCAACTTAAATGTTGATGACGTTCATTTATTCATTTCATTTATAAAATGAATATCGCAACACCAAAAATGATTGCACGCGAGTTCAGCGAGTGGGTCATTTTATCACATATTGCAACAGGTCTAATTTGGATTTATACATCTAGCATGTCATGTTGATGAAGAGATGCAACAGTCAGTCAAGCTGCACCGATTGTTTGGAGCTTTTCCAGCACTGAGGTTATAATCTGGAGGAATCTACTGAACTAAAAGGTTTTATTTACACTTAAACCTGATATTAACAAATGAACTGGAGGCATCAGCATGTTACTGTTTTCCAAACCCAGTGTCACATTCATAGCGTTAACAGCACTCTAATAATAACTTTGTGTCCCGGCGTCATGGACGCTGTCCTAAACCGAACCAAAGAAGAGCGCTGATCACATCTGGGTCGCCTTTGACTACGAGACCCACGAGCAGCAGCAGCTTACGTGTGAACTAGAACTTCATGTTCAACTCAACTGGTTTCTTTCTACTTGAGTTGCTTTTAACATATACAGTATTACAGGGAAAAGGATGAAGCGATTATCTTTGTTTGGCTTGATACTTTCTGCAGGGTTATGGTTAGTTATTTGTGACTAAAGAATGACTGCATTGTTATGGGACCAGTAAAGCCACTGGGTGTTAAACCAGAATGCCTGGCTCATGGACTACAGAGACCGTCGCATTATGGTGGGAAAAATGGATTTTATCGTTAGTTCTGGGCAACAATGGGCATGTATTATGTGTTTTAAATCCAAGTTACACGCAGGCAGGTAGCTTTATTCTGTCCACCTCCTCATAGAGCGACGTAAAGGGAAATGCTGCAGCCAACGATTCATTGACCATCAAAACCTCTGCAAAGACTTTGAGACATGCCACTTTTTAACTAACCAGTGAAAATACTAAATAACGCTTTAAATGGAGACAATGGAGGGGGGATAATAATAGTATTTTTGTTGTTTATTATATTAAAAATACATTTTTTGAAACATGGATTATATATCCGTGGATTGGATTATATATAACGTCTCGTCCGCGCCACCCCCCTAATTTCAGCGCCCTAAAATACATTGAGATTTGGGCCCTTCACAACCAGGAGATTTTATCCAAAATCATTCAGTGTGTTTTGTGGGGCTTTTGAGTTGGTCTTTAATCAACAAACTGATCGGGTGTTTCATAGAACATGTACAGAATATATTGAGATGCACCTAATAGATTTGATATAAATATATTTATATTGTAATACATTTATCCTTTAATATAATATTTATGTTACATATGGTAGTTCTATCATATTCTGAATATATTCAATGATATACTGAATTGTTTGAATAAGATGTCCTTATTATGTTAAACTGAATAAATGTTAAATATTTAAGTAATAATGTGTCTTTTTCTGTGCATTGAATCATACTGGGATGTTAACTGAAACCGGTTGGCTGGACCTACCAAAAGAAAATCCACCGGCGCTGGAATCTAAGAACTGTACTTCAACGGTACCAAATACAATAGGATCCATGGCACAGAACCACTACAACGAGGACTTTTGATGTGTTGCACTGGTTCATCTGTAAAAAAATAATCCTAGACTTTTTGAAGACGCTGAACTTTTGGCATTTCAGAGCCGTGGGCTTTTCTGCCGGATGCTCGTCAGGTAGCGTCGCTACCTGCGGCCTCTCGGCCGCTGTGGACGGACTGATGGACTTTTGAAACCTATCGATCGGCTTCCTTCACGGCTGGCAGATCTATTATAATGACATTGTATCTAAATCCTATTTGTTAGCCAACCTGCTCCCAAACATAACTCAATAAACTAAAGAGGGACGGACGAGCTCGCCTCAGCTCGGCTAAATCTTCATAAAAACAGACGGATTAGGATAAAAAGGCTTTCTGGCTGGAATGACATTATCCATAAAAGGAAGGAATCTATAAAAAAGAAAAGGAAAAAAGGGCAGGATGGAGTAATGCAACAACCTGTGGAGTCCATCCACAGTAAAGATGTGGACGTGTTACGGAAAATGAACTGATGTTACAAAGCAGGACTCAGAACTCATCTTTAAAAAAAATATATATATATATATATATATATGACAGTTTGAATGACAAACTGACAATTAGTAGTTCTAGATCTGTGTTGACACGGCAGCATGAGCGCTGGTTAACTACCGGTTAGCGGCACTGAGCAGGACCCAGATGTTTTATGATGTGTTCAAGCTCTACTCGGTTAAAATGTCAATTCTATCGTTACTATGTGTAAAAATGTAGTTCTGGGGGAAAGTGGTTAGATCCTTAATGATGAAATCAAAAAGCCAGGGTGCCGGTGCGAATTAAGTAACCTATTTAAAATAAGGAAGGTTGTACTGGGCTGTACTTTATGGTCCAATAATGTCACAGCTGGTAGGCGTCGTTGGGCCCGATGCACAGCGTCGACATACATGACCTACTGACATGGATAATACGCATAAGAGATTGCTGATAACACGGTAACGCTCTCGTCTTCCAGTAACCCCACCGAGAAAATCAAACAGACAACCTTCCCACCACTCCCCTCTGGAGATGGAGCTCCAGCATCTTCTCACGAAGCACCTCGACTCTGCCTCCATTGGTAATCAATGGGAGACTGGTAAAACCCGGTCACCAGGGACTGAGGGGGGGGTCGATACCAGCAGGAAGCCCACGTGAGAAGGAGGGAGGGAAGAAGGAAAGTGAACAACGCGCAGTGAAATGCTGTGAGAGAAAAGAGGTGAGAACGTGAACATTCACACCTTGAAGACTCCTCGAGTCAAGCCTTTAAATCTGGATGAAGAAACAAAGAGAAAAGAGTGCTGGTCAGGCTTGTGGGGGCCGGGGAAACACTGTCCTTAAGACAAATGTCAGGAGACAGAAAATCTGGGGAAATAATTGAAAAACACAATTAAGGTGATAGAGGAAAAAGATTTGGAGTCCAGAACGGCGGCTGCCCTTCCAGGCCGGCCGAGTCCACCTGAAGGTTAAGTGTATTTTACCGTCTTGACACAGACAGGGGAGCTATCTGTGCTTAGCTAGAAACACAGCGCTCCAATTAGACCTCCGGGGGGGCTCACGGTCAAACTCCTGGTTCCAGTCCTTTAACCGCTCATCCTGTGGACTTTACGTTGTGCCGTCAGAGCGGTCATCCTCTCTGCGTCAAGACAACCGTCTGCAACAGCATCTCAATGAGTCCATATCAACGCCAAGTGCTGTGAAACAAGTGGAATAATGACACAAGGTGCCGTTTGTGACCAGAATCTTCTGCTGGTCTTGAATATTCTCGCCGGAGACCGAAGGCTTCGGAATTTAACATGTGGCTTCGTTACAGCACGTTGACCACAAGCCAGGAAGCGTGAGTCCCTGGAGCCCCCCCCGCTCACACTGGCTCCACTTGAAGCTTCAGCACTACCATAGGAAGGCACAAACTGGAGATAATGAATTTTTATTTTTCTATCCCCAGTTATCAATTATGCGTCTGCCTTGCAGTTTAAGTCACGATCTGACAGCTTCTGAATACGAGCAATGTTTTCGTCACTGGCAGCTGTTAATGCAGCGGTCTGAGAAACGGATCCTGATGTTCATTTTTCTAATGCAGAGACGGTGCACGACCTCCATCCCACTGCTCCTTCATGAAGAAGGCATCGCTTTTATTACAGCCAGCGTTGCTCAGGGAAATCTCTCTCTCTCTCACAGACAAATCAACGGCATCAGACAGAATTAGACTTAAACTCCAAATGAAAAGCATCACAAGGGAAGAGTGGGAGGGAGGAGACCATGTTTAGTTCGCAGCACAATGTGAATCATTATCAGGGAAATGGAAGGCCGATCATCTTAGCAGTATTGTGTACGGTTAGTAAGAGAATGGTGAAATAAGCTCAGGACAAAGCACATCGCGGTTCATGTCCTGCAGCCCAGCTGATGACGAAGATGGTGGTCTATGTTTAGTACCGGGTCTCTTTGCTTACACCAACACATGCAGCACATTGGGCCTTCTAATGACTCTCTATGAATAGAAAGAAACAAACACATGTTGAATATGCACTGAGCAGCAGTAGTGGCGGTTTGATTTACTAGCTCTGTACGACTAGTGTTCTTCAGCCCATTGCGGGTTGTATTCACAAATCACACAATACAGCAATACATCTGTATTGTGTGAATATCAGGGTTTCATGATCCGTCCCAAATGAAACCCCAGAGAGGACCACCACTGTGTACCTGACTAAAGGTTGAGAGGTCGTTGGCACTTTAAGCCAACTGCTGCCTCCCACCGGTCGGTGATCAGGAATCCGAAACATTTATTGCCAAAATATGTGAGACAAGGAATTAGACATAGAGGTTAGTGCATAACATCAGGCCGTAAAGACAAGACAAATAGCATAGTGCAAGAAAAATGGCATGTTCAATTTACAGATTTACAATTTAGCTTTACAGTACAAGAGAGGAGAGAAGGCTATGGGGTAGGGATAAAGTGCACCATACAGTGTGAAAGTGACACATATATGTGCATGTGGAGTGTGAAAGAAAGTGACCGGTGGGATGTCAGAGTCAGACCGTGGGGGGCCGGCTCTGTTAAAGAGAAGACACTGTTGTGTGGCGGGAGGTCTTAAGCCTCGCTTATGCTTCTGCGTTTTCAGAGCGACGCAAGGAAACGCAGACGCAAGAGCCCCTTGCCTGAAGAAATTCATGAATAAAATATGAGCGCTTGTACAAGCCGTCATTGGCGGACTATGAGGGCGCCGGATGGCCTCTGATTCATGGAGGGAGATCTCCACAAACGAGGGGGACAAAGTCGTGGAGGAAAATACGGGACAAATGTGTCCTTGATGAAAAGCAGCAGTGTGGATGCACGGGGCAATAAAGTCTATGATCAATAAATAAAGCAACCAGCGACTTCCACACACAAAGACGTGACTCTCTAGGTCGTCTTCAACAAGACACGTGACTCCACCTGTTGTTCTGGAGGTGAATCGCTCTGCAACACACGCAAGACTTTACAACCAGGAAGTGGAACCAGTGCGTCGACGCGTGAAGACGCAGAAACACGCGGCGGCCTTTAGTCCTGATGGACCTCAGCCTCCTGCCAGATGGAAGGGGCACAAACAGGTTTTGTCCGGGGTGAGAGGGGTCGGCTACCATCTTTTTAGCTGCTTCAGAGACCTGGAAGGGAACAAGTCCTGCAGGGACGGCAGATTGCAGCCGATCAGCCTCTCTGCAGAGCGGAGGACACGCTGCAGCCTGCCCTTGTCCTTGGCTGTGGCTGCAGCGTACCAGATGGTGATGGAGGAGCAGAGGATGGACTCCATGATGGCCGTGTAGAAGTGGACCATCATCGTCTTTGGCAGGTTGAGTTTCTTCAGCTGCCTCAGGAAGAACAACCTCTGCTGAGCCTTCTTGGTGATGGAGCTGATGTTCAGCTCCCACTTGAGGTCCTGGGTGATGATGGAGCCCAGGAAACGGAAGGAGTCCACAATAGTGAGGGGGAGTCACACAGGGTGACGGGGGAGGGTGGGGCTCTGTTCCTCCTGAAATCCACAACCATCTCCACTGTCTTTAGAGCGTTGAGATGAGACATGTTTCCCCAGCTTCACGTGCTGCTTCCTGTCAGACAGGAAGTCTGTGATCCACTTGCAGGTGGAGTCGGGCACGTGCAGCTGGGAGAGTTTGTCCTGCAGCAGAGACGGGATGATGGTGTTGAAGGCAGAGCTGAAGTCCACAAACAGGATCCTGGCGTAGGTTCAGGCGTCAGCTACATGTAATGTAATCATCTCTGTAGGTGAACTGCAGGGGGGCGGTGAGGGTCTTCAGGTGGGACAGGACTCAGACGCTCAAAAGGCTTCGTGACTACAGGAGGTCAGGGCGACGGGCCTGTAGTCAGTAAGTCCAGTGAATACGGTTCATTTAGCATCCGTGATGTGATGAGTGTTCACAGGAGAATCTGCCCACAGGCCTGGAAACTCATTTCCTTTCCTCTCTGTGTGTGATAGTCTAGACAACCCGGCCCGACACCGAGGGAGAAGAGGGTATTGTTCGGTCCGGCCGTCCCGGTGTGGGTGGTTTGTCTGGGATGGACTTGGTACTGGGACCTGAGATCAGCTGCTTTTTCAAACCAATTAGCAAAAGTCAGGCAGTCAGTCATGTTTGGTTCCTCGGACAATCGCTTTGCCATGAAGTCAATTTGTAAAAACAGCCAATCAGGCATCCGGTTTCCTTGGTCTCCATGACGCTCCATCGGTGTCTGTGCTGGAGGACACACACACACACACACACACACACACACACACACACCCCTAAGGCCAGCGCTTTATCTTTGTGACACATTCATAAACCTTGACATGCGCGCACACACACACACACACACACACACACACACACACACACTCTGCCCATCCCCCTTCATGTGCACATTAGCACACTGCCCATTCAACCACGAGACAAGTGTGTACCTGGGTGCGCCTTTGTTTAGTGTGCGTAAGAGTGAGTGTGGGAGACACACACACACATTCAACAAACATGATGTATGTATGAGAGTGTACCAGGAACAAATGAACCAAATGAAACCATAACCATGCATCCCATATCATTACATCATGAGACCACAGCAGTGTACAGAAATGTTCCTGTGACTTCATACCACGTTATGTCCTGTACTACCATCTTAGACATTAGCGTTTCTCTACAGAAATACATTCCTGTGCATTAATAACATTTGGACTTCCCTCTGCTGTCTGTAATATAATACTGTCCACATACACCACCTGAGGCCCTCGCCGGGTAAAACAGAAGAGAGCTGATCACCAGAAACAATCAGCCCTTCTGACCATTTATCTCTCCATAAGTTCAATCTGTTCTGAGGAGAAACGTGATCTGACCCAAACGACCTCCGGGCTCCCATATTGCATTAGCAGGGGAGGCTAGCGTTTCAGCTAACCCAATCACAACCAGGCTAACGACACCGGGAGGTGAGGGTCGGCCAGACCTCTGACCTCTGACCTCTATCCGACTATCCTTCGACGGACAAACAGGGAGAGGAGCCGATGTCAAATAGGAGAAAAATCCAAGGTACATGTCTGTGGTTTCACAGCAGCTCACAATGTCTCAGAATCCTGATGACACTGAATGGTGGCCAGCACACATAGTGTGTGTGTGTGTGTGTGGGGGATGGGGTTGTGTCCAGCACCGACCTTTGACCTCCCAGAGGTCACCCCTCTATCAGAGGCGGAGATCAGATTCTCCGGGTCCTCCTGCCCGTGTAGCAGCGCGTTACTATTCTACATGGATGTGATGAGGCTTTAATGCTTTGTGATGGAGGAGCACTGAGGTTCTTATGGCCTCATAACCACATAAACGCAACACAGAAAAGTGTCAACACACAATGACACAACAAAAAGAACCCTACACTGGAGGAGCAGAGGATACTTCATGTTTTCACCTTATCAATCCTAAAAAGTTGTATGTGGATAGACGAGCATCTAACGCCAAATAAATGAATGATTATTGAATAAATCCAAGTTAAAAAGTAGGGTTGTCAAAGTTAACTCATTAATCTATAAGATTATTGTGGTAGAAATTAATGCAATCAAATATTTTAACGCAACTTCCTGCCGTGTGTTGACATCTGACCCCTGAAACCGCTGCTTGCTGCAGTCAGATCAGATACCTTAGAACAAACAGGTGCGACATACATACTTCTGTTTGACAAGTGGAGTGAGTGCTGCTAGGCTAAGCTAGCTGAAATGCTAAGCTCATTACAGCGTGTCTAAAACGCTTTCTTAGGAGATTACTCGTTCATTTATAGAAGAAAAACCAACTTAATGTTAAAAGGTTCAGCGCCAGGAATTATCCAGCGCCCACTAGAATGACTCCAGGAAATACACGGCCCCCCTAACCCCGCAGAGGTGCCTCTCATTACTAATGGATGGAGCTCCAGGGCGAGAGAGGGCAAACGTTAGATTCTCGTACCAACATCAGACCACGAAGCTTCACGTCGTTCCGCCCTCTTCTTCACACGGCTGGTGTTGGAGTGAAATTGTGTCACGGTCTGTACACTTATTTAGTTATGTTAGGATGGATACAAATTCTGCACACTAGTCGGCGCTGTTTGGCGTCAGGGGGTGAGAGGGGAAGAACTGGGCAGAACCTGAGGAAAGTTATTATTCCTCTTCATACAGCGACTTCATCTTACACTAGTTTCATTCTCCGTAATCCAGAGATTCATTGCTTGTTTTCTTACCTAATAAACAGTGTATTATTACTGTGTCATTCTGTTATTTGTGCGTCCTTAGTGCTCGTCACCGTTTGCCTCGCTCACTTTAGCAAGATGAAACACACACACAGAGAGAGAGAGAGAGAGAGAGAGAGAGAGATGGGGGAGAGAGAGAGACACAGAGAGAGAGAAAGAGAGAGAGACACAGAGAGAGAGAGAAAAAGAGAGAGATGGGGGAGAGCAGAAGGGTGCTGCGGATCCTAATGACATCCCCTGACACAACCAGGGACATAATTACCACACACACACACACACACACACACACACACACACACACACACACACACGCACCACCCTCCCTCCCCGGTCTGAGGCGTTTTGCAGCTGTGGCACCGAGCAACAACTGTTGTCACCTGCACATCTTGTGTGAGGGAGAGTGTGTGTGTGTGTGTGTGTGTGTGTGTGACAGCAGACTGAGGTGATGAGTCTATCGCCGTGGTAACAGCCTGCAGCCAAGTGATTCTGTGGCTGTCTACACCTCGTCTTCCGTCCCTTTGTCTCCTCCTCCTCCTTTTATATAATATAATAGTACTAAAAAAAACATCTGCACGGTTCCCTGTTTTACCAGCTTTTTGAACACGTAACAAACGGCATTAATGTTGCAGTCATTGCGTGACAGTACACAACATGGAGACCATGTGACATGAAGGAATAACGGAACGCAAATAGGTTGAATCACAAAAATGTAACTGCACATTAATATTAGAAAGTAGACGCGTGCAGATGTTTGTCCACCAGCCGAAGCTCAAAGAGACATTTACCATTTTCTAAATAGATTCATGAAAGGAGTTCAAAAAAGAGAAGAGGCAATGTTACAGAACATTTAAACATGTGCAGTAAAGATCCAGGCTGCTCACTTTAACACTGCAGAGACCGAAGGGGAAAAAACCCATTGCTGTCAATAGGAGAAAAATGAGGCGTGAGAAATGATGAATTGTCAGACACGCGTGATATTGACTGGTCAGAGAAGGATGGAGGGAGGAGGGATGGTGTAACGGGGCTCTGCGGGAGATAAACTTCCCTGCACACTCCTGAATTCACTCGCTTTCATTTTTGTCCTTGTGAATGACGTGATGTCGACAATCAGCTGCAGCATCACACTACATCGTGATGCATAACTGATCGGCTGTTATGTTGTGGTCACTGATGAATGTGAATGTGCTCTTTGTGTGGTTGTAGCCCCCAGGAGAAGATCCAGCAGGACCAGATGCACCTCAATGAAGATAAAGGGACTGGAAAAGAGTGTTTGTGCATTTGCTCACTAAAAGTAAACCCCCCAAATTCAGAAGCATATATATGATGAATGACCTTCTCAAATTAAACCAGATGGGGTTCTATGGTCACTCCAACGTGTGGCAGGGTGGTCAGTAAGTGGCTCTGAAGGTACTCTACAGTATGGAGGAGGGATGTGTCTGGAACCGTCGCACAGTACACGCTGCAAACGGCTGAAGTCAGAACGCATGACAGCTGTCAGCATCTGTCAGCATCTGTCAGCACGGCTTCACGCGTTCTGCCACAGCACATCACGAACTGAAGGAGCCTCCGCCTGCACACGCCACAGTCTACCTGCTGTGATGTCGTCATCCGTCACGTCCATTTCCTCCTCCGGAGCCTTAGCTTCTGCTGGCTGGGCCTCGGGGGGGGGCGGGGCCGGGGCGGGCTCAGTGGCCGACCCGGCTGAGGAGACACAAACAAACATGTTAGCAACCACTGGATGGCAGTAATATTTGAAAATCAGGGGGGTGACGTAGAAATGTTGTAAACAGAGTCAACACAGTAGTGGTTGTGTAGTGTGTGTGTGTGTGTGTGTGTGTGTGTGAATACTTACCTCACCAGGTTTCTGTGTTGATCCTAATTAACCAGCTAACTGTCACGGTTAAGTAGCTGATAAAGTTATATTGGACCACCGGCCAATTCACAGAATGAATGGAAACACACACACACACACACACACACACACACACACACACACACACACACACACACACACACACACACACACACACACACTACGTTTTGTGTTTTCGTTTAGCCCTTATCTCTCCATTGCCAATTAAAAGTGGCTTTTCATTAGTGGAAGGCTTAATGAAGGATGCCGCTAACCAATGAAGCGACTTAACAGCTTATTATTGGCTAATCTGGGAAAACAGACTAATGAATTGCACACACACACTGATGCTAATTTCAGAAATGACATTGAATCGTCACCATCCCGAAAGATAAAGATAATACTTCAAACATCGCAGGAGGGTAACCTGATCTCACAGGAAAACACTGCAATTACACAGTGTAATTACATTGATTAATCCTGGTTAATGTTGTGCATCATGTTCCAATTAACCTACTCAGGCACCCCGCTGACAGCTCGACATAATGACTCTGTGCAGCTTGATATCACACACACACACACACACACACCGCCTGCTTGATTGTTCGTCTTAAACGTTAAAGAGATACAAACTTAATTGAACTTAATTAAAACACCCTGATGCCTTGCTGTGATTGGACAGTGGTGGCGTTTCCACACTTTCAGCCAGCCTACTGCATCGTGCTTTAGCTGCTGCTAGAATCCAGCCTGGAATCACTCCCAGTGTACTGATGTTTAATACGAAGGAGCTGCTGTGTGGCAGTGACCGGACGGCGCTGGATGAAGATCCTCTGCAGTTATTTGATCGACAGGCAAAAAGGGGCCTAAAGAGCACACGCAAGTATTGCATTCATCGTATTAGCAACAGTAAATTAGTTTTCTTGCCCGTGCACACACACACACGCACGCACAAGCGAGGGAGCTGGTGGTGGTGGTGGTGGTGCTGGTGGGGTGGATGACGGGGGCTGGTGAAGCAGGAGGCGTTCCGCCCTGCTCCAAGGTCAAGCTCGTCACGTCAGCCACGACACACAGCTCCCAGCATGCCTTGTTGACCTCCTCCCCTCCATCGGCCTCCGGTTGGTTTGGTCTTTTAAATCACAGCGGGCTCTACTGGGTTCCTTTGTAACCTTCCTTTTGCAATTCGTTGTTTTAGTATTGAACAACTATTGACTTATTATTAACTTTATTTTTTTTAAGCAGACGAGTTTCAAAACAGCAGGAAGGCCTCACGCGTGAAAAAGTAAGATATGGTATATTTGTATGGGGCCACGAAGTAAGAGGGGGGAAGGAAGGAAGGCGGAGTTCTAACAGCAGCAGGTTGACGAGGCAAAAGACGACGGATGTAGTGAACAAGTGGGGACTGCTGGTCGGTGACGCACAGCTTCACGCGCACACACACACACACACACACACACTTTGATCCCCCCAGAAAAGGTGTGTGTTCATGCGTGTTGGAGAGTGAACAATGCTGGGGCCTTTTTTTAATCAAGTGTTAGTGGATACGAGGGCGCAAAGTTGTGTAGAGCCGAGTCCGTCCAGACCCCCCCTCCCCCAGGCCCCTTCCCCCCCGTCCCTCCAACCGCGTGCACATGGAAGTCTTCCACCCCAACGATTGTATTTCTGCGCAGCAGGTCTCTGCAAAATGCTGAACGGGCTTTGAGGTGAAAAGCGGCAGCCATGATGAAGACAATGTGTAACAACTCCAGTCTCCTTTGTGGATTGATGGATAAATACAGGAATCTCCCTTCAAGCACCAACCACTCTGCTGCTGGAGAGGACGAGCTGAGAGACAGACAGGCTGCTCCACGTGTCCCTGAGCAAGACACCCAACTCCTAACTGCTTGGAAAATGTAAAAACCAGGGGTGAAAAATACAATGCAAGTCCTTTTGGATAAAAGCGTCAACCCTGACCCTAACCAGCTAGCTAAGCCTAGCAGCTGGCTTAGCCTAGCAGCTGGCTTAGCCTAGCAGCTACCAACATTTTCCGTCCTAAAGTGGTCCGTCTGCCACTTGTCCCCACAAACCCCAACTTGGAGGTGATTTAACAATATAAAAAAAATCTTTGTGTTGAAAAATAAATAATTGAATTAATAAACCAATACTAATTTTAAGCAGCCTTTGCTGCAGACTTGAGGTCAGAGGGACCTGATTTGGGAACTGACTGATGGCATTAGCGCTGGTTCGAGCATCCTTTTTACAGGAAGGTGAAACGTTGGAGCTCACAGATCCAAAGTATTTCTCCAGAGGATTCAACACATTCTCTGACTTTCCCAGGATATTCCAGGACGGGGAGGAGTCATCTTACTCTGTTCCACTCTCGCTATGCAGCACAGATCGGATTCAATGACCCTTTAACCTCGCTCCATCGCTCCAGCTCTGCTCCAAGCCACCCTCCCTGCCCCGCCCACTCCATCCTGCCTCGTCCCCTGAGGTCCCCAGACCACCACCCCGGCCCCCATTTGCGGTACCGCTGTGGTAACTCAACACCGACTGGTGCACGTTTCTATGGCAACCGTTCCCCTGAGAAACCCCCAGCATCCTCACCAACCACGAGTCCCGAACACGCACAAAGTGTTTTCAGTAAGCAGAAGGTGGAGATCCACCTTTCTTCCCATCAGCAGGTGTAACTAAAGACACAGAGAGTGACACCAGGGAATATACGTAGACACAGTAGAAAGGGAAAAGACAAATAGACACGGAGACGATAATAGATATTTTTAGATCTCGTGTTGGGTTCATTGACCGCTCAGTCTTCACAGCTTTGAGGCTGAGGTCAGAAAATGGGGCACAAAGTCTCATTACATCATTCAAAATAGGCATTTTGCAACATCCATAAAACATCAGGGCCGAGAAACAGCTTAGAAATTGTGATGTTTCTCTAATCGAGGGGAAAAACATTAAGCTGATTCTGGAGTGGAATGGTGGATGGACTGGGATTAAAAATGAAATATCACTGACAAACAGAAATCAACTAGCGTGAACATGATGTGAGAATCAGGTAGACAATTAGTATAATTATGAGGTCAGGACTTGGATTTAGAAGGTCTGGAGCATGGAGATGTGCACAGTGGAGCGAGAGCCACACCAACCAGACACACCCAGGCTCGCCTCCACGCACTGAAACCTCCTGGACTCTCAACTTGTCTGGAGTAGTCCAGGATGCGAGTGGTTGGGGGGGTGTGGGGTACTCATAATCCCCCGGTTGGCGTTCTCGCACTGAAAAGAAGTCTTGTCTCTGACAGGAAAGGAACCCAACCAACCCGGTTGGGTGCGTTTGGAGCCTTTTGGGGCCTCTCTGGCCCCTTGGAAGGCGGGTCTTTGGAGTTTGCTCATGCAGTCTACATGCGGGTGTTTGGTGGGCTAGAAAAAGGCTTAGGACTCGTTCTGTCAACGTACTGAAGTAGTGACTCTGATCCGATACAGAAACCACGGCAACGTGTTTCAGAGTATGTTAATAGAAACACAGCTGCAGACATTTGGTAACGTTTGGTAACTTACGGGAGCTGACGGTGTCCACATACTGAGGCAGGTAGGGGGCCCACAAGTCGATGGTGTCCGCGTCCAGATTGGCCGATCCTCCTCAGCTCAGCCAGTAGTAGAGCTTGAGCTGCTTCACGCACCTGGAACCACACACAGGCTAGCGTTACCATTGTAGCATTCCATTTTCTATTCTATTGAGGAGCTCCAGATAAGCAGCGATGTTCATGCTGGACCTTTTCAAAAGTCAGTCACTTCAAATATTGCAGGTATATTTAGAATAAACTTACAACATTGCAGATGCATCTATTTGAATCAACGCCATTTTAATACTAAATGACAATTTGGAAACCGATTAACATAATTCTCAAGAGAAAAGGCCATTGTCCAGGACCTGTGGGTACAATGTGTGTGTTACCTCCAGGCAGCGGTCCTGCCATCGTCTCGCCAACATCTCCAGCAGAGGAGGCCTGAACTTGTCCAAGCCGAGGAGATCAGGGAGCATCACACAGTGCATGGCGGCCAGCTGGCTCCAACCTGTATACACACACACACATAATGAGGAAGGATAACAGGCAGAGCCAGTAGACAATTCTACATTCCAAAGTCAGGCACGCGCTTCTCACTTCCTGACACGTGGAAACTGTCGTTTTCTTTCATATCATACGAGACAACATGAAAGTTTTGGGGCAGAACAAGAAACATTGTGATGATTCGGCCTATTTTGTCTTATTTTCTGTTCTCAGAAAAGAGAAGGCTTGCTATGGATGGGCAGTGCACTGGTCTTGTTTATGGACCAAATTGTTTGGGTGAAACCACCTTCTGTCCTTTATTAAGCCTGCACATTAACACCCAGCAGACATGAGACTGATCTCAAGTCACTTTTCCCCATAATGTAAACTATTCCTTTAGGATTGTATGCATTTTTTTCCCCTTCAGCCTGTTTCCATGTGACAGAAATACGTTTCTCACATCTATACTCTCACACACACACACACCTCATTAGTGACACAAACAGTTAAACACCAAATGGAAATATTGTTGGTTAATATTTAGTCTTGGTTAGAGCAAAGGTATTATTTCTGCTAACCAGAGGCTGATCATGGTGTTCCACAGGTAAACAACAGACATACAGCAGTGCAGAGGTGGACCGACACAAGCCTCCTGACGATGAACTCAAGTGGGTTTTATTTCATTTCAGCACATCAAACAGTGTGTGGAGGACTTTACTTGAGAAACCTATGGAGCCAAATCCAGGTCAAAAGCTTTGATCACGTCTGTGACAAAAGATGAACTTAAATGTTTATGCGACATAAACCAAGCATCTTATTCACATATATTGGTTTAATATATGTTTATGTATACATAAAATGCACTTGAATGGACAGTAAATGGCTTTCCGGCTGGAAAGAAATTCCACACAAATTTCTTTTTCCAGGGACACCATGTAAACTTACCTTCTGCCATGGAAATAATCAAACCGTCCGTATACACACATCACATTCAGTAATACACTATGTAGAACTGGACAGATTATACATACATATTGTATAACAATCTAATTAATATATATATATATATATTAATTTTTTCAACGTCAACTACCCCTTCTGCTGGTGCTACCAACTCCCACACTAATGCAGCCTTGGGCAGACTGTCCACGGTTCCATTCATGTTAAAGTGGAGGATCTGTATCTGTCGTATAAGCATTTTATCCATCCAATTCTGTTGGTGGTGAAGGCTGATCTCGTTGCACAACCTCTCTTAAAAGCAAGCATTCATTTAGTATGGTCCTATTCTTGACGAGCCAGCTGGAGGTGCATACGCAACCCAATGAAGTGAAAGGGAACTGCAGCAGCACGCACAGCCTTGCTTTGTGTGGGCGGCACAGACCCTCACTGAGTCAAAGACGTGGACAGGACGACTTGGCCTTTAAACAGTTGCTGCTGCTAACATCAACTAGCCCTGCCAATGCTGCAAACTACTAAAGACACATATTAAAGCTGCTTTATAAATGTAATATTAACAAGAATAATGTTAAAAAGAATGTTTAGTGTCTTGGGGAAAACATGATATAAAAGCATAACATCTTTGCTACAGTTCTCCTACTGGGAGAAATAAGCCCTCTGTGTGGATGCAGACAATTGGAATTAGTATGTCTGACAATTGGAAACTATACCTCACTATTGATACGTCCTTACCTTTGTATTGAAAACAATGGTAAAACAGTTATTGAGTTCACATTGTTCAGGCGGATGGACCAACAGACCGTCATGGTTAAAGCCCACACCTGAGTTTATGTTTAATGGTACAATCCGTATTACGCTGGAAGAGAAACCAGAGACACTCCGGATGAACAGATGGGCTGAAGCTTTGCAAAGTTTGCCTCTTCAAAATTGACTTCAGTGTCAGAAGTGTGTGTGCGAGTGGAAACACAGGAACGCCTATGTGTCAAAATGTCATTCATTAGTAAGCACATAGCTTTGTTTTCCTGCGGTGACACAATGGAACTAGTGAGCGAGAAACACTGAAACAATCAAATACATGGACAGACCGACAAACCCACAGGACAGTATTACAGAATACTGCTCAGAAGTGAAAGAATACCACACACCAGGGAATCAGGGCTGTGGTCAATGCACTCAGTTCCAAATATTAGAAAAGTATCTTTGTTTGCAGATGACACAGCTCTTTATCTCACCAAATGTTGCAGCATAATATTTGCCATTATTGTCAGAAATAATTGACTTTGCAGCAGATTGACTAAAAACATGTAGTTTACAACATTTTTACAAAATTGCAAGGCCAAGGAAAACAAACGTGAGAGTAGGGCGGCACGGTTTGACCAAACATCCATATCACGGTATTCAGAAAGATTCTGACGGCATCCCGGTATATGACGGTATGGCTTTTTACAGTAAACACATTCATTCACCCCAAAAAGGGCCGCCGGCTACCCAAACAGCTGTTCACAACTCGCTGGCCAACTCACTCGTAACTGGCCAGCTCGTTAGCTTCTTAGCTCGTTAGCTAATAAGCATGTTAGCTTGTTGTGGCTGCTAGTGTTGCCTTCAGAGGCTCGACAGACTTTGCAATAAATGGTTTTCTGATCTAACGTCAGATTTTCCAAAACCAAACCCTCCAAACAGACTGAGCTCCTCTGTTGGGCACAAGTTGTGTTGGTGCATCTCTGGTCTCTCCTTGTTCCTCTTGTGTCGCTCTTTTACGTGTTTTCATGTAGCAGCAGAGTTACTTCTTGTTGTGAGCTTTACCCAGCATGCAGTTCAGCGGGGTCATTTTTATAAATGTACAATTATTAGTGTTACAAGTTGTTTATGTGTCACAAGATGTAGTGTTTTATCCTGTTAAAGAGTGTTTGTTGTTATAAAGTTATAACCATGACCCAATCTCAACACGCTAAGACGAGTAGCTCTGACCGTCAGACGATCCTCCATGACGTGTAGAAACAAATCCTGCCGCCTGCTGAAGACCAACGTCAGTTGTTATGACGTAACACCAGTATGAGAGATTCAAACTCGGAAATCTGATCGGTACACCGTCTGAACCAGTACACCGCAGCCCTCCACGACGAGAGATTCATACAATCTGATACCGTGCCGTACAATCGCTGATACCGTACACCGCCTGAACCAGTACCAGATACCGTACACCGCCTGAACCAGTACACCGTGCACACCGTACACCGTGCAGCCCTACCAGAGATTCATACCGCCGTCTGATACCGTACACCGCCCCAGTACACCGCGCAGCCTGAGAGATTCATACCGTACGGACATCTGATACCGGTACACCGGAACCAGTCTGAGCCCTACCGTATACACACCGTCTGAACCAGTACACCGTGCAGCCCTACGTGAGAGTAACGCTTTTTTTCTTTGGCATTTTATACGGGATTGTGGAGCAAATCATTTGTAAGAAATATGTAGAGGTTAAGCATAATGGATAGCTCTTACAAATATTGCAGAACTGGTTCCATTTCTCATAACGAAGTCGAACAGAAAGTGTTTTGCAGGATCTGCATTTTCAACAACAAAGAATTTACATTTCTGAGTGGAATGAGAGTGGATTGATCTCAGTTACGACGGACAGACAGACCTGTAGACCAACAACAAAGACAGTTTAAGAAAACTAGAGCGAGACACCTGAGACTATAACCTAAACTAACATCTACTGCAGGAAAAAGACTGCTGCAGGTACAGGGGGGACTGGACCCAATCATGAGACATAACTGAATGAGTGGAGAGAGGGGAGGGAAGGGCTGTGATGAAATGAACAGAAAAGAAGAGGCAGACAGCAAAGAAAATGGAGCTAAAAATTATTTAAAAAAAGATCTCCTAATACAAGGATGAGAAAGGGAAAAAGAGTGTGGCTGTGAGACTTTCCCTAAGCGGTACCCGCCAGTTCAGTCTGTACCTTCGTTGACTGAGGTGATGTAATGAAAAGCAGGGCTAGGGCTCGGAGGGCCAGGGGGCCTCTGAGGAGGGCCCCCAGGGGCCCCAGCAGTGGTAGTAGTAACAGTGCTGGAGTTGGCTGTGGCAGCTACAGCAGCGTGCAAAGGAAGAAAAGAGAAAGTCGAGAAGCAAAGAACAGGTTAGGAAGTTGTAAATAAGAAGACGAAGAAAAAAGGTATTCACAAAACACACGATCAGCAGACCGAAACACACAAAGAGCAAATGTTACAAAGCTAGAGTGTAGATAAAATAGTGGAGCGGACACAGAGAAACATTGAACACAACATCAGCTGAAAGTAAGAACATTGAAATAAAAAACACAAGGGAAAGAGCACAAATACAAGTGTATTAAATTGGAAATTGAAGAGGGAGAGAAAGAGTTTCTGAAGCCACGTAGTGTGAGAAGAGGAACAGAACATTTGAAATGATGTACCATCTACTTTAAAATGTATGCTGATCCCTGAATGCTAAATCGGACCAGTGAGCTTATAATGCTGGAAAATAAACATCAGTGCACCAGAAACAAATCATAGTAACATGTACAAACTGTAGAGGATCAGAACCGATGAGCCGGATATGGTTGACACCTGCCTGAGATCATTTCGTTTTAAGAATTTTAAAACCTCAGATGAGTTGTCATTCCTCACTTTTCAAAGAGCCAATGTTGAGCGCATCTTCCAGTCTGCAGCTCTCTTTACCAGGCTCATTATAGAAAAGGATCGCGCCAAAAGGATGAATGACATATTCTGCTTTGTGATGGGACTCACTACAGTTTGGCTTTGGTAGACTTACTTTGAAGAATAATGTACAAAATGTTTCAAAGGCGATCCTCAGCAATGCATGGAAACATTATTTACAACAAAATGATGTATCAACATCAGAAAACAATCCAATAATATTCATATCGAACAAGAGAAGGTAAGGGAACTGTAACTTGAGGCATTAAAAGTTGCACCAAAGGACACAAACATGGAACCAGCTCCATCGTCTGATAAGATTAATAAACAGATTATTTTTGTCAATAGAACTTCAGAAAATAGTGACAAGTGACATCTTGAAATGGATTGGTTTGGTCCAACTTACATGACAAGGTTTAAGGATACTCAATTTGTTTTCAAAAATGGTTTATCTACAAAAGGACGGGAACATGGCAGCAAAGTACAAAATTAAATGGATAATGAATAGTACATTTATTGTCAATCGCCCAGCTTATTCAGGAATGAACTGCTTCATCTCTGGTTGCAAACGTCTAAGTAGATTGACAATAAGTCAGTAAAGTGCACAGGACCAAAGCAACGGACAGCTGTGGACGCGTGCAGAAGCAAAACTCCATAAATATACTGGACACTTTTTTCATGCTGTCAGACATCCCTGTCCAACCTCATTAACACAAACAGTATGGGCAAGATTCAATCAGTTCACTTGATTTTTGCTCAATTTAACCGATATTGATTTTCTTTTCTGTGTTTCTCTTAAAATACCTTTTATATCCGGCCGCCCACCACTCAGTTTCTCCACACTGGAGGCAGCACACTGACAGCACCTCATACAACCCCAAATGTAATAGTTTAAACTTTTCGAGGGGAATTCCTTGTTTATTACAACTTACCTGTCGTCTAATATTTGGGCATCATTCCTGAGTCAAATGTTTTTACAATATTTTGTAAAAATTACAGCCATGTTGTAAAAAAGCGGCTTTATCCACGGGGAAAAGTGTCTTAGAGATCAGCTGACCGGCAGGGTGTGGTCAGAAAAAAAAAATAAAAGATGTGTAATGGGGGGTGGGGGGGGATTTATTTGAATTAGTGTGGACATGATGGTGACACAGTAAAAAGAATAGTTAGGCAATTATGTGCCGACGTCCTGCTCTCTGTTAATCTCACAGTAAATGCTGCAGTGTATTAGAGGGGCCTACTCACTTATTTCCATGTGAAAAGAGATGGTGAGCAGGGTTAACGGTACTCTCCTTCACAAAGCCTCCGACACACACACACGCACACACACACACACACACACACACACAAGGTCGGAGGAGCTAGCTGAGCAGAGGTCACAGCAAAGCGTTCCTCCTGAATGGGCGTGAATAAGCCCACGCGCTTGTCACGCTTGGCCTCCATTAAGGCGTGACAATAGCACTACCCCCCCCTGACAACTGAGGGTGCCACCCATGGCATATGCGTGTGTGTGTGTGTGTGTGTGTGTGTGTGTGTCTCTATGCGTGGTGTCTGTATTCATAAGCATTTGATTTCGGTGTGTGTGTATTTGTAGGTATTGAGCTTGATGTAGCTCTCTGTGTGTGTGTGTGTGTGTGTGTGTGTGTGTGTGTTAGGCAGATGGTGACGGCTGGTTAAAACATAGCCAAGAGTGAACCAGAGCAGGTTTTTCTCTGCAAAGAAAGACTTTTTTTCCTTTTGCTTCCATCTCTTGGTCCATCTCAACAGTTCACATCCAGTAAAATTGTACTTCATGGAACAGACGATGTTAAATTGGTTTCCTTGATTCAATGAATTGAAAGACGCGACCATATCTGTGATTTGTTCAGGTAATGTGAATTTCAAAAAAAAAACAACGAGTATTTAACTGACTTCATGAGAGATTGTTTTCTGATCTGTAACCGGTATGGTTAAAGTTGTGGTCATGGTTGAAACAAACTTGTATTGATTGTTTAACTGGGAGGGGACAGACCACCCTTCAACACACTCACCCATAAATCCACCGTACTATCAATCCATTCACCCGCCAATCAATCCAGCCTAACCATCCATCCATCGATCAATCAATCCAACCAACCATTCACCCCAACCATCCGCCCATCAATCCACCCAAACATCCATTCGTCCATCCATCCACCCAACCATCTGCCGATCACTCCACCCAACCATTCATTCATCCACCTAACCTTCTGCCCAACCATCCGCCCGTCAATCAAGTGACCCATCCATCCATCCCCCCAACCATCCATTCTTTGATCAAGCTATCGAACCGACCATCCTCCCATCAATCCACCCAACCATTCCTTCATCCAACCAACCATCCACCCATCAATCAATCAAACCATCCAGAGACCCATGCATCCATCCAGGCATTCATCCACCCAACCATCTGCCGATCAATACCCCACAACCATCCATCCATCCGTAGATCAATACCGCCAACCATCCATCCATCAATCCAGCCCACCAATCCAACCAAGCATCCGCCCATCAATCCAACCAACCATCCATTCATCCACCCAACCATCCGTCCATCAGCCCAACCACTTGCCCATCTATCCACCCAACCATCCATTCATCCACCCAACCATCTGCCCATCAATCCCACAACCATCCATCCATCCGTAGATCAATACCGCCAACCATCCATCCATCCATCAATCCAGCCCACCAATCCAACCAAGCATCCAAGCATCAATCCAACCAACCATCCATTCATCCACCCAACCATCCGTCCATCAGCCCAACCACTTGCCCATCTATCCACCCAACCATCCATTCATCCACCCAACCATCTGCCGATCAATACCCCACAACCATCCATCCATCCGTAGATCAATACCGCCAACCATCCATCCATCAATCCAGCCCACCAATCCAACCAAGCATCCGCCCATCAATCCAACCAACCATCCATTCATCCACCCAACCATCCGTCCATCAGCCCAACCACTTGCCCATCTATCCACCCAACCATCCATTCATCCACCCAACCATCTGCCCATCAATCAACCCAACCATCCATCCATCCATCCAGCGACCCATCCATCAACCGTCCCACCTATCCATCCATCCAAATCTCCTCCCCAAAAGGTAATGCTGCACTTCAGACAACTTAAAATTCACCAGGCCCTGGTCTGAATATTTCCGGTTGGAATCTCTAAACTGGAAAAAACAAGCCAACGGGCTTGAAACCAAGATTCCATTGAGCGTGGCACAGAACCCCCATGTCAGTACCGAAGGAGGTTAAACTGCTCATAGTGTTACCAACTGAACATGTTAAGAGGTCAGAGTCTTTCACAGGTAAATAGTGTTCGAGAAGGGTGAGTAGAGGCCAAACTGCAGTCAGGTTCGTACCGTAGCGCTCCAGTCGATGAACTTTAGCTACATGTCGAAAACAGCATATTGTCCCTTTATTGACTGGCTGACAAGAGTCCCCAGTAGCAGCAGCAGCAGCAGCAGCAGCTTCCTCTCGTGATAGGTTAGTTTTTTCCCCCTACAACTCTCTGTGGGTTTAATTGCCATTGGGCTGCATTATCAAACCACTGCCCCCTACCCTCCCCTGCAGGGACCTGGGGGTGTGTAAAGCGGGCACCCCCATCTCACTATTTGTAGTTACCTTGTTTGATCTGGGCCTGTAGCGCCGGGTTCGAAGGCTGAGGGGGGGCAGCCTGCATCCTGCGTGGAGTCTCCGGGGTTCCTCCTGGTCTGGGAGGCCTGGAGGAGGATCACATAAAGGAGCCATGAAATATTAAAAAGGAGCAGAGGGGAGAGAGGAGGGCGAACGTGCGAACGCGCGCACACACACACACACACACACTTTTCACACAATTTCACAAAAACAACATTTAGGGGGATACAGAAAGACAGAGTTTGTGCTCTCAGGGTCCAGCCTATTGCATTTTGGGTGAAGGACACAATCCTGAGTCTGAACAGACTGGTAAGTAACTTTCAGAGACACACACAACAATGAAGCTACGAGCACGGACAGGGAGCTCTACTATTAGCAATGCTTAAACAGTGACGGCTGGTCCATAGAGGGCAATGGGGTGTGGCCCCACCTTGAGCTAGAAAACGCTTTTTATTATATTAAAAATACATTTTACCAATAGTGGATATGTGTCTATTTGTGTTTTTGAAACATATGAATATACCCAGTAATATTTGTAAATTTATCTGTTCAAAATATGCTTTTCCAGTACATCCTCTCCACATGTCTTCATGTCTCAGCAGGGGTCAAGGTCCCAAAGCGGTCACACGGGACTGTGGTGAGGACACACAACCAGGGCGTGGATGAAAACCGGACTGGGTTGAGTTGGCCTTTCCTCAAACACACTTATATAAGTAGATAAATAATATTTACAACATGGTAGTTATAGCATATAATCAATATTGTTTTATATATATTAGTGCTGTCAGTTAAACACGCTATTAACGACGTTAACGCAAACCCATTTTAATGGCGTCAATTTTTTTCTCGCAAGATTAACGTTTTTTGTTTTTGGCTTTACATGTTGTGACCCAGCTATCTGATCCTGTTTAAGAGACAAAGTTCACTCAAAAAAAAAAATCCAGCTTCGTCTTGTAGTAAAAACTCCCACCGGCACGACAGCATACAAACATATGAATATATATGAATTTACACACGTTACAACATGTAAATCGCATTTTTCAGGCAAATCATTTCAAAGTACATACAAAACCCTAATCCGTTGTGGTGAAATGTGAACTTTATAATTTTATTTTTTGTACTGCCCTGTTGTTGTTTTTCAATAAAATAAAATATTTGCATAAAGCAAGCAAATCCACTTTTCATTCAAATGAGAAAAAAAAAAATGGACATTTAAAATAGATAAAAATATGCCATTGTGATTCATTTTGAGTTAACTATGACATAAATGTGATTAATCGTGATTAAATATTTTAATCGTCTGACAGCACTATATATATGTGGGGCAAAAAAGTATTTAGGTCAGCCACCAATTGTGCAAGTTCTCCCACTTAAAAAGATTGGAGCGGCCTGTAATTTTCATCATAGGTACACGTCAACTATGAGACACATCACATTACAGGTCATTTAGCAGACGCTTTTATCCAAAGCGACTTACATTACACTTTAAACACATGGCTTTTTCACATTTTTGCCCGTGGAGCAATTAGGGGTTAGGTGTCTTGCTCAGGGACACTTCGACATGGAACATGGGGCAGCCTGGACTCGAACCACCAACCTTGTGCTTCCCAGCACACCTTCTCTAACCCCTGCGCCATGACGACACAAAATGAGAGAAAAAAAATCCAGAAAATGACATTGTAGGATTTTCAATGAATTTATTGGTAAATTATGGTGGAAAATAAGAATTTGGTCAATAACAAAAGTACATCTCAATACTTTGTTATACACCCTGTAAGTCTTCACAAGGTTGTCACACACCGTTGCTGGTATTTTGGCCCATTCCTCCATGCAGATGATCTCTAGAGCAGTGATGTTTTGGGGCTGTCGATGGGCAACACAAACTTTCAACCCCCTCCAAAGATTTTCTATGGGGTTGAGATCTGGTGACTGGCGAGGCCACTTTAGGACCTCGGAGTGCTTCTTACGGAGCCACTCCTTGGTGGCCCGGGCGGTGTGTTTGGGATCATTGTCATGCTGAAAGACCCAGCCACGTTTCATCTTCAATGCCCTTGCTGATGGAAGGAGGTTTTCACTCAAAATCTCACGATACACGGCCCCATTCATTCTTTCCTTTACACGGATCAGTCGTCCTGGTCCCTTTGCAGAAAAACAGCCCCAAAGCGTGATGTTTCCACCCCCATGCTTCACAGTAGGTATGGTGTTCTTTGGATGCAACTCAGCATTCTTTCTCCTCCAAACACGACGAGTTGAGTTTGTACCAAAAACGTCTGGCGCTGCAGGAGTCCCTGGCGGCGTAGTGTGTTACTGACGGTAGCCTTTGTTACTTTGGTCCCAGTTCTCTGCAGGTCATTCACTAGGTCCCCCCGTGTGGTTCTGGGATTTTTGCTCACCGTTCTTGTGATCATTTTGACCTCACGGGGTGAGATCTTGCGTGGAGACCCGGCTCGAGGGAGATTATCAGTGGTCTTGTATGTCTTCCATTTTCTTATAATTGCTCCCACAGTTGATTTCTTCACACCAAGCTGTTTATTGCAGATTCAGTCTTCCCAGCCTGGTGCAGGTCCGCAATTTTGTTTCTGGTGTCCTTTGCCAGCTCTTTGGTCTTGGCCATAGTGGAGTTTGGATTGTGACTGTTTGAGGTTGTGGACCGGTGTCTTTTAAACGGATAACAAGTTCAAACCGGTGCCATTAATACAGGTAACGAGTGGAGGACAGAGGAGCCCTTAAAGAAGAAGTTACAGGTCTGTGAGAGACAGACATTTTTCTGGTTTGTTATTGACCAAATACTTATTTTCCACCATAATTTACCAATAAATTCATTAAAAATGAGATTTTCTGGATTTTTATTTTGTCTCTCATAGTTGACGTGTACCTATGATGAAAATGACAGGCCTCTCTCATCTCTTTAATTGGGAGAACTTTCACAATTGGTGGCTGACTAAATACTTTTTTGCCCCACTGTATGTATGTATGTATGTATGTATGTATAAATATATTACAAAACTCATCATTACAAACATCATTTTGTGTAGATCTAAATATTGAACAGCAGCAATGGTTCACCAACATGGTGTGTGTGGCAAAACATATAATTATCATAAATTCGCAAAAGACTATTTTAAGGAACAATTGATCTATTAATTATTTGAAAGTATTTCAGCCGTCAGTGTTAAGGACGTTGTGGGCTGAATTATCCAACAATGTGATTTCATACCCACAACATGTAATCGGACAGAAGTCCGCTGCTATCACAGGAAGGGTTTTATACGCAATCAGAAACAAGAACAAATAGTAAAATGGAATTATAATTAAATAACCGTTGTTTTTCTCATGAATACATTAATCTAAAAGGGTTTATTATTGTCTTTGAGGAAAAACACACAAATAAAGATAATTAACAACACCTGTTCCATGGGACAAACTCAAGACAGCGAACTTTATTACTCCTTTCAACAAGGAGACTCTGCGTCTGGTAAACAGCAGCTCTAATCTGGGCCCATTGGACCCTGGTGTTTGTCCCCTGCCCACACAAACCTATGGATCTTGTATTAGAAAAGACTTGCACCTGCCAGTTCAAATAGTTTGGATGCAAACCCTTTGCTAACATGTATTTATCATTGTCACGCTGTTATCTTTTATGTTACATGGCGAGGACACACATCTACAGTTGGACATAAAATATTTACTCAATGGATCTACACATTTCACTTAAGATGTGTTTTCATCCAAACGAACAATTACACCCCAGAGTACAACACCCCCCTCCACACACACACACACACACACACACACACACATAATCACATTCTATACACAACACACACACACACACACACACACACACACACACACACACACCCCTTTAATAATCTCATTCTATAGAGAACATCCAGAGAACATGTGCACATGCACGCCCCCGTCGACACACACACACACACACACACACACACACACACACACACACACACACACACACACACACACACACACACACACACACCTCCTCCCTCCATCCCTCCCTTTTTGTGTCAATGTGGCTCAAAAACCACAAAGGAACACGCCGTGTAAGTAACAAGTGCAAAAGATTTAAACCAATTTAACAGCATTTGATAAAATCTTTAAAGTAAAATAATACTGAATGAATCTAAATTCTCCCATTTGGACTGAAGCGGAGCGACAGTCTGTTTCTAGAGTCCCTTCCGATACACAACAAAGCGATCTCGCCGTTACCGTCGCCAACGCAACCAAACAACTGCGTAGAGCTGAAGATGCATATTGGTGTTTTTTTTTTTAAAGAGAACATTTTATATATATCAAAAACTCTAAAAGGTCATTTATAGTTTTGTGTGTATGATAAGCACTAAGAACAGCTTAGTGACTCATCTCTAATATCTGTATGTTGCTGTGAAAAGATCTCCTTCAAACAACTGGATTTAATCAAGTTCCTCACCAAAACTAGATTGCCAGAATCCATTTGAACACATCTGCCCAATACACATCATCACTGAACAGCCTGAAGAAGGCATCAGAATTAAACTGTCTAAACCAGGGGTGGGCAAGACGGGCCGGCCGGTATCAGATGAATAGAGTGGAGTGTTTATGCCAACCAATATAAATTATAAGTAAAAGCAAATAAGTGAACTTACATTTTTACATTACATTTCAGTGGGTACAGTGTTGTTGGACCAGTGCATGATAGTTTGGTGCCAGCTTTGTTCTGGCAATTCTCAGGACAGATCTGAGGTGTTCAGAAGTTCAGAAGTGTTACAGCGGTCGTTACTATAATTTATCCGCCCGCGGGCCCCTGGTCTAAACTAATCACCGCATGGGGGGAGAGCTCTGTAAGGGCCGTTACACCACTATGGGTCCCCGTGGTCTTTTTCACCTGAGCATCAGGGCCTCCAGGACTTGTCCCGAAGACCAGCTCGACCCTCAAGGAAGTGCTTTTGGTTGTGTTATTATAAAATACTAAAAACTCTAAGAGGTCACGAGCACCTCTCTTCCAACTCCAGCACACAGGGAGGAAGCTTTTCTGTTGGTGCAAGATGGGGAAAACATACCAAACACGTTCAAATATGTATAACTGCTAGTTTGTGAGGAGCCTGAAGAAGACCTTGGATTGAGTTTCATGAAGAAGCCTTCAGTCTGCAACTGTGCAATCCCCCTCACCGTGAGACGTACCGCACCAGAAGTTATACTTCTTTGGGAGAGTCATGAGCAGCTTTTTGGCCTGTCGGGTTGTAATCAAAGTTCTGACTGAGCAAAGGTGGCGGTTTTCATTGGGGATTGGGTTTTTGGTCCAAAGCGGTGTGGAGCAGTTTTCATTGTTCGGACAAGCCAATGCAATGTTGAAGAAGCTGAATTCTAAATTCATAGCAAATCTATGATGGAGGGATTGTCTCCACACGGCTGAGCCGGCGGCTAACAGCCAGAACAGTGTTGGGACCGAGCTAACGTTGCTAACCTGAGAGGGATTATTGGATGGAACGGCGGGTGTTTCCCCTACCGTTATATCAGGGGAGACGAAGAGGAGAAGAATACTATACTGGTGGTCAGACGGAGACACAGAGAGAGATATTTGTAGTCTTTGACAAAAAAAAGTGAATTCGACAAGATACAAACTCACTCTTTGATTAGGATATAATAATAGTAATAAGAGATTATGAATTCTTACAACCCTCAAAACGCGGGATAAATACTCATATTCACATAACATGTTAACCATCGGTTTAACAAACACATAATGTGATAATCCCGTTTCACAAGCTTCCCCTGCTTGGTGTTTCCTCTCTGGCTCTGCTCTTCCTCTTGCTTGCAACCCCCTGCAGGGTTGACCAAATGATGAAATGATGTGTTGGTGTTGCAGGGGAGGACCTGGGCCGCCGTGTTAAATCTTTCACGGCACAGAGAGCTCAGACCGACTTAACCATCAGCTCCACAGCTGAACTTGGGCGCTGCTGTCGTTGCGTATGTGTCGCACCTCCTGTTTGGAATTCACTTTGTTTCAGCTGGAATCACTGATGCTGGATCAGGGGTGTGTTTGGTTTTTCCGCCCGGTGAGTTCAGATATGAAGGTCTTTTAAACTCTTCTACTCGGCATCGACCAGGATTGTAGCTGCTACGACTGACAGCGTGGAGATCTGTAAAAGACGTGCAGTCTATGGCTGTTATGTACCTATGAAATCATGTCTCATTCATCTAGGATGAGTAACTGGTGTTTGGTACTCCACGTACCAAAATGTAGGATTGAAAGTCAAGAGTCAGGTTTTCCAGGATCAGTAACGGCCCCTGACTGCTATGGGTGTAAAGTACTACATTTAAACCCTTCACTAAGACTATCAAGAGCCTTCTACAAGGCCAACCACACCCACTGTGCTACACAATTCATGCAGGAGTTTGTAGAGACAATGCTAGCAAAGTAAAAAGCACCGTTAACTCAGTTTTTCCTTATAATCCAACTCTTCAACGGAATCACAAACCTTTGCAAAAAGTTGGCAAGCCCGTCAACTTCAGCAACAGAACCAAAAGTGCTAAGCAACTTTACAATATTCAAGCGTTTCAAAAAAGGATTTAAAAAACTGCAGCAGTCTGCAATTTACAACTGTGTCAGCCTCAATGAAATGAAAACCCGTTGCGGAGGCTTGATCCCCGGTAGACTCTCGCGTTTCAGCACCTTGGACAGCGTCACACACGCACACTAGCAGCCCCCTGAGAAGAGCTACGGAGGAGTAAAAGGATGACCAGCAGAGCCAGGGTAGTTCTTACAACTCCTGACAAGTACCGCGCTTTAACCTGGAACAGGTCTGTTTTTTAGGCAACCCGGGGAAGGTGGCGCTATTAGTGATTTGTCCAAAAGCCCCTTGGACATATCAACACTTTTTAAGTTCTAATAGCCGCCATGTTAGACAACAGTTACAGAGAAACACAGCAATCCCGTTGGAGATGTCCAATGCGCCGTGAAACTCCTGGGTAACATAAAAAAACGTGGAAGGAACAGAATATTCACATATTGTGAGTGTGTGCGATTGCTTTTGTGTTTGTTACCTCACTGGGGCTTTCTTCATGTGCTCTCCGACGAAGGTGGCGTTGGTCATGCCCATCAGGGTGTTGGCCAGTGAGATGACGGACAGCAGGTGCTGCGTGGTGACGGCCCTCGACACGCCGTACGTCCCTTTGCCCACAATGTCCGTCAGGGTCAGCTTCAGACCCGTCGCCAGGGACAACTGCCGCAGCAATGACTCCTGGGATACAGAGGCAGACGAATGAAGCGCCAGTGTGTGCTGGAAGCAGGTCAACATGAGGGGTTGTCCGGAGGAACCGACAGTAGTTCCCCGGTTGAAGAACGAGGTGTCTGATTTTAGGTTAGTTGTGTTGCCTCTTTTCGTTGCCAGTGTTTTTAAACAGAGCGCTCCGAGCGAGCTGTGCTGGTAAACATGGAACTTTTCCTTGGCATGAAACGGCAAATAATCAAACCGGTGCATGAAGCTGTTGTAGCCATCTAGTCTATTTTATTCATGCAATGTAGTCAGTAGTCGCCTGCGAAGCAGACGGTTTTGTTTTTTGCATTCAAATAGCTGTTTTTAACTATTTCATCAAAAGAAATCAGAAGATAGAGGCAGCGCGATCAACTAAAATGTTGGTGACAATCATTTATATGTACAAATTAATATATTATATCGCAGCACAAAAACCGATCACGCTCATATTCGTATATTGTGCAATTAGGCAATATATTGATTATCGCGACCGGCCTACCAACTTCTCTCATGATGTATTCCCTCAGTAGAGTAAATGAGTTTATGGTCTCGTTCTCTAGTTTCAAGTCCTCCTCAATAAGAACGATGCTCATTTAGTAAATTAAGATGCATTTAGACTCAAATACAGCATGAAGCAGAAGAGAGCTTTAGGGAGGGGTGAGTTGTGATAGACAAGTTGCTACCACATTAATGTTTAGTACAGTACTCAAAGACTGAGTTGGCTGTTCCTCCCCCCCACTAACTACATTTAGCTTCATGAATCTGCTTTTCAACGAGCTAAAATTAACAGCTGTTCGGTAGCCGGCGTCCATTTTGGGGTCAATGAATTATTGTCTTTACAAAACCGTCACACACGGGACGTCAGAATCTTGTTAAATACTGTGATATGGATTTTTGGCCATACCGCCCCATCCTAGTTAACATCAATGAAAGAGCGAGCTATGTAGCACTAGCATTAGCTAATCACTTTGCAATGGCTATAGCGTCAGTACCGGACCTCCCAAAGACTCCCCCGTGATCCACCCTCTGGATCCCAAAAAACAAGATGGCAACGGCAAAATATGCTAAACACAAACTCTAAAAAACAGTAGTCCACAAACCAAAGCCTCACAATGACCACGTCCAGTGATGGAACATAACATTGCATATGAATGTATGAATCACGGCTTTTATTTTATTCAGTATTAGTTTGGAAGTAAAAACCTACTGGCATTTAGAACAGTAATTATTTATACCAGTATCAGTTACTATACTGATTACATGAAAGAAAATAGTTAGTTGGTAAAAAAATAAACAACGATTACATCTACAAGAGAATCGAAAACTCCTGAACAGAGTACCGTGAGCCCAGGTGGCACCAGACGCATGAGTACCTTGAAGGTGGGCAGCATGAGGGACATGTGACCTCCTCTGGAGATCAGGCCGAAGGAGATGGGGCAGTGCGGTCGGAGCATGCCCAGTCGCTCCAGACAGATGCCGTCCAGCTGTTCGTTGAGACCCCAGGCGTGCAGACAGGACATGAAGAGTTTGGCCGTGTCCATCGTCAGGTTGTACTCCAGCAGACTCAGGGACTTGGACTTCTCCTCCCGCCTCCTCATCTCCTCTTCCTCCTCCTCGTCTTCGTCCAACAGATGCTCCTTGATGGTCTCCTTCATCGTCTCCTTCACCTGGTTTGGACAGGACACGTGTTCGTTAATAGAAGAGCAGCACAAGATGAATAAAACGCTAAAAATATGAAGACACTAAAACATGCCGACTTTGCTTGTTCAGGACCGACGTATTTATCCCCTTAAATCCCCGCTCGTGCTTATTGACCTGCTTAAAGATCTTGTTGGCCAGGAAAGACCCCCCCTTGTCAGCGCCGGCCTGGCTCTTCTGCAGCGTCTCTGGAGACACCAGCATGGGATTCGGTCTCTGGGCTTCCTCCGTCAGCAGCTGAATGATTACCGCCTCCACGTCGAAGAACAGCACGTGCATGTCGGGGTCCGTCAGGTTGGTCTTCATCGCCTGGACCACCAGGGCATTGTGGGAGTATTTTGGCAGGTTGCCCTGAGAAGATCATTTCAAAAAATGAATTGTGAAAAGTGTCCAAAGCAGACAATTTTTTGATTCAACTTCTGTGAGAGACAGAGTGAACAGTAGTTAGGAGACTGAGCGAGAGACGCACACACGCACGCACACACACACGCGCACACACAACACACGCACACACACGCACACGCACACACACACACGCACACACACGGAGCACCGGTAGAGGAAATGGGTGATAGTTAGTGAAAGCCTGCTGACATTTTAGCTATGAACACCTCCGTTAACACTCAGGGAACACGGTTGTTTGAATTTTAGGACTTTTCCCCCCCTGTTCAGAGTGTGTGCGTTGCGTGTGAGTGTGTGCGTAGTGTGTGTTATTTCGGTGGAGGAACACTGCCATCTAAAGGCGGTCAGCCACATGACACACGCTATTGTTTCTACATTACTTACTCAAATAACTAAATGTCTCTTGAGATCTTTGTGTACTGGTCTGTTTAAAAATTAACCGTATTACACAGAGACCTTTATCTCCTGGGCAGTAGACCCACAGGTCATTGTCCTGCAGGGTCCTTCTGGCAAACACCACCAACAAACACACACACACACACCCCCAGTTAGGGTAGTGGTGTCACACACACACACACACACACACACACACCCACCCCAGTTAGGGTAGTGGTGTCTCTCTCACACACCCCAGTTTGTGTAACACCACTACCCTAACTGGGATGTGTGTGACACCACTACCCTTACACATCCCAGTTAGGGTAGTGGGGTCTCTCACACACACACACACACACACACACACACACACACACACACACACACACACACACACACACACACACACACACACACACACACACACACACACACACACACACACACACACAGTGTTTGGACTTGATAGTCTGACATTTCAGGGTCATTATGGGTCATCACTGGCAGTGGGGGAGCACAGCGGGAACAGAGGCCGGCTCGGCCCCATCGTTTGAGTAGATATGAGAGAGAAATGACAGGAAAGACAGTGGTGGCTTTCTGATGGGGGGGTGGAGGTTGCGGGGGCAGCAGATGTTGTGTGTTGCCCTTTTCTGAGGAGCAGTGATCATGAGCCGTCATTGCAGGAAAAACTGAGGGATGAAAACAGACACAGGAGGGGGAAGAAACGCCAGACAAAGGTTATCTGGTGGAATGGAGGTGGAGGAGGTGGAGGAGACGGGATGCTCAGCTAAATGGATTCAGAGTCGGACTGTAAAAGTCAAACCGTACGAGCGGCTGAACTAAACGCTGCTCCCACACTAAATAATTGATGGCGTTTGTTTTTTCTCTGTGCTGGGAGGCCCAGGTGGGCGGGGCTTACTCCATCAGGCCAGATCAGATCATCAGAGACTGACGGATGAACCTCCGAGGAGCCGACGCACACAACCAGTGGTTTGAATTGGCAAATCGTAGGAACGCTGACTTGCTGAAACGCGGCATTCTGTTTTGACCACGCACCAAATGTGACGTCGACAACGGCTATTAGAGCAACTCGCACAGACACACTAAGAAGTCCTGAGACTGAAGCCACGAAAGCTGCTCCCTGGAGACTCTGATTTCTACCATTATGACATTTAACAAGACACCAGTGGTCTCTCACACACACACACACACACACACACACACACACACACACACACACACACACACACACACACACACGTTGACCTTTGGTTTGTCTGCAACGGTTTTAATTGGTCTGTGACTTTAACCAGCTATCTGCTCGAGCAGACGAGCCACTTCTGTGTGTGTGTGTGTGTGTGTGTACACACATATCTGTAGAAGCGCTGCTGCCCTGAAGGACCTTGGTGCCATTTGCACTCGAGACTTGTTCAATATTGATACACTTTAGAACATCTTGTACTGTGGTTCTCAACCTTTGACCCCAGATGTATCCCCAGTGAAATGTGTGTTCCAGTACCTCCTGACCAATGCAAAACCTTTTGGGTTGAAAGAAAATGTGACATACAGCCCTGTCAGCTGGGAGCCATCAGTCCAGACGGACGGGGTGAGAGGAATAAGTCACGTTATTGGGGGGCAGTTAGTCAGGTAACTCAAACTTCTATAAACACACAAACAACATGTACGGATATTTGGGATTATGGTTTCGATTTCTCCTTCATGTCAGACCTTCTGTCAGACAGCTGGAGGAGCAGTGGCGCCTCCTGCTGGCCAGTTCTCTCCTCGCTCTGCAGCTGTTGGAGGAGCTTCAGGTGTTCAGGTGGCATTGTTGACCGAACCGTAGCCACCTGGGTCTTGTTACCTTGTGTTCGGTGTGGTAACAAGCGGTTTTCAACCCTTTTTCAACCCATGTTCCCTGGATATGTATTTTCGTAGACCATGGTAGAAATGGGAAATTTGTGTTTGGTGGATTCTTTCCTCGTTGTGGGAATACATCTTTACATCAGGGGTCTCAAACTCAAATCGGGTGCAGCCCACCCCCACCGATCGGGCCGGAGTTTGACACCCCGGCCTTTATTTTCCTTTTGAACGGTGCCACATACGGGTGCACAGGTCCGAGAGCTGAGGTTACTCAACATGCTAAGCCACGCCCCCGCGCCGGTACCTTGTCGGCGTTGTCCGCAGCCAGCAGGTTGGTGGCGAGCGTCTGCAGCTTGTGCTGGGCCATGTTCTTCAGCGCTGCCAGGCTGCGGCGCGTCATCGCCTGCTTCAGGTTAACGGCCGAGTGGCTCAGAGCGTCCACGGTGGCCGGCGCCAATTCGTCGCAGGCGTTCAGGATCTCCACCGCCGTGATGCCCATCACGCAGCGGTCCAAGGCGCCTGAAAACACGGAGCAGGTCGACAAACCTCAAAGTCGCCCAAAAGCTACCTTACCCGCGATGCCCCTGCTCCCAGGAGGAGGAATCCTTACGCGTTCAGGGTGACCTCCTGAACCGTCTGGTGCCGCATTCAGAAAATATTTCCAACTTTGACACAAGAAATGTCGACATATTGATCACACAGCCGGTTCTCAGAGGATGAACCATTTGGAAAAAGACACTTAATGACTGATCTTGTATAAGCAGCCAATCTCCAACGCGCCTTTACACAAATGGCACCAAGCGATGCCGGAAAACTGAAGTCAATCAAATTCCTGCAACTACAGAGGGAACCATTTGGAAATCATTCCCGTATTGAGACACTACATTTGCATTCACCACACCAGACATCAGTGCTGGACCGGGATGATTCTCTCGTGGCCGAGTTACAGGCCGTTACCTAAAGGAACGCCATGTTTAGCGGTGATGACGCATGTTGGAGTGTGAACCCAACGCTCTCCTCGTGCCTGCGTCCATCAATCTCTCCCCTCTTGTCCTTGCGCTGTCCCTCTGTCTCACCCCGTGCGTATGGACGCCTGCCGTCATCTACGGCCTCTTGAATATGATTCAGGCCCCGGACAGCAGTAATTACCCGGCTTCACAGAGACAAAGACAGCGGCTTGGAGACGTCATTAGCGGACGGAGCTCAGTCTGACTCTGGTATTGAGTGGGAGAAGAAGTGGTACATTACATGTGTGATGAAGGGCCTGTGAGCCCATCACATGTCCAACGAGTACACATACACCCACCTTCATCTCACAGCCGGCACTACAGTGCTTTGATCACATTGAGAATTTAATTTTTCTCTGTATCATTTCAGCTCGTTGAGGGGAACAGGACGCGCCGCTAGATGACATCATTGCATAGTTTGCATAGTTCTCATCTGCTCTGGTCTGTCGTCGTACCCTGCTGTGTATTGGTTTGTGTATACGTTGTGTCCGATTGTCTATGAATTTCAATTTCCTTTCGAGATTTTGAATGTTTTTTTATTTTCGGCTGCCTTAAAAACATCTGGCCGGGGACAGCAGAGGGAAATTAGCCTCTGTGGGAAACTCTGGCTCACTTACAGCACAGCTGTTGATCCGTGTGCATTGTCCCTGCAAAATAAATAAATAAATCATCGTTACCAGCCTCGTGTCAGCTACCTGGGCTGGGTTTGGTGCTCAACTGGGACCGTTGGTAATAAACCCGACAGACCCCTTCAGGACTACAAGAGCTCAGAACTGGTACTGAAGCTGCTTTTTGAGGAGCAGAGTTGCAGGATTGAAAAGAAGTGCCGACGTCGATGGCATCTGGTCCGATCGCCCCCCGATGAAGAGGAGGAGCCGCAGAGGAAGAGCCGCTCACCTGTGTCCATCTGCCAGACGTAGACGGAGCCGTCGGAGCAGCCCACCACCAGGTAGTCGTCCGCCGGTCGCCACTTGATGACCTGGATGGGGAAGAGGTGTCGCGACGCCAGCATGATGCACTTCCTCTCCCTGAGGCTGAGCAGGCCGACCGAGTGGTCGCTGGCCACCGAGCAGACGCAGTGCTGCACGCGGGTCTGCAGGGGAACACGATCGATACTGCTCAGGCATCTGGTGGTCTGTCGCCACACTAAAGGTGCGTCTGCGTCATTGTTTTAGTCAAGCCTGATGTTTCGGCTGTGAGGGACCACTGCTGAGACCCAAACCCCCGATGCTCAGGAATCAGGCTGACGTAATGCTTCACATTGACTAATTGAAAGCAAGTCTCATTAAGAGTAACAGCATGTTTTCATTTGGTTGAATGTGCGTCAACCTTTGACCACAACAACGCAACGTCATCAACGCCACAGTGCATCACACACACACACATGCACACAAAGGGAAGCCGGGGTCTTACGCTGCAGTTCTCGGGCGGGACAATGAGTTGGGTGATCTCTCCCCCGTGGACGCAGAAGATGTGCTTCATCTCCCCGGTGAAAATGTCCCAGACGATGACGGAGAAGTCCACCCCCCCGGACACCAGCGAGCGCTGGTCGTAGCGCGGGGAGACCTGGTGCGGGTACAGGACGCACGTCACCTTGTTCCGGTGACCCCGCAGGGTCCGATGAGGCGGCCAGCCTGCAGGAGGGAGGCACAGGCAAGTGGGCTAATGTATAGAGATAATAATATATATATATATATAAACACTAACTGTAGCACTTACACTGTACTTATAATGGTTCTTATCTACAGCAGGTTGGAAATCAGTCCTTTTGTTTCTTGTTCTTCTGAGTTTGTTTCCTTGTGGTTGAAATGTTCTTATTGTCGCTTCGGATAAAAGCGTCAGCTACATGACATGTGATGCAATATAATATATATACACATACGCTGCCTTTTCTGCTTCTAGTTCATTTATATCTGTTAAAATACTCCACATCCCTGATCCATTTTCCTGCATACAGTCGTAAGCAGCATTGTATTTCCTCCTGCTTCCTGGCACCGGTTCTCCTCGCTCACCTCTGCGCAGCATGTGCTCGCCCTGCAGCAGCTGGACGATGGCGGTCTGAGTGGCGGGAACCAGGATGATGCTGCCGTCCTCTCTCCCGCACACCAGGCGCCCCTGAGAGGGGATGTAAACGCTGGCCGTCACCTGAGGGACCAGACGGACACGGTCAGAATTCAGCCCCAACGGGGCAAAAAACAGATATGAATCAGCGTCTGAGGCATGATAACCCTTCTATTAACCCTTCTCCCTTTATTTAACAGATGACATTTAAAAATGCATCATTCAAATATTGCATTTGGGCCAAGAATTCTAAACACCTCGCACCTTGATGGGTCCCTCTTTTCCAGGCAGGGCGCTCAGCTGGTCGATGATCCCTGCGGACACGGGGGCCAACTTGTCGAACGCTTCCTGCAGACTGACGGAGGACGACACCTGCAGGTCTGCAGCGAGACGGAGACACGAGAGCGGCGAGCGGCCACTTAACACAAAAAGGGTACGTGACTACGATTGAGGCAGAAACACCGACATCTGGGTTGCTTATCACATCAACGATTTCTTGGGGGGGAAAAAGGATGTACATGTATTAACAGTGAGGTTTAATGTGTCAATAGTGCAACGTGTGTCTACCGGCCCTGCAGGAAAAGCACCATGACACATTCCGCCAGCAGAGGCCCCTCAGCCGGTGTTTCTACCAACGCAAGAACTAAAGCCCACCTGAAAAGTCAGATGGATTCATAGATTCGAGATTTAAAGTTCATCTCATCAACTATATAACGATGAGGAGAGAGAATGGTATGAACCCGGCAGCACCACATGGCTCCGTTCCTTCCGTGTTCAAATGGATGATCACCTGCGGCGCGGGCCAGCGGCTGCAGAGGCGCCGTGTCCCGGATGCCCCACAGGGACAGCCTGCCCGCCGAGTCTCCCTGGATCAGCAGCTTGTGGAAGGGCTCCCGTCGGCCGAAGAAGAACCGGGTCACCGGAGGACAGATGAGCAGCTGCGGGACAGGAGGACACGTCAACACCCTCGCACCTCCCAGAGACGAGCGGCAGCACAGAATAGTTTGCTGGGGCTTCGCGCGCCGCGGCGGGTTTTTAGCGTGCAGCAGAGGCGTCAGCTTTGGTTGCTTCTTGTGGACAACGAGCAGCAAACTGCAGGGAAGGACCACGCGGCGGAGGACATGGGACCCTTCTAGAGACGCGTGTTAGGCACTGAGGTGAAGGACTGATGGAGACGGTGGTGTTGAAGCTACCGGTACAAACAGTGGTCATGTGACTCACTTGCTCGCATGCACGGAACCCTAAAGACCAGCAGGTCGGACGTCACGTTTGTAGTATTTTAACCCTTTGAAACATCTCAGCGTGCTGTACTCATTGTAGCATGTTAGCGTGTGTGATACAGTACAATCGTACTACAGGAGATGTTAATCAAACAGGGGAATCGACGCGATTGTGGGCGTCACCCACTTGAAATGGATGGAACTTCTGGTCGTGTGAAGGGAGGAAAACAGGCACACGTGTCTTTAGAGATGCTTTGGTGGATGCAGAGGGGGAGGTATGCCGTTGCCATGAGAGTCTGTGCGTCGGGTACACGTGGGGACAGAAGACTTCACCAGACTAACGGAGCCTCGGCTCGGTAGGCCGGAAACTCAACCGAGGTACCGAAAGAAGAACCCGGCTCTACCAGGGGGTCGATCCAACATAAAACGGACCACTGAGCTGAAACAACGATTCTCATTACGAATACGTTTGTTTCTGCTGGGCGGACGGTTGGAATGATGATGAGAATAACCTTTAGAAGACGTAGCGAGGACACGGTGACTGGTGCACAGTTCCCCTGAACGCTGGAGACATGAGTATGCAAAGTGACACACACACACACACACACACACACACACACACACGTTTGTGTTTGGTTGAACTGGCTCATCTCCAACTTCTATTGAGTGTTAAGTTAAAAGAATATCGCCACAGCATCTTCGGTGTCAATCACTTCTTTCTGGATAAAATCGCTTGTACTTGTTGTCATTAAGCTGCCGTCGATGGAGGTCGACTTTTACAGAACGTCCTTGGAGGGTTTTGAATGCAAAACATCGGCGCCAGGAGGCTTTCAGATGAAAATAGAATGTTTCTCATAAGGTACCTCAGTGGATTCAAATGTACGGATAGAAGGGACCATTTGAAATGTAGGTGTATTACTAAGACACCATGGAGGAAGGTGTGGTTTGTAGAAATCATTCCTAATCCCTAACGGTTGGTTATGGTTTTGTGGTTGTGAATGTGACAACTCAAGTGCCCAATATAGAAACGCTATTTCTGACACAACACAGAAGAAACAAACACAAAAACCCTTTGGTTGACGGGACTGATGAACACACAGAAACGTCCCTTCTGTACCGGATTCTGTGTTTTTAAAATGAAGGTTCCCAGACAAACGTGAGGCTAAAGGTCACCTCAGATGCCCTCAGCGTCCTCGCGCTTTAGTTAAAAGCAGCTTCATCGGTATGAAGACAGGTGAGGAGGGCCATGGTGCTTTTGGAAGAGGAGATTGTTTTTTAGTGGGAAAAGAGCATGAAGTCAGGTGAACCAGAATGAGCTCAGCCTCTAAATCAGGCAGGAAGGAAAATGACGAGGGGAGCAAACCGTGTCATCGGCTCAGCGGCTTACGATCCGTCTCCAACACCGCAAGAGCGAAGATCTCCACCGAACTTACAAACATCTGGATTACTGGTGTTATTATGGCGGTCTCCAGGGTCCGTTCCTGGCCCTCCATGTCTGTACCAGGGATTCCTGATCCATTTCATATGGAGGCTGAAACAAAGGCTACTTAACATTGAAAAGGAATGATGTTTTCATTCATGGCGTTTGTGACTTAACGTTTGGGTGATCCTGAGCCACCGAGTCGATGTCTGTTCCCCGCTGTGCTCTCTCATCCCCGCTCAGCACTTCCTGGCTGAGCTGCACAAGCAATGTTTCTGACAAATCTAAATCATTTCAGAATGATGGTCAGCGTTACACCGGACACCAGCGGTCTTACCCAAAGGACCACACCGATCGGTCAATCACCATCACCCCCTCAGGTTACGTCACATTCAGTGATCACAGTTGCTAGTAAATCCCTCATTGGTACCATCCTTTATGAATAGTCCAACATTTACTTCTCATTGATGGTGCACATCTAATACCCTAATATTGGGCTGGTTTTGTTGAAGACGTGTCCATTAAGAGGAACTAAAAGCTGCTGACTTGTCTCTTTGCAGCTCAGCGGAGAAGGTGAACTTGTTCTCGCTGTGCATCGTCTCACTGGTGCCTCTAGAGGCCGCTGGCCGTGTTGCAGCTCGGGGGGTGCAGAGCGCCAAGTCGCACCCGCTGGCAGGGAGGCACCTCACCCCCACAACCACCTCCTCCTCCTCCTCCTCCTCCTCCTCACCTCCTTCCTTCAGACAGGAGGCAGGAGGTCAAAGGAGGGAACAGTGAGGCAGCATCAGAGGACAAAACATAAAACAAAATGAAATATCTACAACACAATAAATCATAAATGGACATGACGTACTGGAGGTCCGACAGGAGAGAAGTATGCAGAACATCGAGGGTGAGACTCGCGTTAAGCTGCCATTCACCACCTGATTTCACATGATGGAGCAGAGTCCCGTCACATAACTACGTCCAGAGAAAAGTTTGTCCTTCTGAAGAGGGAGGGAATGATGGGAGGCCCCTTTCTCCCCTCTATGTCCCTCCCTCCAGGTATTAAGGAATAAAGGTTCCAGATTCCTGGATTTCTATGGTAGGTCCAAGATGCAAGCTGCCCACACAAAAGACTCTGACAATGTGAGAGCTTCTCGTAAACGCAGCGCTGCTTCTCCCCACAGGGAAGCTGGGGGGGTCAAACAGCCAGGAGGCCGCTGTCTGTTCAATTAAGGTCAACATGCACACGCTTTCTTTCCTCCCAGTTGTTGTGCTACATTAATGGTTTTAGACAAACTACATAGTTTTGTCATTGTGTTGCACGCGTTAACCAAGTGGAAATTTAAAACATTCAAAAAGGAGGTGGGATTGACTTGGAAAGTGAACTGAGGAGGACCGACCTGTTTGTTGGAGCGGTCTGCGATGCTGCAGACCAGCGGCGGGATCGAGCCTTCTTTAGTTTTCCCGACATCAGTGCGGAAATGTTCACTAGCAGGCAGGCAGCTGAGGAACGGACACATGAGAGTAACACGTGGACGGCGTTTAGGCAGCGGCCCTCTTTGTCTCGTGACAACGACTCAGAGTCTGCGCTCTTCTTCTTCTTCTGTGGTGTTCGGACCAGAATGAGGGATTCTTACCTGGCGGGCAGCTTGTAGATGTAACTGCAGCCGTCTTCGGTCCACACGATGACTTTGTCCGCGGCGATGAACTCCCCTCCGGTCCAGGCCTGGTCGTTGTCGCTGGACACCGAGCAGAGCAACGAGTAGTCGCCCGCATCAAATACCTGACACACACACACACACACACACACACACACACACACACACACACACACACACACACACACACACACACACACACACACACACACACACACAGAGGAAACAGACGTTCTTTAGTCATCTAGTAAATACCAAGTCCTGGAAATAATCTAGTCCAGAACTTGGTTCGTAGTGTTACTTATTGGTACTGCGAGTTCTTACCCTCCAGTACTTGGAGCAGACCACCAGCAGGCTGCTCTGGGTGAAGCTACAGAAGGAGATGCTCTGACAGCCTTGGCAGTACACGGGTTTGGACTCTTCTTCAAACACAGGGTCCATGTCCTGAAACACACACGCACAATTTAAGCTTCAGCTGCTCAATATTTATGATTAAAACGATATATCAGCCATTTATTTTATATGTATTTGAATAATATTGAACCCTTAGTTAGTAGGCGGTACACGCAGGTGTGAATGATCATCTGTATGGCCGTGTACCTGCATCCGGCTGACCTCGGCTGTGATGATCCAGACCTTCAGAATACCCGTCACCGACACCGCCACCACGGTGTCCTCTACAGGGAGACAGAGGCCACGTTAGTGTCCCACACAGCCGACAGCATCAGTAGGTCAGCTGCCTCTCTTCAGCTCCCCAACAGCGTGTCACCAACTCACGACATTACGCTGACAGCGAACGCCACAAAGCAACCAACGCAGTGCTAGCTGGCTAACTTTAGTGCTTCTCGTTCAAAAGAAAACTGTTGTGTACTTGTGTTTAGTGGCCACGTCCAAACAAGCAAGACATTTGTGTAAGTTAAAGGCTCACACATAATATTTAATATATCTCTGTGTGTTAAAGTGTAACGTTGATATGCCCGAACAGATTTAAACACACAAGGAGATTTTCACTTCGTTTGACCACGATGACCATCAACTGTGGTTGGATATCCATATAAAACCAAGACCTTTCTCCTTAAACATCATTACCAAGCACATTATGGAGGAAACACCCTGTGAGAAAGGGTTCCCATCCGTCTCCAGCAGCGCCTCCCACCTTGTGTTCGGTGGGATCGGATGATGCTCATGGAGCTGATCCAATCCGGAGAGATCTTGGACACCAGCGAGTATAGCACCTCCAGGCTGGTGGCGTCCACCACAAGGATTTCTGGGTAGTGGCCGTTGCAAAGTAGACGTCCCTCCTTCTCAGTGCCGACGGTGAACTGATAGAACTGGAGAACCGCAGAGGGGCGAAGAAGGAGAAGGGAGAAACCACAAAAGGGTGAGGAGAGATGGAAACGGGAGCAGGAAGAGAGTCAAATGACCAAAATCGCATCAACAGCCGCCATTAAAACAGGTGGATTTTATTCATGAATTCAGGGTCCATGCGAGGAGGTCTTACCTCTATGCCGACGTGAGCACAGGCCAGCTTGGTGAACTCAATACAGCGTCCGTCATTAACGTCCCATAAACACATCTCTCTGGAAACACCAATGCACTTCAGTTAGACAGCGGTTATTAAATGGTTACTATCTGGAACATGACGACGTGTGTATTGTGGAATTGGGTTCGCGTACAGCGCGTATCTAAAAACAATTCATTTAGGCTGCTTGACAAAGACTCCTTGCTACCCAGAACACAAACATGCACTTACCCGCTCTCTGACGCGCTGACAATGTACTGCTTGTCGCTGCATGCGCTGGCCTTAGACAGGCAGGTAATGGCGGCAGTGTGGCCGAACAGCATGGCCCTGGGGCAAATCTGGGCAGAGAACCACACGTTACAAACACAAAGACCACCACGAACCACTGGTGGCTCACGCGTGCGTGCACGTGTCTGTTTGTGCACATCGGGACGGAACTCCACCGTGCGCAGAGATAGATTCCCCTACCATTGGTGGCAGGGGAAACACGGGAGGTGATGGTGTACTTATTGAGGACACTGCTGTACAACGTTAGCCTACTGTACACAAATAAACTTGTTACATGCTCTTGCAAAAAAAAGGACAAAATTCCCCAAATTCCCGAGCTTAGCTTCCCTTGGAAAGTTTCCAGAAATTTACCAGAAACTTTCTGGCCCTTTGCAACCCTACTAATTATCCTCCTCCTCCTCATCGGTACCTCCAGCTCAGGGGTCATGTCCCAGAGGCAGATCTGTCCGTCGTGGCAGCCGGTGATGATGGTGTTGAAGTCGTCCATCACCAGCAGGCTGCTGATGCAGTGGGTGGGTGCCGTGCGGCCCCACAGCACTATGGGCAGAACCAAGTTGTTCCCTGACATGATGCTGCTGTGTCTGTGTGCAGGACCGTTACAGACAAGAGACACAGAGGGACGCAAATTAAAATGATGATCAACAGATTTGAAGACTGGCGGTAGAGATGCTATTTAAAAGATAAAAAAAGGAATAATAATAACCCAGATAATGAAAATACCCACTTGATCCCAACTTGATAGTTTTACGTTTTAAAACGCAGTGTTTGAATGCATCACTGTTGTTAAATACAAATCCTGCGCGCGCACTTCAAGAACCCAGGTTCATTTTTTATGTGCACTATTTCTGTACAAGTGACAGAACCGTCTGATACAAATATCCCCTGTGCTAAACAGGCAGCATGCTAACATGCTAACGAATAGACCGTAACGACACGGTGACATTAGCGATGCTCCCCGTGGACGCGATGCTTGGGGCGGGTGACGTCGGTACAACGAGGCGGTAACAGTGGTCACCGCTGCGGACACTCACTGAACACGACACCGTCCCCGGGTCACGAGTCACGGGGCGTCCCCGTCCAAACGTCAACAGCTGCTGTATTCGCAATGCATCTGAATAATTAACCGTGGCGCTTGATCCAGATGTGCAGGCGGTGCATCAACGTCAAGAGGGTAACTTTAAAAATGGACACCATTCCATTCAACGTCAGACGCAGAACTGCTGCTGACAACCGGAAGAAAGTCGCAAGGAAAGACTTTAGCGGACATTTTAACGAGACATGTGAGCGGCGCGGATTACCGGACTTCAGGCGTGAAGCGATCTATGCGGCGCTGAAGCTAAACGCACCTACAATGTCGCTGCTTCCGGGTTAGCGACCCGGCTAACGGAACCACGGCCCAGCGGTGGAGACGGTACGGACGCACCACAGGGTCCTACTGGGACATGTCCTTCCGAAGGAAAGCGTGACCGTCACCCCGCAGCGAACACAAACGGGACGTGTCCTCGGCTTAGCTACTTTTCGTCCCTTTGACCAACCGATTTGTTAGGTCACCTGACAACTAAGGGCCACATCCGGTCACACGGTTTCAAAATAAAACCCCGCGCATACGTGGGTATGAGATGGATGGATGGATTCTACATCTACATATATTCTACAAGTATTGGGGGCTGTTGCAATCATTAGACGGTAAAACAATACATTACATAACAATTATTAGGTGGATTAACTCTACAATGCATTGGTTTTATTTTGAAGTGTTTTAAATTCTTGCTTGATACATGTTCTGGCTTCAAAAAAAAATAAAAGCTCACGGGAGTACATTTCTCAAGTTGATTTGAATTGAATTGAAATTGAAAGTTGCCATATTTATTTTTTTGTGTGGTTATATCGTATCATGTATGTCAAGTAATCCTAAATATAAAATGTTATGTAATAAAAAGACCGACCGGAAGTGTCGTTGTTTTAGTTCCCAGATGCCGCCAAGTAAAGCTGTCAGTTTCCGGTTGGGAGTGTGCACGTGTTCGACGATACACTGAAGATTTTGGATCGTTCCACCAGAACCATTCGCGGTTCTTACCATACTGTTTAGCCTGATCCACCAGTACTGCGTGTCGTCCGAGGCGGTGGACGCGTGTCGCGGTGACCGGAAGAGGACGCACGTCTTCGTCCATGCTAGCCAGCAGAGCAGCTAGCGTTAGCCGAGCAACGCGTTCAGACCCGGCGAGGGAAAGAATCACGACACGCAACATCTTTTGGGAGCCGGACAATGATGTAACGCCTTAGAATGGCAAAGGAAACGGATTCCCGGTTCCCACGGCAGCTTTTCCCGTCGCATTACACGGAGGAGCCGCCGGACTTGGTGCTGAAACACTGCGCAGGCAACTGGGGCAGTTATGAGCGAGTCCTCCCTCAGGTGGGTCAGCTGTCTCTCTGCTTCGGAAATGCATGTGATTAATAACAGCACGGTTCTGTTGGGACAATGTCGATATGTAAACTGTCTGTTTATAAATGATGACTTTGCAGTAGTGATTTGTGATCCTGTCTGACTGAAGGGAAACAAACTCCATGTGTTCAATACAAACTGCGTCGTATGAAATAATGAACGCTGAGGTCAACGCAGCAGGCGCTTGGATTTTAGTGTTTTTGTACTTGCAACAATATGACTTTTACTTTGAAGAAATCTCCTAATCTGTAGAGTAAAAACACTTCATTTTCAGCCTGCTAGTTTTTTCTTACAACAGTAGTCATGTCCTTAGAGATGTCCTTAACACATGTATGTTAGTCTTTGACTGGAATTATTGAGCAAAGTCTTTTTATTGCATTTCAAGCTTTGATAAATGTTCCTTTTTGAAATCTAGGATCCAACTTTGTACAGTAAAAGTATTCCTTTGTACAACAGTAGTCAGAATGGTGCTGAACACACACACTTCAGTCTTGTGTTGCGGTTACTTGGTTGGACAGTGAGCTTTATTCTAGTAGCCCGGCATCGAGTGAGGGATGAGACCTTTTAATGACCTAATAATATCAAACCAAGCCTGTTTCTATGCGATATGATGAGCCATGGAGCCCTGATGTGTGTGTGTGTGTCTGCAGGGCAGCTCGGGTCCTCTGTCCAGCTGGACGTTTACACCCAGACATCAGGCCAAAGGGGACACATGGCGTCTCACGGAGCCGGTACCAGTTCCCCTTCTGTCCCCTAAACACTGTGAGTCCCTAACAGTCTGTTTGCTGCCCTCACTGAGGGCCGTCCTGGTCTTTCTATGTTCATCAAGTTCTCTTTGAGTTTTATTTGTTAACATTCTTTTGCAGGTTTTCTTTTGCCTTTGAAGCCTCCAAATCCACTGGACTTCACAGAACACGTGAGTCCACCAGTTATGACTTAACAAGCAAAAAACAAGCAAAATGGAAATTGTCCTTCACAATTCAGCCAATAACGTAATACATTTAATAAAGATTCAGCCATAGACTCACATTCATATTTGACATAATATGAGCTTTTCGTCATCGCTTTGCATTCTCTTTTTTGTATTTTGAGGCTGTAAAGATGATTTTGTATTTAGATGAAGAACTACTTCTTGGACCACTGCCAGGACGCCTTCGGGTTCATGGGGGAAATTCTGAGCGAGAACTTCATCCAACCACCACGTGAGGTGCGACTCAACGGAGTTCAAGTATTTGCTGTTTAAGTCCAGAGATGATGATGATACATTGTCAGGGCTCTGCTTGCTCTCTGGTTTTACACTATGAAGTATAAAGAGATGATAACAGTTCTATAATAATAACAAGATACACATTATTCTGTTGCCGTTGGCGTTTTTCCTGCAGAGATACAGCAGGAAGTCGGTCTACGAAGTGAGAAGCGCCCTCGACATGAAGAGAATCACAATGTGAGCGGAAACTCCATTTCGAGGCGTACGTCTGCAGTTGTCTGGTTGGGGTTTAACTTTAGCGCGTTGTCTCCTGTCCAGGTGTCCGCGCTCCTCCAGCTTCACGTCCCTGGACGCACATGGCGCCCTGCTGTACGACGTGGTGTCCGCCGTGCCCGCCGAGCTGCTGGGCTCGCTGCTGCACGAGGAGCTGAAGGAGCAGCGGGACCGCGCGCTCTTCTCCGAGGGGGCCACGGGGGGCGCCCTGGCCTTCGCTCCCTTCCCGCAGGGCGGCAGCGAGCCCCGGAGCGGCTGCCTCCTCTACCCGGGCGGCCCGGGCCTGCAGCGCCTCAGTATCCTGCCGACCAGACATGGTGCTCAGTTTAGTTCCTTCTGCCTCCTCTGGTTCTTAACGCGCGCTCCTCAGACTTTCACAGGGTGGAGCTGCAGCACAGCAGGGGGGGTTCCTCCCATGTGGACGCCAGCGGCAGCGACCCCTTCTGCTTCCAGCTGAAGGGCCCCGTCCGGCAGATCAGCTGCGCCGCCCAGTTCAGCGACTGTAAGAACCAGAGCGTTGGAAGAGCCGCTGGCCGCGAGGGGGGAGGGACGTCTCAACCGCTTTCTGTCTCCTGTCGGCAGGTTGCGTCGCCGTGCGCTCCGATCGCCTGTGTGGAGTCTGGAGGTTCAGTGAGCAGGACGTGCCTCGCCTCCTGCAGGTCGTCAACACCAGAGAGGTCACGACCTGCGTCAGCGTCAGGTGAGTGGCGGCGTACGGACGCGCGCGCGTGCATCCAGACGCCCGGGGGAAACACTGGCGCTCATGTAATGTCCTGTCAGTCCGCACGTCTTAGGTGAGGTCCTGGTGGCGAGGGAGAGCGGGGCGGTGGACCTCTGGAGCGTGGGCAGAGGGTGAGGAGGCCGATCGCCGGTTCTTCACACGGCTTATCGGACACGTTAAAGTGACGGAGGACTTCATTTCCAATCAGGATGCAGAAGGTCCGGGACGAGGACAGTAACCTGTACTTCAACGCCAAGTCGTTGTGGCGATGGAGCGAGTTCTCCGCCCACCCAAGGGTGATGGTGTACGCGGACAGGACGGGAGCGGACCTGAGCGACATCCGGGTGAGCGACGCTGTCTGTATGCTCCCACAGTAGTACATTTTAAAGACCGTTTCCATCAGCCTGCCTGAGTTATTCCTAGTTCCCTGTTCAGGACTTGTCTGTGTCTCTCACCAAATAACACGCGTGGTTGTTTTTAACCGATGTTGCTTTTCCTTCGGCGTCCCCCCAGGAGAGTCCGGCCTCAAGTCACACGCTGTTTCGTATCAGCAACACCTCAGAGTGTCGCAGCGGGGAGAGGGTGGTACTGTCCACCTACCTGGGAGACGTCCACACCTTCCAGCACCTCGTCACAACTCAGGTAGACCCTGAGCCCACACGGGCCTCATGTATCACTACTAGAGATACGTACGTGTCCAAAGACTCTGCTGGATTTGCATCCAAAGTTGAGGGCTCGATGCGTTCCCACTGCAGCTGCAGTCGCCGCTTGTTACCACCAGATGTCAGGCTCCCAAGGGCCGTGTTTAGAGTTGAACAGCAAACATGTTCCATAGTTGATATAATGAAAGAATCTAAATGCGTTAGCATGGTTGTGTCGCGGCGCTGCTCCTAAAGGGAGCTCACAGGCTCATGTTAGCATGTCCCCCCAGTGCTCAGCCTACATCATAGACGAGCGGTTCCCCTGCATTCCCGTGCTCAAGTGGGACCACATGATGACGTCTCCGCCCATGTTCTGTCACGTACTTTGTGATCCCGCCTCCTCCGACTCGGCAGTGGGCGGGGCCACCAAGGTGCTGCTGGGCTCCCAGAAATCTCAGGAAATCACACTGCTGCAGTTCTCTGGTTGGTCTGCTCGACAGGTTTGTGTTCAATGTCCGTGGTGTTTCAGTGTGCTGTTCTCAACGTGTGCGTGTGCGTGTGTTCAGGAGGCAGAGCGAATGCCACCTTTAGTCGAGGTCCTCCTCAGGCGCTCCTCCGACCCGGAGACAGTCTGAAACACCTTCCTGTCCAGATCCCTCACCGCCTGGACCTCACCAGCAGCAGGTTGTCTGCCCCTGCAGCAGGTACATGCGTGTTTAGGACCAGTCGCCGCTCTGCTCCGGAAAACAAACCCTGGTGGGGTCAACATTGGATGACCTCGCCGGCTGTGCTAACCACTGCCTTTTATTACTCTGCTGCTGACAAGTGGAGGGAGCAGCAGTGTTATCGAGAGATCGAGTGAAGCCTGCAGCCTTGAAGTTAGAAAAATGCCTCTTTACTTCCTGTTTACACCTTCATGTGTGCACACAAGATCACAACCTGCTGCTGTTTTTTGAGGCTCTCAGATTTCAGAGTTTAAAGATTAAAGACTACGACCAAACCTACTTGTAGTAACAGTAGTTTTTGTAGTGTTGAGATAATGTGACTGATTTTCCTTTTTAGGTCTGACTTGTATCCAGATGGGGGGGACGGAGGCCGGTGGGGTCGAGTCCATCTGTATCCTCCAGCTGACGGAGGCGGGGGACATCTTCTACCAGAACCTGGAGTCACAGCCGATGGAGGCCTCTCCACCTCCTGCAGCCGAACCGTCTCCACGACCCGCTCAAACAGCAGCCGCAACTTCAGGGGGGGCGCCGGCGACGTTGAGCGACGAGGACGTGATTGGACCAACTCCGACCGTGCAAAGGTCAGGGGTCAAAACACTGGAGGGGGAGCAGGACGTGCACTCTGACTCCTCCCAGGACTCAGAGACCCGGCAGAGGGGTCGCTTCAGCGCTTACTTGGGTCTGAAGGTCATGGTCAACACCGACCCCGAGCTGGATCAGGGAAGCGGCTCGGACACGGGGGACAAAGACCTGGACGCGGAGGAGACCGGCGGCGGGGGCCCAGTCGGCCCGGGCGGTGCCGGGCGGCGGCCTCCGCCAAAGCTCAGCGACGGTGCGCTCGTCACGTGGAAACGGTGGCTCCAGAAGTTGGTGCAGAGGAATCGCGAGAAGGGCCCCCCCCGTCGGCGCGGCCGGCAGCAACGGGCCGTCCCGGTCAAGGACCTCCTCCGGTCGGGCGGGGCGGCGAGGGATCCCGCAGAAGAGGCGCGGGTGCAGAGCCTGCGGCGCGACCTGAGCGCGCGCATGGCCCAGCGGGCCCTGCTGCTGCACGGCGCGGTCTCCGCCCCCCTGCAGGCGCCGGACCCGGTGGCAGTGCCTTGCGCGGTGCAAAGGGACGGCTGGCTGGACGCCGTCAGCCAGCGTCTGACGGCGTCCTGGGAGGGCGAGGAGGCGTGGCTGGCGTGGTGGAGGGAGCAGCTGGGGCTGAACAGGGAGGACAAGGTGAAGGCGCTGAGGAGAAAGAGGAGGAGGGAGAAGGACCGGAGGAGAGCTGCGGGCCGGCGCATGGATCTGTCCAGCAGCTTCACCTCCTCCGTCAGCTACCAGTCGGAGCTGAGCGACTTCTCGGACTGGTCGGGCTGGTCCTCCGGCTTGAGCCAGGGGGCGTTTTCAGACAGCGAGGAGGGGCTGTCCCCGGCAGGCAGCTCTCTGGAGGGCGGGACTCCGAGAGCCACGACCCCCACCACACCGCCCGCCACACCAACCTGCACGCCGGTTGCCACGCCGACCGCCACACCAGGTGACCAGCAGGTTACCGGTAACGCCCCGACCCGGACGCCAAGGCGGGAACCCACACCGGCCAATCAGAGGCGAGCGAAGCGCCCAGCGGACGACTACCTCCGCGCTCTGTTCGCCGCTCAGGTGAGCGTGTTCCTTCTGTAGTTCCAGCTGTGTGCGTTGTGGTTGTGTGTAGATAAATATGTGTGATTGCTCCCCGGCGCGTTTCTAGGACGAGGTCCCGCAGCACGACGGTTACTTCCAGGAAGGGCCGAGCGCCGCGCAGAGCTCGGCACTGCCGCCGCCGCCGGGGCCCCGTCCGCCGACCTGAGCCACCGCTGGCCGGACCCGTCGCAGGAGCCCGCCCTCTCTCAGCCCCGGACCGTCTCCCAGAGCGCAAGAGGTCGCCCGGGGTCGTCACAGCCGTCGCAGCGGAAGAAGTCTCGAATGGGATTTTGATCGACTGCCTCCAGACTCAAAGGAGCGATTAGCTGTGATCGCCGCTTCCTGTGGCGCGGATGTAACACGGCGCTCCTGCAGACTGGATCTAACGGGGAGAAGACTGACTGCAGACCAGTTTGGTAGGACTGAAGACTTATTTCTGTGTGTGCGATGTGTTGTAATGATGCCGGTGTCACTGGCTAATGAACAGCTGAGTTCAAATGGTGGTTGTAGTTCAAGTAGTAGGAAACCTCTTTAAACCGGTTCTTCACGGCGTATGTTGTGGTTTTATTTCACTACTCTCTTGATGTGATGTTGAGTTTCTCAGTTTGTTTGCTGTAATGAACGAGAGCAGCAAGAAACCTAAAAGCTTTACAGTTCTTCTGGTTATTGTGACTCATTTTAGAGAAGAATATTGGTGAGATCTAAACAGAATGACCCCCATGTTTGTTCATATACAAACCAGTGTCTTATTTTGGCTTAGAGATGCTGGAGGACAGAGGTTATTAATTATTCATGTTCACTTGTCATATAGTTGCATTTGTGTGAAGACAAAGATCTCAGCAGCTTGTTGTGAAACAGACACCGATTAAAAAATACAATTTTTATAAGATTTTTGACTTTTCAGTAAATGTGACAAATAACTTAATATCTACAAACTATTAACATTTTTTTTTTTTTTTTTCATCATTTACAATTTTACATATTTTTGTATTGAAATTTCAGACTTTTTTTTCCCCATTCTGTGATTTAAAACAGCTACATCCTAAAATATTCACTTTAAATAGAAACACACGTCCAGAAACATACAGCCTTTCCCTCTGAGCAAGGCACGTCCCCTGACTGAACAACGAGCCCATCTAAGAAAAGAACACTGCAATGAAACCCTGACGACACTCACTCCACTTCCTCTTGTGCACCAAATAACTTAATATCTACATTCACCGTGACAGAAAGCCACCTTTCTATTAAATAAATACAACGTTTTGGCAAACAGTGAACCGTTTGGGGTCTGCACACAAACCACCAGCGCCACAGCTTATTAATGAATCCATTAAAGACTCCAGGTGAAGCAGTGGGGGGGTGACGGGGGAGGGGTCACACACGGCGGCGGAGGTGCAGAGGGAAGAAGGGCCCGTCAGCGTCGCTGCCCAGAGAACTGCTGAGGGACTCCTCGCCGGAGCTCATCATGTCCTCACACGAGTCCTCACTGCAGAGACACACGGGGGGGTCGGTTAATTCACTCGCATGCTACACACACACACACACACAAGCTGAGGTCTTCTGTGGTTCCAGCTCCTCGCAGTGGAGTTCAGGACTTCACACGCTCGCACTTCAGGAAGAAGGTGGTCAACTGGTTTAAATCTTCTGTCATGTCAGTCAGTCTTTGATCTCTGTGGTGTGTGTGTGTGTGTGTGTGTGCGCACCCAAAGGCCACGCCCTCTGCTGACATCATGGAAACGTCTGTCAGCGGGACATGCACACGTCCCATCATGCACTGCAAGGAGATATGAGAGGCCCTGACACGGTGTGTGTGTGTGTGTGTGTGTGTGTGTGTGCGCACTTACATCTAGCAGAAGGGGTCCTTATTTTAAAAAATAAAACAAATTGGAATGTCCAAGCTGACAAATTACAGACATTGTCTGACCAATGTGCTGCTCTGCCAGTGTGTTCCTGTGTTGTTTTGCTGTACAAACAGCTGGTGTGTGTGTGTGTGTGTGTGTGTCTCAGTCACGGGGCGCGCCTGGTTCCCTTTAAATGAAAAGGCCTCAGTCATTAGACAGGAGTGTCTGTCTGACGTCACATATCAGCTGGACATCTGCGTCACACTGAAACTGAAACACTGTCACTTCATTATTCTACTCAGTCCGATAGTTTAGGTTCATGTCATTCTCTACACCAGAGACTGTTCCCTATTTAACACATGAGAGGCGCTCTGACTGGTGGTGGTGTCATCAGGTGTGTGTGTGTGTGTGTGAGGCTCTGACTGTGGTGGTGTCATCAGGTGTGTGTGTGTGTGTGTGTGTGTGTGTGTGAGGCTCTGACTGTGGTGGTGTCATCAGGTGTGTGTGTGTGAGGCTCTGACAGTGGTGGTCTCATCAGGTGTGTGTGTGTGTGTGAGGCTCTGACTGTGGTGGTGTCATCAGGTGTGTGTGTGTGTGTGTGTGTGTGTGTGTGTGAGGCTCTGACTGTGGTGGTGTCATCAGGTGTGTGTGTGTGAGGCTCTGACAGTGGTGGTCTCATCAGGTGTGTGTGTGTGTGTGTGAGGCTCTGACTGTGGTGGTCTCATCAGGTGTGTGTGTGTGTGTGAGGCTCTGACTGTGGTGGTCTCATCAGGTGTGTGTGTGTGTGTGAGGCTCTGACTGTGGTGGTGTCATCAGGTGTGTGTGTGTGTGTGAGGCTCTGACTGTGGTGGTGTCATCAGGTGTGTGTGTGTGTGTGAGGCTCTGACTGTGGTGGTGTCATCAGGTGTGTGTGTGTGTGTGAGGCTCTGACAGTGGTGGTGTCATCAGGTGTGTGTGTGTGTGTGAGGCTCTGACAGTGGTGGTGTCATCAGGTGTGTGTGTGTGTGTGTGAGGCTCTGACTGTGGTGGTGTCATCTGGTGTGTGTGTGTGTGTGAGGCTCTGACTGTGGTGGTGTCATCAGGTGTGTGTGTGTGTGAGGCTCTGACTGTGGTGGTGTCATCTGGTGTGTGTGTGAGGCTCTGACTGTGGTGGTGTCATCAGGTGTGTGTGAGGCTCTGACTGTGGTGGTGTCATCAGGTGGTGTGTGAGGCTCTGACTGTGGTGGTGTCATCAGGTGTGTGTGAGGCTCTGACTGTGGTGGTCTCATCAGGTGTGTGTGTGAGGCTCTGACTGTGGTGGTCTCATCAGGTGTGTGTGTGTGTGTGAGGCTCTGACTGTGGTGGTCTCATCAGGTGTGTGTGTGTGTGTGTGAGGCTCTGACTGTGGTGGTGTCATCAGGTGTGTGTGTGTGTGAGGCTCTGACTGTGGTGGTCTCATCAGGTGTGTGTGTGTGTGAGGCTCTGACTGTGGTGGTGTCATCTGGTGTGTGTGTGTGAGGCTCTGACTGTGGTGGTGTCATCAGGTGTGTGTGAGGCTCTGACTGTGGTGGTCTCATCAGGTGTGTGTGTGTGAGGCTCTGACTGTGGTGGTCTCATCAGGTGTGTGTGTGTGTGTGAGGCTCTGACTGTGGTGGTCTCATCAGGTGTGTGTGGTGTGAGGCTCTGACTGTGGTGGTGTCATCAGGTGTGTGTGTGTGTGAGGCTCTGACTGTGGTGGTCTCATCAGGTGTGTGTGAGGCTCTGACTGTGGTGGTCTCATCAGGTGTGTGTGTGTGAGGCTCTGACTGTGGTGGTGTCATCAGGTGTGTGTGTGTGTGTGTGAGGCTCTGACTGTGGTGGTGTCATCAGGTGTGTGTGTGTGAGGCTCTGACTGTGGTGGTCTCATCAGGTGTGTGTGTGTGTGTGAGGCTCTGACTGTGGTGGTGTCATCAGGTGTGTGTGTGTGTGTGAGGCTCTGACAGTGGTGGTGTCATCAGGTGTCTGACTGTGGTGGTGTCATCTGGTGTGTGTGTGTGAGGCTCTGACTGTGGTGGTGTCATCAGGTGTGTGTGTGTGTGTGAGGCTCTGACTGTGGTGGTGTCATCTGGTGTGTGTGTGTGAGGCTCTGACTGTGGTGGTGTCATCAGGTGTGTGTGAGGCTCTGACTGTGGTGGTGTCATCAGGTGTGTGTGAGGCTCTGACTGTGGTGGTGTCATCAGGTGTGTGTGAGGCTCTGACTGTGGTGGTGTCATCAGGTGTGTGTGAGGCTCTGACTGTGGTGGTCTCATCAGGTGTGTGTGTGTGAGGCTCTGACTGTGGTGGTCTCATCAGGTGTGTGTGTGTGTGTGAGGCTCTGACTGTGGTGGTCTCATCAGGTGTGTGTGTGTGTGTGTGAGGCTCTGACTGTGGTGGTCTCATCAGGTGTGTGTGAGGCTCTGACTGTGGTGGTGTCATCAGGTGTGTGTGAGGCTCTGACTGGTGGTCTCATCAGGTGTGTGTGTGTGAGGCTCTGACAGTGGTCGGTGGGCGTCTGAGGCTCTGACCTCTCGCTCTCATCCCAGCAGCCCTCTGGGATGGTGGGCAGCTCGGGGACGGTGCGGTAGCTGTGCAGGTTCTGGGCGGTCCGCCGTGACACGATCCACTGCAGCTTCCTGTGATTGGGTTTGCTGCATTCCGGCGAGGCGTAGTCCGACAGACACGGAGCCACGCGTTCGCTCCACAGCAGCAGCTCGCTGTCTGTAATCTGAAACCAAAGCACACAGATCCGTTTAGGGGACGCTGCATTCAACATAATCATATTACTTCAGGTCAGGAGGTAAAGAGGTCTTCTATTTCAAGTTAAGAGAAACTGTTTCCAGGGTGGAGCAGAGTGGAGACACCGGTGCACCTTTAAAAGCCTCATCGAGACACAAGACACAGAGCCCTGAGTCACATGCACCTTTAAATCAGCCTCAGCCACAAACGCGTCCAATCCGAGGTGGGTTCACTTGGTTGTTGTGTGACAATAAGAATGTCTGACTGAGCCGAAACCAGCCGTGGAATTTGAAACCTGCAATTCCTCATTGCTGTGTTTTGGGTTTGTCCATGACATTCATACCTGCAAACTCATAAGGGTCATAAATGTCCTAGCACGACACACAGTAATAAAATGAACCCTCCGGCTCAATGACCACAGGCTTTTGATTGGGTTAGAATGTAGGTCAGAACCATCTGACCAACACGATGGATGGCAGCAAAACACACAGTAATAAAATGACGGTACCGGCGGTAACTTTGGAAAAGTTGGAGGTAAACGAAGGCGCTGATTGGCGAAGACTCGCCAAGTCACATGTCAAACATCACCGTCTCTCTCTCCCGTCTCAAACGCAGTACAACATTGGTTTCCACAGGTGCTGCTCTCCCGCCCTGTGGTTGACGTGTCATAGGTGGGCTTTACCTTCAGGTGACTCTGGATGTGCTGGGCTATCTCCAACATGTCCTCCGTCTGGACGGCTTTGATCTCCTGCCTCAGGAGAGACAGGGCGAGGACGGACGGCTGAGGGGACAAACAAAGGGAAAGAGATGAAAAGCGTTTCAGTGATATCAAAAAAACTAGCCAAGCTAGTGTAATCCTGCGTGACCTCTGACCCCGTGATGGACTTCCTACCTTTGCTTTTGAGAAGGAGATGCGACACAGGCAGGCTTTGAGTTGAGCTTCCATCTTCTCCAGGCTCAGGATCTCCTTCCTGCTCAGACACACGGGCAGGTTTAAGGCAAACAGACATTGCATCATAAACTAAAAGCTTGTGTTGCAGCACATGGACGAGAAGAATCCCCGGCGGTGGTCCCACCTGTCTGTGGAGTGTGACAGCGTGATCCGGTGGTACAGGTGCAGGAAGGTTAAGGCGGTGACGGCTTTGGAGTTGAAGTTGAGCTTCTCTCTGACGATCTTCTCCATGCGGCAGAGGTCGGACGCGGTGAAGCGGCACTGTCCGATGCGGATGAGCTCGTCGGCGGGGACCAGGTCGCACTCCTCCTCCGTCACTTTGGCCGCCATGTGGAGGCAGCTGACGCCGACGCAGGACAGGTGCTTTGGCTGGGCCTGGGGGGGCAGCAGGTTGAGTGAAGAATGATGTCGCTGAGGCTTTACTCAGCAGAATGATTCATTATTCAGTACCAGTAATAACGAGGCAAAATAATTGTTCATCTACTGCACACATGATTTAAAGCTGAATATTTAAGCAAATAAACTTGTCAACTGCCGGATCAGCAGTGAGAACAGGACTGTGGATCAGCACACGGTGCGAGCTGCTCGTACCTTGATCATGGCCAGGAATCTGTCCAGCAGGTTCACGGCCAGGACGAAGGTCTGCGTGCTGTAACCGAAGAAGCTGGTGAGACTCCACAGGTCCTCCACCACGGCGTTTCTGCCCTCGGCAGAGATCCGGCTGGCGTCCTGACAGAGAAAGACGTGCTGTTGATGAACCTGCTTTTTTTGCCACATGCATTTCAGTCTTGTAGGAGATTAGTCAAAAGATCATTTCGACCAGCCATTAGATTAGCAAGAGATACAGATCCAAAATAAATGTGAGCTTCCCAATGTGTTTGGAAGAGGATTTCCCAGGAGACACCCCCTCCTGAACACCCTGGGATGGTCAAATAAATCATTGGATCAATGTGGGTTAATGGTCCATTCCTCCACCTCAAAAATGTGCTCACCTCTTTAGTGGATTCGATGAGCCTCAGGCCCGTCTCTCTGGGCCGATAATGGGCCTCCTGCTCAGAATTCACGCGCAGCTCCTTCATCAGCTTGTAGGCGTCCATCTCTGAGCAGAAACTGGAGGAAGTGATCTCTGGTTTTTCACTACAGTGTCTTGACTGCAAAAAAAAAAAAGACAAGCGCACAAGTTCAGCTCCCAAATACTGGCACAGGTCTCTGACCGGTCCACACAAACAAGCTCCACAAAGAAAATAAAGGTCTTCACTGCCACTCCAAGCAACGGACCATCCTGTGACGCGATGTGTTGATGGTCACCGGGCTCTGGGGGGCCTACGTGCGCTCTGTTGGGGGGCGCCGCAGAGCCCAGCCTGAGCTCCGGTGTCGGATTTCGGCCTGATCGAAAACAACCGTTTTTCCCCCCCAAAGGTTTCGTTATTCAACGACTTAAAACGCACAGAAAGCAGCGTCCTCGCAAACGGAGACCGAGTTGTGGTTTTAGTGAATGACGGCCGAGCAGGATCAGGTCTTCACGGCCTCTGAGGGGGAGGGTGGGGAGGAGTGAAACCGGAACCTTAAATCAAACCACCGTCGGCTCCATCAAAACAAAAAATACAAATATAAACATGTTTTATAGTTTAACGCGCGGTGTGAGCGTACGTTAAACGCGTGTGTGTTTTTATTAACAGATATAACGTTAGCAGCGGTAGTTAGCGGCGGTAGTTAGCGGCGGTAGCTAGCGGCGGTAGTTAGCGGCGGTAGTTAGCGGCGGACAGCGGACGGAACTACCGGAGATCAACAACAAACGGGCAAAGAAACCCGCTCTGGCTGGAGGAAGGGAACGTAAAACGATGTCATAATACATTAATTATAACTTCACTCCATAGGCGCACAAAGGAGATCAAAGCCTTCATTCGAAATGCCCCATTTCTGTTGTGATTGATTAACGTAATGCCCCGTTCAAACGTTCTGTCTGAGCTGGTCGACGGTGGATAGATAGACAATAGACGTTATTTTGTTAAGTTCAACGGTGATTTGCTTTTGTTGGTTAATCATTTATTATAAGAATGGCTAAATAGTGGTCCCATTGTCGACGGTTCCGTGTCATTCCCCCGCTCCCTTCTCTTTCGAGGTAACGTTCTGTCGAAACGACAAATCTAACGTGACGTTAGTTTACGTCAGCGAAGGGAGTATAACTCCCATGAAGAGTGCTTCAGAGGGTCACTGTACCTGTTACTGCAAGTTAAAGCCACATATCGGTCGTCTCCCGCTGTACCGTACGGCCCTTCTCGTCTTCTGTCCTTTTCCTTTCTCTTGTTCTCTTTTGTTGATGTTCGTACGGCTCACGCCCACCTAGTGACGTCACGCAGCGCAAACCAATCAAACTGCTTCCGTTTAAATATAGAAATCACCTCCTTTTAGATTCAACGGCATGATTAGAGCATACTTTTACGGTTTTATGTCGTATTGACTTGGTTTCTTACATTCCCTGTAAATAAGTTTGCACTTTCATCGATCGACAATCTTTAATTCGCCAATAAACGCCACTGGAATCGAGATGTACGCCTCTAGAACAAGAGCCGAGCCCCCTTCCGACTGACGTTCCTCTCAGCCAATTAGCGAGCAGTATTTTTGCGCGTTCAAATAGTCCGCTCAAACGGGACACCGTGATTGGCTCATGCCAGTAACTACTGACGCAATCTTGGCCTTATTTTCTTTTCTATTTTTACTGTTATATTGATATGATAATAATTGTTAGACATAACCACAGGGAAAATGGATTATATACATATAAATGAGTGTGTATATTGATATATTCTCCCCGTTGTAGATTATATTGTCATGTACATTAAGTAACTTTTTGGATATTAAAAGGTATCATCGAATACATCTTGACTTGCAGTAGGGTCACTATAAACTCTGCATCGAGTACCGACGTTATAGATATTTGTATTAGAACGGGATCATTCCACAGAGGGTGCCGTCGTTTCGTCCCTCCGGTCAGCCCGTAGGTGGGCGGAGACGGGCTGACCCCCCCCCCTCCTTCCTCCAGAGCCGAGTCCCCTCCTCGGAAGTAGACGCATCAGTCTATTCCGTTCTTTTATTTTTATATATTTTTCACCCCTTTTCCCTAACAACCTGTTATGGACGCCAGGATGGACGATTAAACCGAAAAACGGGTCCCCGATTTCACCCCATATTTGCCCTCGGTGCGAGCGGACCGGATGAAATCCAACTGTGCTGTTCTCCGCTTCGCAGGGGAGGTAAGGCGTTGGGCTCCGTCTACTTGCTGGTGTGGAGTCAGCCATTTCAAACGTCTCCGTAGTACAGTTAGCGCTCTATTCGCAACAAACCGCCCCCCAAGCCGCTTCTAAAGACCACCAGCCGACAGCCGCGTCTCTGGCGACCACCGTCGACGTGTATTTGTCTGTGCGGACAGCGAGCAGCTCGCGGCGCCGCACGGACGCTGGCCTGCTTTATCAGCTCCGTCCGGGGAGTAGTCGCATCCGCGGTGAAACTGAAGTTTACGCTGTGAACGCAGCTGTTTCTGGAGGACCGTTGGTTTACTAATACGAGTGAGCCAGTAATTATTCCCGTAAAGGAGGGAAGCGTTGCGCCACTCTTTAGATGGGGCCCGAAATAACGTCACGTGAGTCAACGCGTCGCCTTTGATGCTCTTCTGACTGCGTGCGGAGCCGCAGGTTGGACCTGGTGACCTTCACGTGTCGATGCCCCACAAACGCAAACATGACTCCCAACATCTCCTCGGCCACCTTCTCCTCCTGTTCCTTTAACCTGCTCCCGTCTGTAGGGCCGTGTTTCATATACAGACAGATACATCAGGTAAAACATCTCGATCATATCCAGCGTTTGCAAAGATTGAGACCCAATACAGCCCGAGATGTTAAGGACATGCTGAAGTATCAACTCAACCTCAGTTGAGAAAAAAAATATATATATATATATATATATTAGTCACAGTCTATGAATATCCTCATGATGTTGCCCATTCAGTTTCTTTTATCTACTCAGACCTCCAGAATGTCTTGGATGTGCTGCAGTGATACGGACAGATACCTGTGCTTGTGTCCCCGTGCAGGTGTCCAGTGGGGAGGTAGGCTCAACCAGGGGACAGGATGAAGTCCTTCGAACCCTGGGGACGCCAGAGGCTGGCTTTTCTTCTGGAAAAGGCCGCCTCTAGGGAAGCCCAGATGTGGAAGGCCTACCTGCCGAAGAAGCCCTCCCCACAGGTGAGGGTCGACCTTTCCACACGCCGCCGTTCATTAACGGCCATCGTCCCCCAAAGACGATCACTTTAAAGGGTTGTTTCGTGCGTGTTTGTGTGTAACGAAGCGACGTCTCAGCCAGATGTTTTCTGGCAGCTCCACTGGATTCAGGGACCAAAGGACATTTCGTAGAACACAGCGAGGACCCGAGGAAGACGCCTCCCAGTTACTCACCTTTTTTAAAGCTCTGGTGCGAAACGCATCTATTCAAATTGTAATGGTCGTTAAATAACAATTCTTGGTCACATCAGAAACAGGAACACGGTTGATTATGAAATAAATACATAGTATGATTTGTTAAGACGGGAGGTTCCCGTGCAGGTCTGTCCCCGTCCCATGCGTCAGAGACAGCGTTGGGCTTGTGAGTCACTGGACTCGCCTGGAGACGCGTCCTCGTATGATGTCACGTGCGTTTCCTCACACCCGGTGCACAGGCCCCGCCCCCCACAGCGGGCGCAGAACTATTTGTTTCTTGTTTTAAATTCCTCTGTCACCTTAGTTTTGCCCTTTGGGTTATTTTAAGATGTCTGTTGGTTTTGAGTCCAATTCTTTTTGACCGAAAAAAACAAACTCGTCAGCTTATCTTAACTTATTAATATGAACTGTAGCACAATGAAAATGCAGACCGGAGCGCACAACCTGTGGTTCTTTACCATTAATTACCTAACCCTCCCCAGTTCTCGCTTTTATTGAGTGTTTTTCTCTCAAAAAAAGGGTCAACAAATATATTTTGTCATCATTATGTTGACAAAATCTATTTTAAACCCTGATTACCAACCTTATCGGTACGTTGTGGAGAAATGTTTTGTTAGCATTGCATTATTGGTGTATGCAGCAGTAGTCAGACACACACCTTTGTCCTTCGATTAGCTGTCGTTCCTCGCCGCCCGACGTCTGAGCGTGACTCTGGTTTTGGTTCGTGCACGTCGCTCTGCACGGTGTAGTTATTCAAGCTCGCTGGAATCAGCAGCTCATCTGTGACTGTTGATCCCCGTCTGCTGAGTCAACGCTGCACCTTCACCTCACTGCAACGCAATCCTCCTCCTCTTGTTGATGTTGTGTATGTGGCACACGCCTGTTTTCCTTTTACTAGATTGGAAAGAATTTAGTAAAAGAAACAGTTCACCGGAAATACACAACTGCCCCCAAAAATGCATCGCAACTCAGCCAGCAACCGAGCGAGAAAACAAAAGTAATGCAGGGGGCCGCGGCGAAAACCGAAAATGATTTCCATTCTGGAAAATGTTGCATTTAGTGAAAGAGGTCATGTTAATTTGAGTGACCCGGTGGATCATAAGAGACGGGTCAGCACGACAGAAAACAGATCCTTGTTGGTAGAGACGGATCCCTTTTGTTGTTTGATTATAGCAACTGGTCCAGAGGGCTGCAGGCCGGTTATTGTGTCACCATCCCAACAACACTGAAGTAAACTCTTATTGTTGTAAATGTTACTTATCTCCGGTCACTTTAGTCTGCAGTACAAACTGGGGCGGTGCGATCCAGCCTGTTTGTACTCCTGCGTGTGACTAAGAGGGGGCCTGCTGGGTAAAATAGCTCCGCCTGCTGTGGCGTTGGCTTCGTCTTTGGTCACCGAGCACTTCCATCAGCTTGAGTTGTAAAGCTCAGCTGGAGAACGACTTTACGCTGTACGTCTCTTCATTGCCGCTCAGGCTTGTTATGAAATTCTATATATGAATGGATGAATGGACTTGGGCAGGGCGGACCGCAGGGTAGTTGGGCTGCGTGGCGTCCGCCTCACAGACATGGCCAACCCGAACATGCGGCGTCTCCTGGTTCACATCTGTACCACAGGGGGAGAAGTCCGATCGGGACGCGTCGTAAACCGTCCGCTCACAACAACCGGCCAGCGGCTCGTTGACCGTATCCCTAGCTAACCCAAACCCTAGCTAACCCAAACCCTAGCTAACCCAAACCCTAGCTAACCCAATTCCTAGCTAACCCAATTCCTAGATAACCCTAGCTAACCCAAACCCTAGCTAACCCAATTCCTAGCTAACCCTATTCCTAGCTAACCCAAACCCTAGCTAACCCTATTCCTAGCTAACCCAAACCTAGCTAACCCTATTCCTAGATAACCCAAACCCTAGCTAACCCTATTCCTAGATAACCCAAACCCTAGCTAACCCTATTCCTAGATAACCCTAGCTAACCCAATTCCTAGCTAACGCTAACCCTAGCTAATGCTATTCCTAGCTAACCCAAACCCTAGATAACCCTAGATAACCCTATTCTTAGCTAACCCTAGCTAACCCAAACCCTAGATAACCCTATTCCTAGATAACCATAACCCTAGCTAACCCTAACCCTAGATAACCCTATTCCTAGCTAACCCTATTGCTAGCTAACCCAAATCCTAGCTAACCCTAGCCTGATGCCAAACCAATTCTTCTCTTTGAGACCGTACTATTTTACAGCTGCCATATGTAGGGTTAGGGCCCCCTCCGGCCTGGGGGGTGACGGCTGAGCGGCTGATCAGCGTCACGTTGCACGTGAGCCGGCTAACGGGATAAGATTTCTCCTGACCTTTGACCCCTGCTGCCAGTAGAGCCATTGCACTCACTGAACCGGTCATGAGGTACACAATGTTTTAGTGTTGCTCTCGATGTGGAATCTCTCACGTCTTTGTGAGCGAATATTCTGACTAAAGAAGATCAGTTTTTACAAAAGCAAAGTATGTGAAACCTTCATCCGTGGTTCAACGCGGCCTCGTGCTGTGACGTCCCGCTGCAGACGACGCACTCCACTCTTGAAGCCCCGCCCCTCTTCAGCACGGTCGCTTCTTTATTCAAAGCTTATTGAAATTCGGTTGTTTGTGCAAATTGCAACTTGGACACTGCACAGTTTGAGGTTCCATCAATACACCAGCGAGGTGAGACGGAGATGAGAGGTTCTCGAGATGCGAACACACACACACTCAGGTGTTGCATTTACCTGAGAATAAATTCCCCTCAGTTGTCTTTGAAGTGCAGGCAGAGGATGGATTCGATCTGAAGTGATGAGTCCATCCTCAATAAAACCATCTGCAACTATTTTCATAATTGTTTTTAAATGTTTTCCAATCAAAAATATTGAAACAACGGCAAACATTCTGATTCCAGCTGAAAGGAGAGAGAACGCACACATTCAGCTGAGGGTCTTTGAATTTGGATGTTTTCAGACTTAACGATGACTGGATTGATCAGAAAAGAGTTGAACTTGTAATGCAAGCTGAGGATGCAATGATTTAGTAAGAACAGAACATTTAGCTTCATTAATCTGTCCTCCGTAAACACGCATGTAATTCTGATTAAACATTTAGCAGCGTGAGCTGGAGGCGAGTTTGACTCATGTTTCTGTTCTAAGTATCCAAAGTCATTTGACAAGACAACCAAGCGCTCTTTGCGCTTGGAATTACTCGTGAGCAAAGCGAAGCTCGTGGCCCCTGACCACGCCGCCTGACGGCGCCCCCTGCTGCGCGTTGCAGGATACAGACGTCTCCCCCGGGCAGCGGGACGAGGCGGTGCGCTGGCTGACGGAGCTCCACTGCAAACTGCAGCTGTACCCGGAGACCCTGGTGATCGCCGTCAGCATCCTGGACCGCTTCCTCGCCACCATCAAGGTACGCTACGTGGGTCTCATCACACGGCAGACTGAAAGGATGAAACCAGCCAGATGGGTTCTTATTAGATTGTTGAATTATTTTAAGATTCAGTACTAATGTGAGATGCAATTTAATGTTGTAGCTAAATAGTCATTCAGTTCAATGTGTTGTGTTTTGTTTACTGTACTTTCCACCACTGACTCCTACCTTGCTGCAGATAGTCATGTGACCTAGTGGGTACGTATGTGTGTCATTGTGACATGCACCCAGCGCGTGCGTGTGTGTGTGTGTGTGTGTGTGTGTGCGCTCTTACAACACATCAGAAACTTGTGTGTTTCCTCAGGAATGTTATGACACACACTGTTCCTGTGTTGTTTTGCCGTACAAACAGCTGGTGTGTGTGTGTGTGTGTGTCTCAGTCACGGGGCGCGCCTGGTTCCCTTTAAATGAAAAGGCCTCAGTCATTAGACAGGAGTGTCTGTCTGACGTCACATATCAGCTGGACATCTGCGTCACACTGAAACTTCATTATTCTACTCAGTCCGATAGTTTAGGTTCACTCTAAAGCCCCGAATACTACGTCATTCTCTACACCAGAGACTGTTCCCTATTTAACACATGAGAGGCGCTCTGACTGGTGGTGTCATCAGGTGTGTGTGAGGCTCTGATGAGCATGTTGTGAACTACTGACCCGTGGGATGGTTTCTTCTTCAGGCCCGTCCCAAGTACCTGCGCTGCATCGCCATCACCTGCTTCTTCCTGGCTGCTAAGACCTGCGAGGAGGATGAGGTGATCACACAATACACCCACTAATCAGAGGCAAAAATCACTGAGATCCTTAAACATTTAACAAGTTCAACAAGCTGTGTGTGTGTGTGTGTGTGTGTGTGTGTGTGTGTGTGTGTGTGTGTGTGTGTGTGTCAGCGTGTGCCCTCTCTGAAAGAGATGGTGGCCTCCAGTGACTGTGGCTGCTCTCCGTCAGAGATCCTGAGGATGGAGAGGATCATCCTGGACAAACTGAGCTGGGATCTGCACGCCGCCACAGCACTGGACTTCCTGCACATCGTACGTGTGTTGCCCCCTCGCCGTGGGGAACGTGATGGGGGCTCCAAGGGGGCCGTTGTGTTTCTCAAGTGTGCGTGTGAGGTTCTTCTCCGTAGTCGCAGCGTAGTACAGCCGGTGTGTGTGGAGAGTTCACTCCGTTACTGCCTAAGAGCCGGTGCTGTCTACGTGCTGGATGACGGGTTTATTGTACTTTCTTTCTTCATGTGATAACGTGTCAATACATTCATTGACATGAGGTTTGTTCTTCTAGTCTGGAGTTGCATTTCGTCCCTTATGGTTGTCGGCTGGGCTTCAGGTGATGCTGGAATATACTTAGATTTTCTGCAAAGTATCATCCGTGTTTTATTGAACCTGCTGATGCTTTGGATCATACCAGCATGATCATTCTAGTGGATCAGAATTCATTTGGAGGGTGACTCTGAAATGAGTCCGTTGGTTTTAATGATTCACAAAGCAGGTTTCCCACTTGATCAGATGTCATATGAATTGAAAACATTGCACATTTTCGCGTTGTTCATTGTGTACAGAAGATCCGTTGCCGTCCGGGAGGATTCCTTGTCGGCAGCATCGATGGCGCTCGTACAGGCAGCGACGCGATAACGTCCCTCAGGGATCTGGAAGATCTCTCTCATTTAGTTGGCCTGCGCCGGAGCAGGCTAGTTTCTGGGATGCGTTGCTATGGTGACCAAAGAAAAAGCCTGATCGATGAACTCTTATCCTGAAAATGATCCGGCTAACTCGCGTAGGAGGAATCGGTTTGCATGCAGTATTTGTGTGTTTTTAGTGGCAGTTTGTTTTATGTATTTGTTATGGGCTCATTGAAGGGCTGATCAATACGGTGGTATTACCAGGCTGCTAAACTGCACGTTGTAAAACCATCTGAGGCTCCTTTTGTGAGTTTACGTCATACAAGAGAAGAGCTGAATATGGAGGGGGCGTAATGTCAGGCTGAGCCTCGTGGGGGCGCCATTTGTCCAACCTGTGCACACAGCCATCCGCTCCGTCTGCATATCTCACCCAGCGCTACTGTTTCTACTATGAATGCGGGCGTCTGGTCCCATAATCAGGGTTGAAACGGTCCTTTCCTCCCGTAGTTCCACGCGATGGTGTTGTCGTGCCGTTCCGGGTTCTTGGACTCCGCGTCGGGCCTGAGTGGCGCTCAGCACCTCACCCTGCTCACACGGCGCCTCTACCACTGCCTGGCCGACCACACGCTCACTCAGGTGCCCCCTCCACCCAGCACCACACCGGCTCTGTCCCTCTGCTTCAGGGACAGCAGGCTCTGTCTTTGAGCAGAGGACAGGGGGCCGTGCGTCCAACACTCACCAGCTTTGTCCCTTGTGGTCCTGTAGCTCAGAGGATCCATGCTGGCCTTGGCCCTGATCACCCTGGAGCTGGAGACCTGCTGCCCCGACTGGCTGGTTCTTACCATGGACCTGCTGAGGAAGGCACAGGTACGCACGTTGGGTCTAGATGCTCAGTCATGTGACCCGGAAGAAATAAGCAACGGGCTGCTCCACCAGAGCTTCTTTGCAATAGTAGGAAGCTCCTGACGAGTTCCATGTAGCTCCTCTAGTCGACTCTGTAGCATCTGTAGAAGCTTTGTCCCGTTTCCTGCTTCGGATCACTTGTGGAGGTCTTTGCTTTGAGTTCCTCCGACTTATTCTTCTTAAAACACCTTTTCAAAAATCTAGGCAAGTTATATCACGCATCAATGATGATCTCTGACTGATGGGTATTTGTCTCCCAGATCGACAGCTCCGAGTTGATTCGGAGTCGAGAGCTGGTGGCTCGTAGTCTGTCCACACTGAGAGCTTCCCTGCCTCCAAACACTGTCTACATCTACCAACCCCTTCGGAGCCACAGCACCCTGCAGCCCCCGGCCCCCGCTCCCCCCCACTGCACCCTGGGTACGCTCCATCTGTCGATGTCCTCACGTTCGCTGCAACTAGTTGCATGATGGGTAATTAAGCATCTTCGAGATGGATGGAACCAAAACGTTTGTTCCTTCCAGGGATCATCACCTCCACCCAGGAGTATTCCAGGGACCACATCCTCGCCACCTCCACCTTCGATGGTGGGGAGGAGGGGAACCAGCAGCCCTGGAGATCCGTCTGCACCTCCTCCACCTGCACCACCGCCAACAGCAGCATGCCAGTTCTAGTTGCTCCCCCCAAACAGCTCGGCCCTCTTAAGGTCCCACTTCGCTGCAAGGCCTCCGCCAAGCGCAAGGTACCGCGCTCGCCCTCAACGCCCCCTCACGTGAGTACCGCGTCGCCTCACGAGAGTACCGCGCCGCCCTCACGTGAGTACCGCGCCCTCAGCGCTACCGCGCCCCTCACGTAGAGTACCGCGCTCGCCCTCAACGTGCTCGCCCTCACGTAAGTACCGCTCGCCGCCCAACGTGCACGTAGAGTACCGCTCAACGTGCTCCTCACGTGAGTGCCGCCCTCACGTAGTGTACCGCGCTCGCCCTCACGTAGTGTACCGCGCTCGCCCTCAACGTGCTCGCCACTTAGAGTACCGCGCTCGCCCTCACGTAGACTAAATCGCTCGCCCTCACGTAGAGTAACGCTAACGCTGATGAGGTGACGTGTCTCACTGCCAACCAGGAGCCACCAGCCGTTTATTTAGTGTCACCTTACTCTTCTTTCTGACCGCGGCTTTAACTGTTTGATGGGCGGGTGAACCCCGGGTTGGACGTAAAACGACAGCTTTTCAAATGTAAATGTGTGCTGGTCGTCTCCGTTGGCTGTTTGCCTCAAAAGACGAATGATGAGTAATGAAATCAGCAGCGAGTGGTAATGCAGGTCCCTCTGTGTGTAGGTGGAGGAGATGGAGGTGGACGACTTCTACGATTGCATCAAACGCCTCTACAACGAAGACGCCGTCCACGAGGGGGCAACAGGTGGAGGAGGAGGAGGAGGAGGTCTCGGCGTCTGCAGTGTCCTGTTGACCCGACAGGAAGGCAGCTCTTCCCCCTGCCCGCCTCTGCAGCCGGTCGGTTCCTCCTAGAGACCAAACCGCCGTCACGCCGCCGTCAGCGTTACCTTTTCAAATGAAGCTACGTCAGCGACGGGCCTGTTGTTCCGTTTAAAGTGCGCAGCGGCAACCAATGACGTCGGCCGTGACGGGGGTTTTGGTTTCGACCCGAGCGTGACCCCGAGCCTTCGAGCAGCTCCCATCATCCCCTGCAACAGGAAAACGAAGCCCAAAAACAAAAAAAACCTGCTGCTGTGTTATTAACTTTATTCGTTGCATTATGACAAAAAGATTTAAAAATATATAAATACAAAAGTTACATTAAAAAAAATTCGAATTGAGCCCCGTCTCCCTCCCTCTGTCCTGTTTGTCAACTTATTTTTGTTGTTCACATCTTTAACTTTCCTTTCCTATATTTATGTTGATTCTATCTTCATCACTCTGCATGTTCTCGTCTCTTTCATAGTCTGTGGAAATGTGACGATTCTGTGTATCGTGCAGCCTTTATCTTTTTAGTGAAGTGCAATTTGAAGGTGAGATGCTGATATCTAATATCTGCCTCCTACGAGTCCCTCTGCCCCCCGGCCTGAATGAACATGTTTCCATCGCCCCACAAACTGAAATCTTGCTTTAATCCTTTAAGGTTCTAATGAAACGCTCCCAGGTACATTCATTACTGATCCGCCCCAGAGGGAGTCAAGTGCTAGTCCATATGTAATAACACAACCCTGCCCTATTTAAAGCATTTAATATTAAGCTATTAAATGAAAATAAATGTTTTTTTGTGTCTGCGCTTCAGTAGGAGTTTCCAAAAAAACACGCTCTGTTTTTATTAAGTTCTGTTTAATATATTTGTGTTCCTGTAAAAAGCGCCGTTTCCTGCTGTGGGAGATGCTGGTGGCTGCTTCGGGTCCCTGAATGCACCACAGCACCAATAAATGAAGAGATAATACTATAAAAAAACTGAGCTCTTTGTCCTTATTTTGCCACACCAACATGTGCACGTTTCACATTGTAGCTCTACACCTGAACAACACGACCACAGTGACCGCGAGCAGCTTCCTGTCACATCTTCAGCCTTCTGTCCAAACTGTACACGTCCGTCTGTCCAAGTAGCTCGAAAAATATCTTTCAATTCTGCTGCTCTTCAATTAAACAGATGGAAGCAGAATTGTGGACAAAGTTGATGTTTGGAAACCAAGACAGAAATCTAGTTATGGATTCAGACCTCAATCTGAATATAAAGACAATTACAAAATCGGCCTCTTATCACCTGAACCTCAAGGGTTCTAGGACTTCCAAAATACACGTCTGACCTGCTGCCACCTCACAAACCATCCCGACCCCTCCGGTCGCCTGAGAGTCAGAACCAAAGCCGAGAAGCAACGTTCACTTCTTCTGCTCCACATGAAAAGCTGCTGACTTCAATTTGACTTTATTTGAAATGTCTCGTCTGTTTTTAAATGTCCTTTTCCTTTGATATTTATGTGAAACACTGAATTGCCTTAATGTTGCAATGTGTTATACAAATAAATTGACCTTTCCTTATTAAGGTCAGGGGGAAATGACCTTTTCACATACAGCCATGTACGTTTGGATATTTAATTTCCTTTAATAAATTAAATCATTTGAAAACTGCATGTTGTATTTATCCACGTTTTCACGGCATATATGGGAGCCACGGCATGTCAGGGAAATGAAACATAGTTTAATAGAAATGGCACCAAGCACCGATCTAGCACCTGAAAGACAAACGTAATACGTACAGCATGTAAACACACACATTGTTACATTGTTATCATACTAAAGTCACCTGACCTCCAATTCTTTCCTCCGATTTTCACCTGGAGGTTCGTTTCCGTCTCACTCCTCCGGTTCGTCCACTTGTCAGACCGTTGACTTCACGCAGGCGAGTACAACAGTAAAAAGCACCCACCTTTTTCTAAACGGCCCCACCAGCTTTATCTGACAGATCACATTTCATATAAAGAGTTATTTCACTGTAAGTTCCTTTCCTTTAGAAATTAAGCAGTTAATGGCTGCTTTGGAAACGGATCAAATAACAGACTTTAAACAGGTTCAGAAAAAGCCGCGGTATCGTTGGAGAATCAGACCGATACCGGAGCTCAACGATGGTTTCTTTGGGCCGCGCGTCGGGTACTAGTGCTCGCTGTCCTTTAGGCTACAGGTCTGGAAGCGGGTGGATCCGTTTTTATTGTTCAACAGTATTTTTTAGAACGTGTAGTTAATCCCCCACAGGAGCACGCAGACCCAAACCAGGGAACAAAGTGCATGTGACAAAAAAGCTCCTGACTGTGGATTCGAGTTTCAGAGGAGACGTGTTGCAACGTGTCACCTCGCTGATCCCCGATCCAGGGACGTCACAGCGCGTATGCCACGATACCAGGTTTCCTCCCGTGATCGGGACAAAAACACATAAAAACCTTTAGATGCCAGCGAGACCCCAATTACCCCATTCTGTGTTTTAGCCCCATCGAATGCTTCAAAGGGCCGACTGGCACCAACCTGGTTCAGTCAAGTGGACCAATCAGGAGAAAGAAAAAGCTGCTTCCTCCATCGGTTGAATCTTTAAACTGAAGAGTCAGACTGGTGTCCGTAGAAGCGCTGCAGCGACTTGTGTTTGAGGAACGCGGCAATGGATGACGACCTCTTGACCCTCGTTGTGCCAGTCATGACAGGCGGCCTCTCTCCCTGCGACGCGAAGGAGAGGTGATGCCGCCGGCGCTGCCGCTGGGGCCGCACCGGGTCGTGGTCCTCCGCTCCGACGCCTCTCGCTTCCCCCCCGCCGGCAGGCCGCGGCGGCGCTCCCAGCAGCTGGAGGACATCCGGCGGCGCGGCGCCACCCAGGTACTGCCAGGGCTTCTTCCCCGCCATGTCCCTCAGCGTGACGTCCGCGTTGAAGTTGGTGACCAGCAGACGCAGGACGTTCTTGCTGTTGTGGATGGCGGCGACGTGGAGAGGCGTGTGGCCGCACGTCGACTTGGCGTTGATGTCGAACATCAAACCGGCCTTTTGGACTCCGTACCTGAAACCACAGCGGGAGGAGGCGGTGAGCAGCGGCGGGTCGAGTAGATTTACTTTTACGGTTTCTCAAAAAGTAAATTGCTATTCTTTAAGTGAATTTGTGCCAATGTTCTTCCAATTGTAGGCATGTTAACTCGACGACTGAAGGCGTCTTAACGTGCTAACGTGCTAACTGCATGCTAACGAGGTGTGTTAATGAAGGAGTAGATCATGAACCATGAGAACAGTTGACTCATAACGGCCATCAACGCGTCGCCGACAGCGAGCCGCGTACCACAAGGTGTTGAGGACTCGGTGGTCGCCGTGTTTTGCGATCCAGTGCAGCACGGTGAAGCCCGAGATGAAGTCCTGCTTGTTGAGCAGGGACGAGTCCTCTCTGAACATGGTGTAGATGTCGGGCCAGGCGCCCGCCGCCCCCTTCACCATCCACGCGTGCTCCCTGGGCTCCAGGGGGACCAGGGACTGATGGAACGTCATCAATGGCAACGGAATCGCATCGTATCCGGTGGACGATATGAGGGAAACAAGATGTCCACATTGTTAGTGAACTAAAGGCCCAATTAAGATTCCTTAATGTAGCCTTTCATTTACATAAAGACATAGAAAACACTTTGGAATAAATCCCCAAACAAAAAGACACAGCGGGGTGGACTGCATGCTGACCCACTCAGCCGGGACAACGTGAATCTTCTCCTGATCAGCTGATTGCGTCCGTTAACTTTGAATCGACCAACCACATGTGGCACCGTTCAGCCAATCACATCGTCTGTCAAACTCAAAAAAGTCTTCTGTTTCTAGAATCCAATGCGAGTTTATCGGTACTAAAAAAGGTGCCACGGTACGAATGGAGGAAATGGCCTGAAAGACGTTCAAATCAGAGAGTAAAATATATTAAATAAAAACCACCAATTGTCCATTTTCTGGGCTGTCAGAGCTGCACGGGACATGCGGTTGCTCTGCGCGTCACACAGTCTGCAGAGGACCACCACTGTGTCCCCTGAAGACGTCCTGCTAAATGTGGGGACATTGTTGGCACTTGAAACACAGCCGTTAAATTAGAGTCACGAGCAAAGTGCACGAGGAAGAATGGGAACCGTACAGGTGCTTTATTTATTACTATTACGAATAAATAAAGCAGCATCACTTCAAATGTGTGGTATTTTATCCAATATTGTCCAATAAGTATCGTGATATTCATCGTATTGAATTGATTGACTGATTAAAAGGTGAGTAATAAGAATAGAAGATGCAGCACGAGCTGGTTCAATTACTTCAACGGGACCCTGGAAGTCTCACCTGCCGACTGGGCCCTTCGCGTTGAGCAGGGGGGGAGGCGGTGGGAGGACTCCTCCCTCTCGCTTCCGCCCCCTCGTCCGGGTGGGCGGGGCTGGGGCAGCGCGGCGGCGTGCAGCAGGACGACAGCGAGGAGGAGGACGAAAGGTCGTAGCGCAGGCTGAGCGAGGAGGAGATGAGGTGGAGGCGGTTCAGCCGAGCCATCTCGCTTCCGCCCCCCGCCCTCGCCTCCTCCTGGAGCAGCTGGTCCAGGTCGGTTCCCAGGCTGCGGCACATCCTGCTCCTCGCCCTGCTGCTGAGCCGCCTGGCGCCGGCCGGCCGCGGCCGCGGCAGCGTCTGCGAAGAGGTGGAGCCCTCGCTCGACTCCGCCTCCTCGCGGCGGTCGTCGAGATCACCTGCCGGAGGTCAAGAATTGAGGCTGGTGTAAAGACGCTGGGCCCGACATGTGATCACAGAACCCCCGACCCATAACAGTCTGCTGTGACCTGTGGAGAGGTGCCACGGTATCGCGTGGAGACGGTCAGCGGAGCCGTGGAATGGCACCAAACCAGCGGTGGCCTCCTGGTCGTCATGGAGATGGCCTGCGGAGTGATGCACAGACTCCTTCCCTTGGCCCGGCTGGGTTGCTTCCTGGACTTGAGACCCGCCCACAGTCGCACCTGTTGACATTTACAAAACATTTATTTCAATGTCAGGTTCCAGCACGCAGTCATTTACCACGAAGCTTGATTGTTACACGTCTGGCTTCAACAGCTTGGTGGTGTAGATTTTCTGCAGCAGGTTGGTGTACGTGGGGTCAAAACGAACTACAGTGTGTGTGTGTGCTCATTGATGTCATTCATAGCATTTGGCCCACACAGAAGCGGGTCACGGGGTCGTACCTGCTCCGGCCGGTGGATCTTCATGGTTCAGTCCTGGTCCTTTGGGGGAGCCAAATGACAGCTGGTGACCGGAGGCGCTTTCGTACGATGAGGGGGAGAAGATGCCGCTCTGGCTGGATGGAAGCCACGCCCCCTGCCGTTGATCCCGCCCCTGCCTGGGCTCCGGCGGGACACCTACGTGGTGCGAGTGCGCCGAGGATGGAATGTAGTGCTCCTCATCCAAAGGCAGGCTGCCGGTGGTCCTCACCGGACCTGACACGGGTTCCAGCTCTGGCCCGGCCCATCGGCCACTTGGCCACACCCCTGACTGCATGCTCCGGCCTGGCCCACCGGGGGGCGTTGTTCCCGGACCCTGGACTGAAACCTTCAGGATCCGTCTCTCTGATGAGGAGGAGGATGAGGAAGAGGAGAAGACAGTGGGAAGGCCATGAGGGTCTACGATGGACGGCGAGGAGGCGGAGATTGGTCGTGGTGTATCTAAAAGAGGGTTGGCGGGGGCCCACTTTCCTCCTATTGAACCCCGCCTCAGTTCTTCCTCCTCCTCTTCCTCTTCCTCGCCATCATCATCATAAAGACACAGCGGTTTTGTAGCTGGGTCTGTACCTCATGCGCCGCGGGGGACCCGGCGGCTGAAGACCGAGGTGTGGAAGAGGCCCCTGATGAAGGCCTCCCTCGGTCTGCAGACGGGCCTCCCTCCCTCTTGGGGGCGGCGGGACCTGCTGTCTGGTGGCTGCAGGTGCGGCCCCAGCAGGCGGTCCCAGACCCGCCCTGGTCTGACCCTCTCGCAGGCGCTGACCTGGGGCCGGCTGCTCGGTTCTCTGTGGGATCGGACTGACCGGAGCTGCTGGTCTACCGGGTCCGGCTGTGCTGGTCTGCTGTCGCGGTTCCGGGTTCATGATTGTTGCCCCACTGCTGTTGTTGTTGTTGTTGTTGACCAGGATCCCAGCCGCGGGTAGGATTGTTTTCCCGGCAGTTGCTCCCGCCGGAGCGGGCAACATCTCCGCCTCTAGCAGCGGCTTCCGCGCGCTGCGGGCGGGGCTCGGCGCGGCGGTCCCCGGGGGCGGCTCGGCGCGCCTCCCGGCGGCGTGTGGACTCGGACGCGGCTCGGCGGAGCCCCGTTGGCCGCCGCCGGGGACTTGTCCCCTGAACCTCTTCCTGAGGGACACGTACGAGACGCCGTCCTCCTGTCGGACGGTGGCGACGGCGTTGACGAACTGCTTAAAGAGCTCCCGGTTGCGGTTCTGGTCCACATGGCCCCGGAGGAAGTTCCCGAAGTGCAGAAGCAGGTCCGAGTTCTTGGCCGAGCCTCCGCGGCTCCGCAGGAAACGCAGCAGCGCGTCCTGAGAGAATTCTGTCGCCATTCCGGCCTCCGGTCCCTCGGTCCGCCGCGCCGCGCGCAAAGGTCGGACAGTTGCTGCCTGAGGCTCCGCCCCCCTCAGGTATTCACCCTGCCGCATTCCTGCACGTGACCCGGATGTGTGGGCCACGCGGGTTGTGGAATATAACATCTGTCCTGTTGTTCGGTACGGAACAGGTGTTTGCGCGTGCACGCCACCATCAAGTGTTGCGATTTTCTATTTTTTAGAAGTATCGAATGTTTTTGTGCGTGTAAAACAATTATAAGCGTTTTAATTTCAGCTGCTGAGTTTTAGTAACGGCGTCTTTGCTAAATGTGGTTTGATGAGGTTTATGTAGAAGTACTTAATCCAGACTTAATCCTCTGCAGACATGCTGGCTGAACATTTTGGAGGATGGACACACGGATTAAATTAGGTCTATAAACGGATTCTAATGTTTTGCCTGCAACTAGATTCATTAAACAAAACAAATCTATGAGCAATTTAAAATGAATAAATGGAAAATGACAAAGTATTAATTGCCTGCTGTTATGTGTCCCATCCGAATGCATGATTAGGAATTTGTTTCTTGCAATATCATAAAAATAATTCATTTAGAATATTTTGTGATGTATTAATGTTTAGTCCAGGCTTTTTACGGATGACTGGTGCGATAATTATCTATAAAAAGAGCAGATGAGACACTGAGCACCATGTTCACCTTGATGGATCAACCTCCGCCGTTACCTCGTCCCGCTTGCAGCCAGAAACATGGAACATGGAACATGGAACATGGAAAAAAGACCCACAATGCAACTGATCCAATGTCAATATCAGAATATTGATTACAGCGTATCTGCTGTAGTTCAGACAAACACCTGCAGGTGGTGTACTAGACATGTTCATTTCATTGTGTCAGTGTGTGTCTGTGTGTGTGTCTGTGTGTGTGTGTGTGTGTGTGTGTGTGTGTGTGTGTGTGTGTGTGTGTGTGTGTGCGTGTGTGTGCACAACTTGAAGACAACACAGAGTTAATTTACAAAATACATTTATTTTGTAAAACAAAAACGGTGCTTTTTGTAATTTAATTGTCCTTCTTTCATAAAGCGAACATTGAATTTCATTCAATGATAAAATGTCTTGATATTCTGTAGTGCCTTTGTGGACGTCACGCCGTCACACTGAGAATATTCAGAAGGTTAAAACAGTGAAATGAAGAATGAAAACAGATCTAAACTACGTGATAAACCCTCGTGTATTCTCACTGCTGCCGCTGTTAAACAATAAATATTGACGCTCTCCTGAGGGACAAAGTGTTTCTGTATTTCAAAATAACTTTATTGTGATGGAACATTATAGTTCATTACTATTTCATCATTATGCGTTTCCTTGTTGGTTGACTGTTGCACCTTTGACCCTTTTCATATAAAAACAGTGATTCCTCCATGTGGTGGATAGTTTAGTAAACTAAAGGGGGGTGAAGTTGTACGATGTCTCCTGTGGAGTCGGGAGGACAAGCCTGGCAAAACAACCCCGACGATGTCATCAGGCTCTGATTGGCTCTGGGACGTGAACCCAGCGCACAGAGCCTTTGTTACAAACTGGTAAACGTCCACATTGTTTATTTGGTCGTATCAAATATTCTATGGAGTTGCATTGTAGTAACTGTGGGATCCGGTGGGCCGTGACTCATGCTAGTAACAAAAAGTCTGCCTCCACTTCTTTGATATGAGTCGTTATTATTCTTTATGGAAGTGCAGCACAAGGCACCGGGTTTTCTTTTCAGTGTTTATTCATCAGAAGGAGGACAAATGAAATGAAATTGAAATGTGATCAGAAAAAAGTGCGAGAAAGCTTGTAACGTTTATTATTGGGACCTGAAAGACTTTAACGGGTTTAACCGCAACACCACAACTAGTCACTTTAATGAACACAATGATTGACAGCTCATCTGTCAGCCTATCATTGCTTCTCTGTCTTAAGTGGTTCTGATGTCATAATAAATTAAATATTTTTTGGTGCAGTATATGCAACAAATATGTTATTATTGCTAATCAGAAACGGACTGAGATTATATTCATCAGTAAAGGTTGTAGATTGAAATAAACTTTGAGCAAAGGGAAGAAAGTGTTGTTTGCTTTTGGAACAAACAAAACTTAATTTAAAATCAAAACCAAGTTGCAAACAAAATGTCCTGTGAAAACTCTTTGGAATCTAAAGGCGTTTGAAGTTGAAATGTTTCCTCCCTAAAGAAGTAGAAGTGTGTCGATGCTTCAGTGTAATGCAGCAAACAGCTACGAGCTGCAGACAAACAGCAGTAGTGTTACAGTGTCATGTGACGTGTTCCAGCTTCACCGTCCACACGCTGACTTTCTGACCTCACGGTCTGTTTGCGGCCGTGAATTAAACGATAATGTCCCTCCGAAGTTTAACGCCTTATTCTAAAGACAACGTGGTATTTTGTCTTTGGGAGATCTGGAAGATGGAGGATAAATTCAAGCTGACATTTACATTCACAGCTTTAAATTGTCACTTTAGTTTTTACTGGGAGGGACATTCAGCTATTGAAAGAAACAAAGAAACAGGCCCGTGAGAGCAGAGGATCATGGGAAGTCGTGTGCATGTTGCGTGAAGTCAGGCTCCTCCTTCATGTGAAGCTCCTTCAGCTCAGGGAGCCAATGGTCTGGTCTCTCCCGCTTCCATCACGGCACGTCTGTGACATCACAGCGACGTCACGGTGGTGGTCTTGGCTGAGTAGGCGGGGCCTGGAACCACGGAGGGCAGTAAAGGCGGAGGGCATTGGGCGGAGCTCGGCGAGGAGAAGGGATTCCCTCCGGCCCAAACGCGAGCCTCCGCTAGCTCCTGCGTCGGACCCTCGGCCAGACGCGCCAGCTGCTCCTCCGCCCGCCGCATGAGGTCATCCACGCGCCGCTGGCGGATCATCAGGGAGGGTTTGCTGCTGACCAAGTGCCGGTAGTCTTGGAGCTGCGGCTCGGCGAGGTGGCGAGACAGGATGGCGTGGACGACACGTTGCCGCCGGTCCAGGTTCTCCTTGAGCTCTCGGGCGTCTTCGGTTTGTCCGAGGAGCAGAGAGCGTTTGTGACGGAGGGACTCCTGAACGCAACGAGAAGACAGAGGGTCCATCAGCTTCAACGGCATCGTTTCTCATCACTGATGCCTCAAACTGTGCATGTCAACATCCAAAGGGACCACAATGGAAAGTTCAGAGATCTCTGGAATGAATGGAAGTCACCGTGGTCCGTGGAGGTCATAGACTGTATACAAGCAGTGGACATAGCTGATGGCATTTTGTCTGTTGCCATCTTGGATCTTTGCAACCAGGAAACGGGATTGACCATGTGGACGTACAGGAGTGACGTAGAGACTCACTTACCTGTCAATCACAAAGTCCTCCCCCGCTTTACGGTCTGATGGACTTTAAGTGGATCATTTACTATGTGAACATAATGCTGTGCTCAAGATTAAACTACAGATTGAGACCATGGACTCGTGTCTAAGATGTTTACTGGCAGGTGAATCAAAGGAGATAAGTCATTCATACGATCGGAAGAGCCGCCTGTTCAGTTCAAAGTTCAACTGAGCTTCGAAAATGAGCTCCCATTAAAAAAAATAATGTCATGTGCGCAACTAAAGCGAGACCTGTCCCGATCATGCTTGGCTGTGGCTGTTTTGTGAGTCCTGGGTGAGGACGGGCAGGTCTCCTGGGACGGAGGCTGGATCACTCCTGCCATCACACCTGTTAAGAATCAACCCTCGTCTGAACACCCTTCTTAAGGATCTGCAGGAGCTCCGGTCCTTTTGTCTCCTCTAGCTTACCTCCCGTTGCTGGAATCGGCTACACGTTTGGAGCCTTCACCGCCTTCCGTCTCTCCCCCTGCCTGCTCGCCCCACCACGGACTGTAGCCTCAGCATACAGCCAGCACCCTCCTCTCCTACCTGGACTCCCCCCTGCTACATGCCCCTCCTGTCCTGAGGTTCCTCATCCCCCCCCCTTGAAGATCTGGATCCTGTCTCACCTTCTCGCCCGCCGTGTCCTCCTGCTCCCCTCTCTCCAGAGCCAGCAGCGACCTGTCGATCCTCGACAGCCGGCTGCACAGCGACAGCAGCAGGTTCACGATCCTCTCCAGATCTCCTGCGCGCACAGAAAAAACGGGTCAGCGTCTAAGTTGGCGCCCGCGGGACGAATGCAGAATCCCTGGCAGACGCCGTACCGATGAACACGCTGTACTTGTCCCTCTCGTTGGCTTTCAGGCGTTCCTGCACCAGGGCGTCGACGTTTGCCCCCAGCGCCTGGTGGCATCGGTGCTCCTCGCACAGCGCCTCCTTCTCCCGCCGCAGAGCCTCCATGCTGCTCCTCAGGGCCTCACACAGCTCCAGCTGGTCAACAGGGTGCGAAGGGGGCTATTTTACGCTAATGTAAATGTTGTAATAATAATAATGACAGTACATTTGTGTTTTTACCTTCCTGGTGCTGAGGTCTTTCTCTTCCTCATCCAGATTGATCTCTTTCCCCCGACCCGCCGCTGTGCTCTGACCAGAACCACAGACGCCATCTGGGATCCTTAGAAGGTCACAACATTATTACAAACATTTTAGGATGGGAAACATACAAACAAACGAACAAAACAGAATCTAGGTAAACGGGAAAACATGATCAAAATGTTATTAAATGCTGAATTTGACCGGTTCAGTTGGACCAGTGGTTCTCAAACTGTGGGGCGCGACCCTCTGGTGGGGCCAGAGGGGCTGGGGGAAATGTAGATTTGTTTTAAATAAAATAAAAAATGCATATATATTTTTTTTTATTATAGGGAACAGGAACATTATTCTCTTTATTACACATCCTTAGTAATTAAGGAGCAGTGCGCTGCTGTGACACTGAGACACAAACTATGGAGAGAACACGGATCGAAACATCACAGCCCTGTTTAGTAATTAGTATACAATTAGCTATTTTTGCACAACTTTATTTGCATCTTTCCAACAAAGTGATTGCACATTTTATTTTTGTCTGATGGAGCACACGTCTGGTTTACATTTTCTTTATTCTATTATTAATAAAAGCACACATGGAGTCAGAAAATTATTGTTCTTCCTCCAAAGGGGGGCCCACAGAAAAGGTTTGAGTCAGACAAACTCTGGCAGCTTGGTGTCCGCATTGACCAGCTGACCAGCAGGAAGCCAAATCTCCACCTGTCACTCTGATATTTGAGTTGAGAACAGAACCAAGATGCATGTGCTGTGAGGAGGAAAAGCACAGCGCTCAACCTTTAGCCAGGGAGCAACTACCACTAAGACCCCTGTGTGTCTGCACACTCGACTGTAGAGGAACGGCACAGTTAGTTAGTTAGTCGAGTGTAACTCAACACTCAGTCAAGTTCAGTTGCCACCGACTGGACAGTAACTTTCTGCAATCCCATTTCTTGAGATAAACACACTTAAAATGAAGGTCTTTATTCTTGTGTGCTCCATCGTTTGACTCCATCACCAGTCTGAAATGTGCATTCTCTGGTTATAATCCACCATCCTGGAGTTTTTACTAACTAGGCGACGACTGCAGCAGTAATCAGAGAGTTTTAGTAAAGTTGGGAAAAAACAAACCAGCACTTTTAAACCAGGAGAGCAAATAAGTATTTAATTTAAAATAATTACTTCTTTCGCGTCAATTAGTGAGAATATTTTAAAAAGAAGGAATGTTTTTTGATAAAGTTACTCAGAATCTTAGCGTTTTTAAAATATCACTGAAAATGTTCTATGAATGTTCAAAGACACACAAAATTACCTGCAATCCAATTGGCTACTGGCCTTATGCTGCCGTGGTGATTGTCCAACCAATCTGCTGTTTGGAAAGATCTCTTCCATGAGCTCAACAGTGGACTTACTTCCCAAGGTTTCCAGGAGGGGCACCAGAGAACTGTCCTGCATCACCTGGAGACAACAGAAAAGGAAGAAGCAAAGTATGTTTGACAGTAGAAGTCCGATCTGGTTCTGAAAACAAACGTATAGTTGAGATGATTTATAATGACTAATGACACAAGTAAAGTCAGAACTAGGTACCATGACAAGGATGGAGCCAGAACTAGGTACTATGACAAGGATGGAGTCAGAACTAGGTACTATGATAAAGATGGAGTCAAGACTAGGTACTATGATAAAGATGGAGTCAGAACTAGGTACTATGATGAAGATGGAGTCAGAACTAGGTACTATGATGAAGATGGAGTCAGAACTAGGTACTATGACAAGGATGGAGTCAGGACTAGGTACTATGATGAAGCTGGAGTCAGGACTAGGTACTATGACAAGGATGGAGTCAGAACTAGGTACTATGATAAAGCTGGAGTCAGAACTAGGTACTATGATAAAGATGGAGTCAGAACTAGGTACTATGACAAGGATGGAGTCAGAACTAGGTACTATGATAAAGATGGAGTCAGGACTAGGTACTATGATAAAGATGGAGTCAGAACTAGGTACTATGACAAGGATGGAGTCAGACCTAGGTACTATGACAAGGATGGAGTCACAACTAGGTACTATGATAAAGATGGAGTCAGGACTAGGTACTACTAAAGCTGAGTCAAACTAGGATGGATGGAGTCAGAACTAGGTACTATGATAAAGATGGAGTCAGGACTAGGTACTATGACAAGGATGGAGTCAGAACTAGGTACTATGACAAGGATGGAGTCAGAACTAGGTACTATGATAAAGATGGAGTCAGGACTAGGTACTAGGAGTCAGGACTAGGTGCTATGATAAAGATGGAGTCAGAACTAGGTACTATGACAAGGATGGAGTCAGGACTAGACAAGGATGGAGTCACAACTATGATAAAGATGGAGTCAGACTAGGTACTATGATAAAGATGGAGTCAGAACTAGGTACTATGACAAGGATGGAGTCAGAACTAGGTACTATGATAAAGATGGAGTCAGGACTAGGTACTATGATAAAGATGGAGTCAGAACTAGGTACTATGACAAGGATGGAGTCAGGACTAGGTACTATGATAAAGATGGAGTCAGACTAGGTACTAGATAAAGATGGAGTCAGGACTAGGTACTATGATAAAGATGGAGTCAGGACTAGGTACTATGATAAAGATGGAGTCAGAACTAGGTACTATGACAAGGATGGAGTCAGAACTAGGTACTATGACAAGGATGGAGTCAGGACTAGGTACTATGATAAAGATGGAGTCAGGACTAGGTACTATGATAAAGATGGAGTCAGGACTAGGTACTATGACAAGGATGGAGTCAGGACTAGGTACTATGATAAAGATGGAGTCAGGACTCTATGATAAAGATGGAGTCAGGACTAGGTACTATGATGAAGCTGGAGTCAGGACTAGGTACTATGATAAAGATGGAGTCAGGACTAGGTACTATGATAAAGATGGAGTCAGGACTAGGTACTATGATAAAGATGGAGTCAGGACTAGGTACTATGATAAAGATGGAGTCAGGACTAGGTACTATGACAAGGATGGAGTCAGGACTAGGTACTATGATAAAGATGGAGTCAGGACTAGGTACTATGACAAGGATGGAGTCAGAACTAGGTACTATGATAAAGATGGAGTCAGAACTAGGTACTATGATAAAGATGGAGTCAGAACTAGGTACTATGACAAGGATGGAGTCAGGACTAGGTACTATGATAAAGATGGAGTCAGGACTAGGTACTATGACAAGGATGGAGTCAGAACTAGGTACTATGATAAAGATGGAGTCAGAACTAGGTACTATGACAAGGATGGAGTCAGGACTAGGTACTATGACAAGGATGGAGTCAGGACTAGGTACTATGATAAAGCTGGAGTCAGGACTACGTACTATGATACTATGGAGCCAAGTCAAAACTAACAAGTGAGTCGAAACAAGCGACCACAACAAAGTCATACTCTAAAGACAAAAAGCCTGAAAACCTGATTCAGGCTCTTGTCGTCTCCCTCCTGGACTACTGTAACTCTCTCCTACAGGTCTCCTGCTACCACCATTCCACCTCTGCAGCTCATCCAGAATGCAGCAGCTCCACTGGTCTTTAACCTTCCTAAGTTCTCCCTCACTCCTCCACTCCTCCACTCTCTTCACTGGTACCGGTGGCTCATCCAGTTCTAAACACTGGTGCTCAGGTACCATGCTGTGAATGGATCCAGCTTACATCCAGGACCTGGTCCAACCCGACATCCCGACCCGCACTCTCCGCTCTGCATGTGATAAACTGCTTGTTCCTCCTCACTGAGAGCAAAACACTCCACTAGATCTCCACTCTTTGCTGTCCTGCTCCTAAATGGTGGAAGGAGGTCTCTGAAGACATCAGGACCACAGAGAGCCTTCACATCTTCAGACTAAAGACACACCTCTTCAGACTCTACCTCCACTAACACACTAACTAACTGTAGCACTTACACTGGACTTATAATGGTTCTTATCTACAGCAAGTTGTAGATCGGCTTATTTGAGGATATTGCACTTTCTTGTTTCTTGTTCTTCTGAGTTTGTGTCCTTATGGTTGAAATGTTCTTATTGTAAGTCGCTTTGGATAAAAGCGTCAGCTAAATGACATGTGATGTAATGTAAAAAACAAAGTACCGTGATCAAGGTAGAGTCAGAAGTGAACAAGCAACCTTTTTCCAAATCCACTTGTGACGCAAGGTACCCACCAGCTGCCGGGCCAGCGTCTCCACGCGCAGCTCCTCAGGTGTCGGTTCCCTGGTGGGTAGAGGCTGGTACTCAAGACCCAGGTCACCGCTCGTGGTAGATGTGGTGACGGTGGAGAGTGGTGACTTCACTGAAGGAAGGAGGACCGGCACAGGCGAAGGATGGACATAGGAGGAAGGAGATGTCGGAGGGGAGTGGAGGGATGATTTCCTGTTGGCAGTGGTGGAGGTGTTTAAGACCTCCATGCTGGTATTGAACACAGTGAAGACAACAGTCAAATGGAAGAAGGGAAAGGGCCAGTTGAAACATTAGTAGAAAAGTACATAATGATAGTATTTCTATGTTTTTATTTAAAAAGTTGTAAAACAAACCTTCCCACAGCAGCTTCCTGGTCAAATCCAAGAGGAGGAGGAGGAGAGAAGTCCTCCAAGACGTTTGTCTCTTTGATTGGCAGAGGAAGTGACGGAGGGTTTTGGAGGAAGACCTCATCGCAGTCCTCCTGTGAGAGGCCGGTGGAGGATTCCTGTGGCTGCTGCTGGTCAGCGGGGCCGAAGAAACTCGACTCGGAGATCCGCAGAGACGACAGGTGGTGGGAAGTGGACGGCTGGGAGGATGGGGGAGACGACGATGACGTGCTCCTGCTCTCCTTCCTGTTTGGTGTTGGCAAAATGCGTCTACCGTTTCCCCCAGAACACCCTTCAATCTGCTCCAGACTTAAGGCTCGGCCTGTCCACAGGTCTTCTAGTACGCCGGCGTCACTCAAACTGTGTCCTGTCTCTGTGTTCGTCTCCAGACCTTCCTCGTAGCTGGTGGTGTTACAACCATCACCATCGCCTGTGGCGGTCTGCGGGGTGCCTGGGAAGGTGATGGCGTCCAGGTCGGCCTGGCTCAGCCTCTCGGGAGTATGCCACCCAGCGCCGCCTCTGTCCTGACTCCCGGGGGGGGAGAGGGGGCACGGCAGGCCGACGGAGGCCGCCAAGGTGGAAGTGCTGTGGGTCCGCGGGCGCTCGCTGTTCCTCACTCGCTGACGAAGAGGGACGGGTGTGTGGGAGGGGCCAGCGTCTGGGATCGGAACCCAAGGAATGGTCCGGGGGGAGAACGTTGGGACTGTTAGATAATACAAAACGTTAAGGATAAATGAAAATGAGAGGCCACAATACAACAGTACAATAACTGTTGTATAGTTATAGTTAATAACTTTTGCTCACCTTGTGAGGGTCCTGCAGGCTGGACGGGGTCCACACTGCTTTGGGAGTATCGGGGAGGGAAGAGGCCACCATCTTCAGGTCTGAAAGACACACAGATGTAGGAACACATCAGATCGTCATACTTTACAGCCGTGTTAATGAGGACAAGTATGTTTATTCTAAGTTTAGACAAAAGCAACAACACACACAAATATTATAAAATGCCACAGAGAAAAGTACTTATGATTTATAATCTCAATGGTATTACTTTTGATCTGTGATGATCCCTTTTTCCAAAGAGTTTGCATTGTTTGCATTTCCTGGACGGAAAGAACTATTTAAGGACTAAACAAAAATATAGAACAGTTGTCAGTTAAAACACTGTGTTATGGGCCTTTACGATATGTTCTCTTTTAGATTTGGCATTAAGAGGTTTTACGGTCTACTGTCCTATCAGTTAAAAGTCAGAGATCTAATGATTGTTAGAGGTCCCTTGTCGGTAATCAGGAGTGATGCATTCACGTTCCTGCACACCAGACAGATCGGTTCAAACGTGCACACAGAATTCCTGAAGTGACCTCTGACCTCATTTAGACGGTCGTGTGTGTGAATCGCTCCTCTCCCTCTGTCGCACCACCTAGTTTGTTTTCCTCTCCCCTGCATGTTCTCTAACCCTCCCGTCGTTTCAGATCCTCCCCCATCACCCGCTCGTCACCCTCACCTGGTCCTCCCCCCCCTCCTCACCTGCAGCGCCTCCCCTCGTCAGCCACTCACCGTTTAACCCCCTCACATCCTCTTGTTCCCTGCCGCATTGTCCTGTGTGGTTTCCCAGTGAGCCCGGTTTGCCTCTGTTCTGACCTCGCCTGCCTTTTGACCCCAGATTCCCGCCTGCTGCTTCTCGGATTTGTTTTCCTGCCTTCTTGCCCTCCTGGTCTCGTCTACGGGTTCCCTGCCTGAGCCTCTGGGTTAGTTCGCCTGCTGACGGATCTCCCGGTTTTGACCTTCCCTGAACGTTTGAGTAAATCTACCGGTCTCTCTCATCGTGGTCTGAGTCGTGCTTTTGGGCTTCATCGAGCTCCGGTACCAGAAACCGTCACACCCTCCTGCGTTCTCTCCTCCCCCATTGAACTTTCATTCCTCTTTAATACTTTTCTCCATTCTTTTCTGTCATCTGAACCCTTTTCCTTCCTTTCTCCTTTTCACCAAAATATACTATTCTGTTCCTGAGCCTTTTCTTGTTCCACCTCCCCATCCTTCCGTTCCCTCTTCTCTCCATCTTTTTACCCCACATGGACTCATAAGGCCAGTTTGTTTAAAAATGGCAGAGAGCATAAAGTTCTCCCGCACGCTGGCTTCTAACCGCCTGTTATGGAAGACGGCGAAGGACGTCTCACCAGACCGACCACCACTGGGAAAAGATCCTGCCGCTCTACCGAAGAGGTCGTTTGAATCTCAACCTACATTCCTCTAGTCGTATGTTGGCAAATGATTTTATCGAACCTGAAGTGAGCCGTGTTCGTGAGAAGGCAAAAACCTGCTCTGGACTTTGAAGGTGAGTCTGGACGGAGACGGACGTACCTGTCCACGGAGCGGCGCTCGGGTTCAGAGACGAAGACGTCGCCTGCGGGGGAAGTCCTGAAACACACACGGACAAAGTCAAGTCCTTTGAGGAGGAAGCTCAGATCATTTCTCTGCGGAAACCAGCGGCCTTTTTATAAATAACCCCCAGTTTGGAAACATAAAGCCGATGTGAAAGTATCACGTTTGCTTTCTCCCTACTGGCCATCAGGGGAACTGTCAGCGATGAGTGTGGGTGTTTAAGGAAAATGCACGGGAGAAAACAAAGACTATTTCATGTTGAATCGGCGCGTCAACGCACGCGACAGGATGACTGGTGCCTAATCAAGCCGGGCAGGAACCAGAGAGTTGTGCGACAGCAAAGGCTGAAATAGAACTCTGTGTGTGGAGTGATGCAAACCTGGAAGATCTACGTAGTCTGGAGAAGCAGCCGGTAAGAGAAGCAACTTTTCAATTGCGTTTCAAATCTTCCCTCCATCTAAGTCTGCCGCTGCATCGGGGTTTGAGCTAAACGTTTGTTACTGCAGCGACCGTTTGCTACGGGTTCTGCTCATAAATGGACATGAAATTGTTTTATTAGTGTAATTAACTATTTATTTTGTTTGTACTGACCATTGTGAGGATGTTGCACGAATTTGCACTTTGTTACATTTAAGCTGTTGGACTTTTAACTACATTTCAAAGTGTACTTTTTTCTTCAGGAGATTATTTCAAACTAAAGTTAATTATTTAAAGCATTTTTACATGTTTGCCAGTGTGTTGTATATTGCTGGGGACTTATGTATGTCCTATGTTTCTGTTGTACAATGTAGGTGTTTTACCTAATTTCCTGATTGGATAAATGCTATTGAAATGCTGCAACTTGAAAATAAAAATAAAAGTATCTACGGCTTTGGACTCAGTCATTCAGTATCAGCAATTTAAGTGGAATCCAGTGAACTTAAAATCTCCATGTAGATAAATTCCAGTCCCTTTTTCAAGTTGGAATCAGGTAAACAAACTCCTCCGCTTGTATAGAAAGTTTAGATGAATCTAGTTCTCTTGATTTGTTGACATTGTAAAGATACTTTTATGGTCTCAATCTTTAAATACCACTTGATGTTGATTTAGTAACTGATTGTCCATTGAGTCACAGATCATTTCTTAATGATAATTACTCATCCTGAACAAAGGCATCTGCAGATTAATTTCATACCCAATTCATTATGATACACCAACGGTAAGCAGAGTACCAGACCATTAAATCGTTTAGAAGTTGTCCTTGCTGCTCCACTTAACATGGACGCTGTAAAAGCAGGACAGAGGGACCCTGAAATCTACTGTTTGAAGTAAGAGGACGGACTGTTTGTCCGTCTGAAGTGAAATGATGTTTATGTGACACCGCCTGCTCTGATCACTGAGATAAAGGACTAATTCAACCTTCACCGCATTCCTTTAAGGACTGTAGATGTATATGTGTGTGTGTGTTATCTTTGCTATCGGACGGCGCCCAGCGGCCGTCTCCAGCTTCCTGGCCCCCCACAGGAAGCTTTGAGGACTGTGGACATTTCCTGTGTGACTCGGGGCCAAAGGTCCCATAACAGCGAGTCATCGTCAAGCCCCACAAATCCAGAGTAAATTCAGTAAGTTTAGTGTACAACAATGTCCACTGCGATGTGAGTGAGCGGCACCTGGCTCAGGGTCTCTACTGTGGGGGAGGAACGGGAGCGCTGGTGTTGAGGAGTCATTCCTTTCTTGACAAATCTCTCCAGGAGATCCTCTGCAGAGGCCGACAGCCCGGAGCCCCGAGGAGGCCCGGGGCCCCGAGGAGGCCCGGAGCCCTGAGGAGACCCGGCCCGCCACAAAAAGAGGTCCAGCGTGAGCTGAGGCTCTGCAGCCCGCTGTGGGGGGTCCGGACCCGGGGCTCTGCCAACCCCTGCTTCAGCTTTGATATCTTGGAGGATCTGGGCCTTGGGCTCAGGAGCACTGGGAGAAGAAAAACAGGATGGAGTTATTGAAATGTAATAATTCAACTTACAAATGACTGTGTCTTTTGACAGTGTGTGTATGTATGTGTGTGTACATTATTTATATTTATATTATATATGTATAATGTGTGTACACATTATTTCTAGTCTGCACCACAGAGGTGGAGTGAGTCCTAAAGCCTGCTTTTGGTGTTTTGGATACCCAGAAGAAAGGTGCTCTGGAGCCCTGGGAATGGCCACCCTGCCCGGGTAGAAGACGTTGGACATGAGGCTGCGCTGGTCGGCTCCAGGAGGGAGGGTGGAGCAGAGACGCCTCTCCCCGGAGGAGAAGATTCGATCTGCACCGGAGTCCTGCAGGGACATCAAGCTGGAGGCGGAGGAAAGGCTTATGGTGTCTGAGTGACAGGAGGAGACCAGGGAGAAGGGAAGGAAGGAAGGAAGGAGAGAGGAGGGGAGGGAATGATGAGTAACAGAAAAAAGCAGAGAAGAAGAAAGGGAAGAGCGGATTAATCTACTTAAATGCTCGATTTACCTCCTATTTATCCATCACTCATCAAACCCTCCACCCACCTGTGTAGCTGCTGTCTTCGGCCTGTAGATAAGCACTATGGGGCCTCAGTCCACTCCTCTGTCCTGCCTTCTCTCTCTTTTTCACGCTTCTCTTCCTCTCCACGTATTCAGCCAGGGCATCTTGTTGAAGCTGTCGCAGGTCGGGCCTTGACGTTGCATTTTGCAGCGCGCCGCCTCCGAACCGACTCGCCACAAGCTCAAACATCTTCCGCCGGTCTGCCACGCTGGTCTCTGACCCACAGGAAGATCCGGGTCAGTCATCATAGATGTTTGTTGTTCCATAATACACGATCACAATAATGCTAGCTGTATTGTATACCAAAACATTAGCTTTCTTTATGATCGCTAAAGCACGTTTTCCTACAATTGCAATTTTTAAATACAAGCCGAGCTTCAGATACTTCATTCTGTTAAAATAAACCTTTTCAAATTCAGATTTGTCTGAGAAATGATCTATAGGAGTCAAAACGAATCTGTGGTACTGAACAATGCTGCTACCCGCTGCTAACGGTGCGTTTTATCCAAGTGAGCAGCACAACACATTCAATTCTTCATCATCCAGTAATTATTTCTTAACCAGCAAAGGCTCCTCTTGTTTTTTTGCTGATTTAATTCTAATCTATATTCTGCTCAACATTAGCTCTAGCTATCCGTGAACCTGTTTAGGCTAAAGCTCGATTGAGATAAGCTGAATGGAAATGACCATGAGGAGCGACAGTACAACCGATGTTTTCTGTGTCTGTCTACACGTTTGTACCGTTATCAGTCATCTGGGTTTTAGCTTATCAAGCAATTCTACACAAAATGTCTTATTCGGTTGTATTGTTTAGTTGTGTGTATTTGGGATCTTCAACCGGTGTATTTACCTCCTCCACGCCTGAAGAGGGCAGCAGTCTCTGCATCTGTAACTCCGACCTCGTTCATGTTCTCAGGCTCAGAGTAAGATCGCTTCTTCTGGTCCACTGTTAGACGCCTGCGGCCGCAGATCCTGGTGAGGGCCGGAGGTCCGACTGGCGGGACAGTGGGAAGGGCTGGCGGGCTCGGGCCTCTGGCCTCCTGGCTGACCACGTGGCGCTCCTTGGGAGTGTGAAGGGAAGTGACCGGCGGTGGGATAACAACGCCCTGTGGTTTGGGCATGGTTTTGGGGCCTATTTTCTCCAGGGAATGGTGCTTGGATGTGACAGGTGGAGCCTGGTGGCTGCTGGAGGAGGAGAAAGGAGTAGGGGAACCAGGAGGTGTAGGGCTGATGGAGGAACTGAGGTCTTTCCTTCTGAAGGAGGTGGACCGCAGGACCTTGGTCTGGGCGTCTTTCAAGGAGTCCCTGTAAGATCTGATAAGAGACACGTCTCCATTGTCAGGGTGGCCCACAGAAACCCAAGACACTGACCTGCAGAAGGACTCATTTATTGGAGCTGATGAAGTACTCTGACCTTTTGGAGGATTTTGACCTGTTTAAACTCAGCAGGCCTGTGGAAATACTCCACAGACCTCTGACCTGCTGAACTGTGATTGTTTGGCAGATTATGACCTGGAGTAATGTGACCTATTTGATGACTGACTGTGGGAGTACCCCAACCTGCAGAAGAACTTTGACCTGCTAAAAAAGGTGACTGGTTTAAAGATTGTGACCTGGTCGAAGAATCTGACCTGCGGACGACTGACCAGTTGGAGGACTCTTGAATGGGAGGACTCTGACCTCTTAGAGGACTCTGACCTGTTGAGGGACGTGTCCTGCATGGAGCCAAACATCTCTTGGACGTCCTGTATCCGGGGAAAGTCTTTCCTGCTTTCACTTTCGCTGGATTCATCAAGATTGAAGGTGCTGATGCTCCTCCGGAGAGCTGCAATGGGATCCGCAGGGTTCCTGAAAACCAGACAGAAATGCAGTTTGCATTGTCCCATAATAAATAAATATCTATGTATAAGCTTTATCAACAATCCATTTACCTGTATTTCATGTGTTCGCTGTTGCCTCCTCGGTAGCTCATGGTCCTGTGGGCTTTAGTTCTGCTATTGCTTCTCTCCAGCATGTTTCTCAGGTCATCTGCTCCACAAGGGGAGTTGCGGCTTTTCTCGATCTGATTCAAAGTCAGAAAATATAAAGTTGTTAAGAGGAGTAACATCCAACACGTAGGCATATTTCACTGTGTGGTAAATTAAAAATGCTTTTGAGTATTGCTTATTATTTGCTCGTCAGCTGAGGAGCGCACGCTGAGCTCACTCACGTTGTCTGGGGCCTTGGCGGCGCTGTGACTGCGCTGCTTTCCGCTGCGCTCCCGACGCTCGAAACAACTGACCTTCTCCAGGACGGAGAGGCTGCGGACGGGCCCCTGGCCGCCAGCGCCGCCGTTGCCGTGGCTACTGGAAGAAATGACACTGTTGGGGTTAGCGCATCGCTGAACCTCAGCAAGGGCGATCTCCAGACGAGTCAGTGGGTGGTCTCTGTCCTTCTCCCACTCTCGGTGGTCCCAGTGCGGGGTTCAGCGGAGCTGCCGAGTCACTAAAGTGACGGGGATGAGGATGGCAGGCAGAGGGATGCAGAGCCGGAGGCTGAGGGTAGGACTGGCTAACTTGCCCCTGGGGGAGCCTGGATGATGCCATGGGCTCTGAATAGTCGCTGGCCTGCTCCATTGATCTGAATAGAGGGGGGGGAGTAGTAAGTAAACAGGTGGGACAGTCATCAATGCCATCAAATGACTTTCAATGCCATCAAATGACTTCTCCAAAATCACAAATTCCATCCATTCCATCAGCTACAGTTTGCACAGCGGGCAATGAGAGAATCAGACCTCTCAAATCGGTGGGAAGTCGTAATTAGAATTGATTGCAACATGTCAACCAGCATCACCGTGCGTACCTGCTGTTGTCTCCTCTGGCCTGTAGCGGCGTGCAGGTCTCCGGCCGCCGCGAGGAGAGCGGCCGGCATTCAGCGGTCGACGGGATGTGGGCAACATGTGGATCCTCTTTCTGTTCCTGGAACACATGGCTGTTGGTTCTCTGGCTTGTGTGCGTATGGGGCCCTTGGAAGCTGTGACCGTGAGGTCCCTGGTGGCTCGGAAGCCTTTGGGTCCCTGTGTGGTCCTTGGATTCCTCTCCAGCTGTTTTCATGTTCACACACTCTTCCTGTTGTCGCCTGATGAAAGGAGAAGACTGAGTTACTGATGGGTGATCGCTGTGTTACTGCCACGTAGCATGATCATGCTGTCTGATGACTTAGTATCTCAGACGCCCCACAACGTCTGGACAGTACAGAGTGATTTAGCCATACGTTGTCAAATAAATAACTTCAGCTCCTTTTTTTTCACAGCCAATGGCTTGAAGGTGAAGACGCTACAGCTGTTAGCTGAGTAGCATAGTCACCTGTCAGCCTGGAGGCCTGGAGGCCTGAGCTGCGTAGCGGCGGAACAGGGGTGTAGTGAGATGTTGTCTTGGTAGCCGTTTTCATCAGCTGGCATCCTTCCATCCCTCCGCCTCTCCGCGGCTCCTTCCTCTCTCCCTCCGTCGGCCGGAGCTCGGTGCGCTGCCGAGGAGCTTGGCCCCTGGCTGGCGCTGGCCACCTGTGCATAGTGGGGCTCCAGCCGTGGGGCGGGGTTCACGCCCGCGGGCAGAATGAGCCGGCCAGAATGGGGGCCACTGTCGGGAGGTCCGGAGCAGGGTCCAGTAGGGGAGGAGGGCTGGGGAACGCCTCCCCCTGGCGAGGCTTTGTGGTGGGGCTGCTCTCTGGACTCTTCTCTATCACCGTGTGGAGCTGCCCCTCGGCGCCGTACGAGCCTTTAGCTGGAAGCACAGTAATCGATGATGATGTCACATAGAACATCAGAGGCACAGTGACTCCTGCGTATTAGGTCATTGTTTCCAGAACAAATGGTATATTTGAGACCCTAAAATGAGAAGTCATTTGAGTGTAAATGTTATTTACCTGCATTTGAGGCCACAGGGCCACTGGAGTGATGCCAGGAGCCTTTCTGCAGAGACCTGAATAAAAACAACACCAAATACCATTTGATGAATCTATTTTTAACAACCGAATAGATTTGAATAATATTGTATATACTATGACATTCATATCACATTAGACCTTAGGGTGCAGTGCCACGTGGGATTGTGGAAGTGGGGCAGACTTTGGTGATGAGGATTTGTTGACGTTCTCGAATCAATCGTCTCAGATTGGCAGCGCCTACTCACCGCAGTGATCGTGCGTGATCCAGACTGGACCAGGAGTTTGGTCTGTCGTGGTTCCTGATGGCCGTGTAGCTGTCGCTGCGCCTCGGTGGAGCGGGCGCCCCCTTCAGGCTTTCGTAGGAGCTGCGGCTGGCTGGTAGGCCCCAGATGGGACCCACGCTGTGTCTGTTTGATACCGGGGCGCCGCCGCCGCCACTTCCCCGGTAACAGACCCCGCCCACTGAACCTGTTGCCAATAGTACAAAAGCAGAAACAATGAAGTCCCGACATTAGAGTTCCATTACCAAAAAGCCCGTCCTAAAGCAGAGCGTCACCTTGCACATCTCGGCCCGGGCCTGGCCGATCCGACCCCCCGCCTCTGGGATCGCTGCTGTGCGGCAAGGCGCCGGAGGCGGAGCTCAGCTCGTGCTGGGCATCGTACCCCGTCCGGCCGTAACACGCATCGGCCGGCTGCATCTCTCCACCGCCTCCTCCCCTCTGAGGGACGGTCTCCAGCGAATAGGAGCGCTCCGGGCTGAAGGAGGGGTTGGAGGTTAGGTACTCGGGGATGCTGGAGCTCGTGGAGAACGAGGAGTAGGCAGAGTCCCGCTTGCTGTGGAGGTGGTCCATGCTGTTGGAGGACCTGGAAATGATGAGAGATTTATTTTGATATCATGGCATTGACACATGGAAAGCTGCGAAAGAGACACGTTGCATCTCCACCGCGGGCTTTGGTGGCTTGAATCAAGGCGAGGCTAGCAGGTTTGTGCTAAGCTACACTTGGTACGGACCTGCCAGAGGACAGCTGGTGGCAAGAGGAGTAGGCGGGGTGGGGTCCGCTGTGCGTGTGGTTGCCCAGTGGGTGGTGATGTTGAGCTCCGGAGTGAAGCTGCGAGGACTGGGGGGGGTCCAGGCTCTCCATGCTGCCCCTGGAGCTGTACTGGTCCGGACTCTTCCTCAGGTAGTTGCCACCAGAATCAAACCCGCCGGACAGGTCGGTGGTCGAGGCACTGAGACAGAATGAAATCTTTATCGGGGACACGAAGGCCAACATCAGCGTGCTAACAAGCTCAGAGTGGCAATGCTAACATGCAGATGTTAAGCGGGTAAAAACATCTGGATTTAAGGTGTTCGAATGCTAATTTCCTATTTAGGCTGAAGGGGAAAACACAGTCCTCCCCTCACAATCCAGAACATAAAGACATTGCAAACAATTAGAAACTGCAGAAAATGGGTATTTTTGGAAAGTGAGGGACGTCTTTGATAGAGGGGAAGATTTGAGGAAAGTTTGGATAACTTTTTCTTTCTTTGGAATTTCTCATCACTTTATTAGAACGTTTGTCTAACTTATAACATGATGCAGTGCAAAAGCACAGACTGACTGATTCTATTTGCAGAAATGCCCTTTTTGCTGTATATATACACGTCATTTGTGCATATGGCAACAGAAGAAAAGTGCTGGTCTGATAATTGTTGTGATTTAATAATCGTAGAAAATATGTTGTGACATTTAAGGAGAACTTCTAGCTGGCTCCCTCAAAGGGTTCCCTGGTTAATGGGCTAGTTTTACTTCCTTTGGGCGTAGAATATGATGAGTAAGCCATGGAAGTGTTTAATGTTTTACAAAAGGTAGAACAAGGTAACAAGTAAATAAATAGTTAATAGTTATTTCAGAGTCAAACTATTCCAGAAATGTTACAGTCCAACCTTTTCAGATTTGTGACATTTACCAAAAAGGACTTTAGTGTATTCAGACACGTCACAACGGTTACGTAACCAGGTGCAAGTCTGAAAGGGCTTTTATCTCTTCTGCCCGTTGCTTGTAAATTCGGGGCTTTCCTCAGTCTAAATAACTGCCCGGAATGTACGATTTGTGCGCTCGAGTGTGTCTACGTCACAGTTTGACCTACCAACTCCTCCAACCGAACACAACGTGATTACCGCTCTGGAAACGGGGACACTCTGTCTGCATTCTTCTTATTTTCTGAGTCTTTAACTCCTCTGAGTTTACATCTGAGTCTCTTTTCTGTCCCCAGTGGACTTTCTGCCTCCTGTGGCTTCATTTAAAGGCAGACAGCCCCTAAAAAATGGCGGCAAACTATTTATTTTGATCCTAACTTTACAGGGTGGTGTTGCCATGGGAGACCCAAAGATGAGGGGGGAAGGGAGTCAGGATATACCTTCTACAGGCATCGACGTCAATGCCCCCTACATCAATGCCCCCTACGCCAATGCCCCCACGCCAATGCCCCCTACGTCAATGCCCCCCATCAATGCCCCCGCCAATGCCCCCTACGCCAATGCCCCCTACGCCAATGCCCCCTACGCCAATGCCCCCTACGCCAATGCCCCCTACGTCAATGCCCCCTACGCCAATGCCCCCTACGCCAATGCCCCCTACGCCAATGCCCCCTACGCCAATGCCCCCACGCCAAAGCCCCCCCCACGCCAAAGCCCCCACGCCAATGCCCCCACGCCAATGCCCCCTACGCCAAACGCCCCCCCTACGCCAATGCCCCCTACGCCAATGCCCCCTACGCCAATGCCTTTTATTTGCCTTCCACTGAAACCGTGATGTAACTTCCTGTGATGACATGAAGCGCTTTGCAGGATATACAACGAGCACAAGCATTAAACATTAGTTACGTATTTTACCACAGCGATGACTCAGCACTTATTGGGTGATGTGTGAACTCTTATTACGATCGTGTCTGCAGGACCCTAATTAATGAGACAACACATCTGAATCCTACAGGTGTTTCTGCAAGACAACGTGGACAAAACGTGGACAAAACTGTCCATAACACACACACACACCAGTACTCCCCCCCCACACACAGAACATTCTCTAAAAATGTCCTCACTTTGTAAAATTGTCCGCTCTTTAAAAACCTGTTCCCTCTCTTGAGAGATGCGCTCACTTTCCCAAAAACAAATGTTCCCACATTCCAAAGTGCTTTTAGTCTGAGGTCATAGTTGGTACAAACTGACACGGCAGGACCTCGTAATGAAAACACAGCACGCAGGCGGTAAAAGGTCACGTCATGGAACAGACACATAGCAGCGTCACACATTAATCCGACTTCCTTCAACCAAACAAACTCCTGGTGCCACGAAGCGTTGTTAGAGCGTCAAACGCCGGGCATGTACAGAGTCCTGTGCTCAATCACGTGTCATTACATCAAACCTCAACTGTCCATTAGTTCTTGAGGAAAGAAGAGCGAACACGTTTCACATCAGGAGGGAAGACTGCTTCCTCTTGGTTAGAGATGAGACTGACAACATGAACGTTGACCCTCTGCGTGACTGACATCAGCACACGATAAACCTCAAATTTAATATTCAAACAGACAGACTACTACCACACAGAGCAGTATAATAAAATAGATCATTGGTTTTCCTATCTGGGTTTATTCCGTTTGTGACCACAGTGCTTTTGTCTTTATATCTACACAAGTTTCCACACAGAAGTCAAACTGTACATGAATCTAATTACTAATGTCCTTGGCTGGTGACATGGGACATGCAGCCAATCGCCTTTTCGAGTTACTAAAGACCAAAATATGATGCTAACATGTCACCTTTCTTCACAGAAGTCCCACTGTCAGGAATACTAACTATGGAAAGGTTCACAGAAATACTCAAATAACACGTTAAGTAAAATGAACGTAACAAACAACAAACAAGAAATCTGCAGCAGGGGGGAGTGAGACAAGGTGCTGCACGTCTGTCCAAAGCCACATGTGTAGTAACAGTACAGTATGTGCAGATGACAAATATATATTATACCCTGTCCTTTTCTCATAGACTTCTATACAATGGCCCCCTGATGGCTGTTATAGGGAGTAACTTCTACGTTGGCTTCGAAACAAGAGCTTTGTTGTGTCCTTTAGTCCAAAAAGCCTTTTCGACATCATGTGATGAACACCTGCAGGCTTTGCGGTCACATTGCCTCACCTATGATGGTGGATATTCATCAGAGCTGTTTTTGACCACTGACCTGGCGTGGTAGCTGTGGTGCCAGGAGCTGCTCATGGTGTCCATCCCTCCCTGATCCGGCGGCTGCTGACCTTCACCGAGCTTCGTAGAATGCCACGAGTGAGGACGGGACGCCGGCTCACTGCGTCTACGGGTTGAGACACACAGACGGAGTCATTTCAATGCGACAATGCCTTCTGCAACAAACAACTAGTTTGCAAAGGTTACGAGGTTACAAGATGAACCTTCTCGTTCCAATCACGCCCAGGCAGGCAGCAGAGATTCCATTAAGCTCAAATTGTCTGCCACTTTGAAACATTTTACAATCAAGTGTTATTTGGTGAGCTGCATTGAGATGCCTGGTCAGGACCCCTTGGCAACACTTTTCAAAGCGCCGGGTACCTCTCTCTCTCGTCGTAATACGTGGGCAGGGTTGTGTACCAAACCACTCCGTTGGGTTCAGCAGGAGATTGTGGTTTGGGTTCAAATAGGTTTGTATCCTCCGCTGAGTTCCGTTGGCAGGTCAAGCATTTTACGTAAATTACCTTCAAAGCAACAAAGGACGCAAACGTCTACTGGGTGAAAGCCGTCCGTGCAGACTTTATCTTCTGCCGTGTCACCTGACTTCCTTCTCAGCTACTACGGCCACCAGAGGACGCCGTGCACATGCAAAACTGAGGCTCGATTACTACGTGGAGCCCCAAAGATTGACTCAAAGAACCTCTGGATTATTTGACGCGTTGGGATTGAGAACAGGTCTTGTTTGCGCATGCTAATCAATGTTAAAAGTAATGCCTGCTGAGGTGCATTTCCACAGATAAATCTTGAGCGTAAAGGTCTGACCACGTGACCGAGGATATTTGAAGCTGTGATTAGTTGCGAATTGATCATCAACTATCTGTGTGGTGATTGAACAAAGTTTGAATGATGGATCAGGTTTCAGATACTGTAGATGTCCAGCTTGTCTGTCCTCCGCTTTATATTTCCAATTGTTTCATACTTGAACCACAACAGAATAATGTATCAACAGGCACTTGAACTGACACCATTGAGTGAATTCATAAATTCTTACTTTCAGCAAGAATCCTAATAGATGGTACTTCTTCTTTTTAAATGTCAGTCAGAAAACCTTCTGAGCAGCAGTCTCAACAACAGAGCAGAACCGTGTCCTCCCACAGTAACACAACACACACACACACACACACACACACACACACACACACACGTGCACACCGCTGCATGATCTCAGTCCACAGAGATCAGGCGTCTTCCTATCTCTGCCTCTCCCTTCCCTTCCTATTGAAAACATGTTCAAATGCTTTCAACTTCAGGCCGCCAGAAGAAGCAACTGATGCTACTTTGCTTCCACACACATGCTACATCGGGTCTTTTATTAGCTATTTTTATATGTATTTGTATTGTTTGATTCCACTTGAAGCAAATAAATTCAAACTGATTGTTAGCTGATTTGTTAGCTTTAGAAAGAGAGGAGTGAGCAGAGGGGTATTCAGTTATTTGCAATCTGACATGGAAAGGCCTCCCAAAAAATGAGCTTGTTCCTTGGTTTTGAATTAATTGCATTATAATATTTAAACTCAATGAAAAAAATGTTTTTATTCCTAAAATAGGAATTACTTTATCTTTCCATTGACCAATTGTATTACATTTTGTAAACATATTTTAGTAAGTTGACTTAAAATATTGAAATTAAAGTTGGGAACAGGGCAAAAAGTTATTTCCACAAGAAACCAATTTTTCTGTGTTGCACGTTGTCTTTCTGATGCTGCGTCTTCCCCCCTGTTGGCTCACCGTGACCCCCAGTTTGGGAACCGCTGACTTTTCCAGTATAACAAGTGAAAAGCAATAAGGAGGACTGGATGATGTGTGATGGTTTAGACATCATCGTGTTCAGATGTGTTATCTATCCGGCTGTGATAAGAGGCTTCAGTCCCGTCCCTCGTCGTGCTGTTTAGCTGCTCTGTGGTTATCCACGCAGATAAACAGGAAACGATTGTATCTGAGTAAGTAGGAGACAGAGCCATGAAGCCTCTGTGAAGCCCAGGAACCCCGGTAATGACGGGACGTGACTGGAATTCCACAGCGCGTTATCGCCCCCGCTACACGTGCTCAGATATTCACCCTCAGCCATCAGCTCTCGCAGGGCGGCCTCAGGACAGAACGGAATGAGTCCGTTTGTGACCCCTGGAGCACAGTAAGTCGCCCCGGCTCACTCCAAGAAAAGCCAAATGAAGATCTTTAGGAGAGCCGACAGCTATCAGACCTGCTGCAGATGAACAATACTGATGACGAACTAGACTCCCGCACGCTGTTCACCTAATTCACATCCATCAGGAATCAGGAAACATTTACTGCCATAACAGGTCAGACATACGAGGAATTTGGCGGTTGGTGCGTAACAGCAGACAGTACGACAATGGACGACCGTACGGCACATGTCGAATGTCTACGGCATGTGTACATATTTATATATTTTGTGTGGGTATATATTTCTTTTTTACGTTTGACTTTTTTCTCTCTTTTGATACTGTAGCTGTGTGGAAGGAGGCCAAAGCAAACACGGACAATTACGCTTCATGCAGAACAAATCCTTAAAAACTCTTTTTTCCTCATTCATGATGAAAACCCTTTACGCATCAGGGTCGGGACAATAAAAGGATGAAATGCTGGAGTCTGACGTGAGGTCTAGGTGGACATTAGCTGGGCCACATGCAGAGCTGCAGTCAGACAGGGCAAATTGTAAATGCTGTGTAGTTCCTGATTTGTGGCCACAATCGAGTCTCTGGAAGTATTGAGATTAAATTACTCCAGCAAAAACATTCACTCCATCAACACTGACAATGTTTTGCCTTTTAGGGAAAAAAACAGTACAAATTTTGTTCCAGTCAAACGCCTCAAATATTCCAGTCCGGACATCAAACATCACGTTCTGAACAGTCGTACCAACCAACACATGCCGTGTTTCTGAGTGAGGAAGGTGACTTGTGGCCCGTTTTACCTGCTGGTAAACCTGAGGACTCTGGAGATGAGGCCGGTCGCCAGCCCGTTGACGCTGGCTTCCGATGGCGACCGACACAGAGCCCCTTCCGAGCGGCCCAGCTCGGCCTTCTTCTGCTTCTTCCGCAGCTTCCTGCGGTAGAACGCCTCCAGCAGCTCCATGGCTCCAGACATTACTCTGTTTCCTGATCTGCTGTCTTAGCTGGACTCCTCTTAATCAATTGTTTCTTCTGCTCTTAGAAAATCCAACAAAGTTCCATTTCCACACCGTTTACTTGCCGTTAGTTTGGCATCTCCTTGCAGAACGCTACACAACTGTTACCGACCTGCTCTCCTGTGCACAAGAGCACGTCCAGAAGCACTTGTCCTCTAGTTAAATCGATTGGGCCGTTGGTCGCCTTGGGTCTTACAGAGTCATTTCTGCTGTGCTTGTTCTCTATTTGACCTTTAACCTGGGACCTTCCCTTGTTTCTCTACTCTAACACAAATTAAAACCTCCTTTCTTCATCAGAAGCTGCGTTCCACTCTGTGCTGCGTCTCCTTCCAGAATGTCCTCATCTAGAGCCACGCAAACCTTCCTCTTCCTTGCTGCGTTGATCTGCACCGAAAAGACTCGCCCCTCCTCGACCACACGCCGATCCGTCCCTCCGGCAGTTCCAGTCTCGGGCTGATAGGTCGGAAAGACGTCCATTGCATCGGTCCCCGTCCCCAAGCTCATTAAGCAAACAAAGCAATTAAACATCATTAGGCTGTATGATAAACGCATCGAGTAAACATCCTTCTCCCTACTTGGTCCGGCTCATAGCTGCTGATGGGCTGTGTGGACGAGAGAGCATCAAGAAGGAGAGAGAGAGAGACACGGGGTGGGACGAGAGAAAAGAGGGAGGTAAGGTAGGAAATAGCTGAGGCGAAGGAGTAGCATGATGGAGGGAGATAAAGACTGATGGAGAGATGGAAGGAAAGGAGGAAATGCTGGGACAGATAAAGGGGGAGGATGAAAAGGGGAGAGGGGTGAGGGAGTTGAAACTACGCGGGATTCTTTCCTGGAGCAGATAGTGATTTAGAAATGAAAGAAGGGAATCCAGCTAGATGGAGGAAGGAGGACTGGAACAGTGAGGAGGAGGAGGTTGGATCAGTAGAGGATGGAGGACACATGGAAACAGTGGGTGATTGAGGCGACCTTGAAGCCGCGGGGAGAAGGACGTCCCGTGGTGCAGCGTGTGATTCCACAGCCAACAGTGAATCGACTGTTACTGACTTTTAGATTATCAATGCTACGGCCCGGCATCCAAAAACACTGGCAGACATCTATTTCTTAGAACATGAATAACCCTACAGTTTGGTCGTCCACTATGGAGCCAAATCCAGGTCAAAGGTTTTGATCATTTGAAAAACAAATGTCTGAGTCAAAACCATATTCAACCCAAGTGAAGTAAAAGCGAAAAGGAGACAACATTTTCCTCCTCATCGGTACTTCTACAGGTTCCCATTATTCACGACACGCCAGCAGGATTCCTGGGAGTCTCGGGAATGTCCCGATGTATCCGAGATCCCAGGAGGAGGCGTGATGTGACATCTTCCCCTTTGTCGCGTTGGGATCGGGTGTCAGGACCACGCCGGCCCCGAGGCGCTCTAATGGAAGGCTGCAGCCCCAGTTTGAAAGCAAAACGAGTCCTTTCCCACAAGCTGCCCAAACCAAAGCAAATGCTATGCTAATGCTATGCTAATGAGAACTAGGATATAAAAAGGTGCAAAAGTTAGATTAGATTTACTGTACAGTGAAGTAAAAGGCTAGTTAACAAAAATAACGTTACCAAGTTACACCCAGCTACCTCAACGCTAAAGAAGAGCGGCTTAAATCAAACTTTATCTCTACTAACAAAATAGTGCGTGCTTGCAGGCAAAAGGGAACTTTTTTTCTGTGTCACGGGTTAGTTTGCTGTTGAACAACCGTGGACGTGAGCAGTGACTACGTGGAGCATCTCACAGGTTGGATGGTAACCAGCTTAACCTACAGCTCGTGAACAATGAATGCCGCCACTAAAAGATGCACCGCGTCTCCTAAACGTTAACGTTACTCTGACACGGTCTGGCTCAAACTGTCTTTACTTCCCTGTGTGTGTGTGTGTGTGTGTTCAGGGTGTGTCTCTCTGAACACACACCTTATCTGTTGCCGTGGGAAACTGTTCCTCCGGCTCAGAATAATCATCTCTTAAATCTGCACAGAAAGCAAAGGGGATGCCGGAGCTCCGTGTTTGTGAGTAAATGTTGCTCTGCATGTTTGGTGTGTGTCAAATTTGTATTTGAGAAATATGTCAAAAGTGTGTTTATAGTTTTTCATAATGTTTTTTTTAATGTTTGAACTGTGAACCACAGCGTAGTGCAACACACATTGGACACAGCTGTAATGGTCACAGCTAGTGTGTTAATGCAGGATTAACACTAGACTGCACCTACAAGCTGTGTGTGTGTGTGCGTGTGTGTGTGTGTGTGTGTGTGTGTGTGTGTGTGTGTGTGTGTGTGTGTGTGTGTGTGTGTGTCAGGGAGTTTGTTTGATTTGCACGTGTGTGTGTTTCTTGTAATTACGTGATGATGTCGTCTCAGAAAAATGTGATGATCCAACAAAAGAAACATCCAAGGAGGAAAGAGGAGAGGAGAAGGAAAGCGGGGAAGTTGAACAAAGGAGACAAGGGGACAGAAGGGAAGCAGGAGGGGACGTAGGAGGGAGGAAGGAAGGAGGGAAGAGGAGTGTTTATAAATCCGTCTCATAATAACCAGCAGCCTCATGGGGCTGTGATGGCCCGCTTCCTGTTTCTGGACCAATCAGAGACAAGCTCCTGCTCCTCAGACGCATCCGATAACCGCCCTCAGCCACGGGGATTGTGGGAGAATAGAGACCGACGGTGGCCAACGCTCTGGTGGCTCTGTGCTGTTGTTTCAATCACCTCCGCCTACGTGTTGCTGCTCAAAGGCACTTCAGCAGGTAAAGACACAGGAAAAATCCACTGGCGCAAACGTCTGCAGTCACGCTAGCCCCCCCTGGAGGCTGGGATGTTCATCACACACACAGTACTTCAGGGGTCCGACCTCCTTATTAGGATGGAACTGTTGATACCAGGGTCAGTATTTATAGACTGTTTAGTTCTGTCAGAGGACCGAGCTGGACCACACAACCCAGAGAGAGAGAGAGAACCAGGAAGCTACGATAGATTAGATGTACAGGCCTAATGCATTCACACACACACATAAAAACCCACTAATTCACACGTAACCCACTGTAACAGATGGTCAATGGGGGGTTACCATAGCAACCAGAGTCTGCTTACAGTGTTTCCCTGCTGATCATAGTTAATAAATGTGACCGTAACACACGTGTTGGCACTCACACGCCACGGAAGCCCACACGGGACATCCCTCACACCAGGGGGCGCTTCAGCTCGCTGCAGGACACTTATTGGACTTCACTTGTTGTTTGAAGACGCAAAGCCTTCCAGCGGCGATACACACATGCTGATCATTTATTGATACTGGGCCTGTTGTCGGACAGAAAGTCCCAGTCAGGGACACCGTGGCCCATTGCGTTGGTCTCTCGCCTGCTCGCTGCCCCGCATGCACCATTACCTCTTCATGTCCCTCTTTTTTTAAACGTCCACGATTGTCAGCGAGACGCCCGCCGCCGAATTGCTGGACGGGAGCATCCGAGATCCTGGGCAACAAACCAATGGGTGACGTCTGGGTGACTACGTCCCCTTCTTATCTATGAAGTCTATTTCTACAGATTCATGGGCTGAAATGACGCCTCCGGCTAACTTTCTAAAACGAACAATATTCATTGATATACTGTTTGAATAAGATGTCCTTATGTTAAACTGTTGGAATAAATGTTAAATATTTAACTGCAAAGTAATGATGTGTGTTTGATACCTTCTTTGCATTGAATTATACGGATTGGCTGACCCTACCAAAGAAGAATCCACCACCTACGGAGGAATGAAAAGCTTTGCTGTGCTTAGTTACAGTTGCAGGAACTGACTGGACAACCGTTGGTTGGGGGACGGGTCGTTGGAGGCTCTCCTACCGGTTCTTGATGCGTAGTTGGACTCCTCCACCTGAACATGGTCTGCTGTGGTGGGATGACGGCGTTTGTCGTTTTTGTTGCGGCGGTGGTGGTGGTGTTAGAGATGGAGGAGGATAAGACGAAGGAGCAGGAGGCAGGGCAGCGAGGGAGGAGTGTGAATAATCAATCTCCTTCATGTATCCTGGATCAAACTCCCTGAAAGGAGACACAGAAAATGATGGTGAGAAATCTCTCCTCCTCCTGCACGATGTTCTGTTAATATACACTGAATAATGAGTTTGTAATGAATTTAGTGAATAGCTTCCGTATGCTACAGAATAATTGAGATGCTCTCAGAATACGTTTCCTTCTCTAACTTTTATTCGGATTGTCTTCCTTGCGAGCAGGTCGGCTGATGAATAAGCATCACACCTACAGATTGTCCACGTAGCTGCCAAACCAGGCGGGCTGTGGTCAGGTCCGACCAGTTCAAACATGAATGTATGCTTATTTATCCTATGAAAGGATGTTCATACTAGCGGAGGTGCAGCAGGTATTGTGTTGGCAGCGAGCAGCCACACCCAGAACACGCCGCATGTAGACTGATGCACGCGATGGTGGACCAAAGCTAATTCCTCCTACACGCTTTTAGCTGTTGGGTCCATCATGCTAACTAAGAATGCAATGATTCATGAAGCTGGCCCAAACCGGTAAGGGGCGATGCGTTTGAATTGATATTAATTTTGGGTTAGAAGGGAGTGATTTCAAAGGTTTCAATTGAAACTTCATAATGATTCATTATTCCTCCTCCTCTTTAGTGGAACCAGCTTCCACTTTCAGTCCGGGGGGCAGATTCGGTCAGCTCTTTCAAGGTAAAACTTCTTTCTCCTCTTTGATTTTGCTTATGGACACCTGCCGTGGCCCTGCTGACGCCTGCTGCTGCCATCAGCACCAAAATCATATTACTGTACTCGTAAACCAACATGACCCTCTCCTAAAGTCTCTGTGCTCTCCCTCCCCACAGGCTTCTGTGGATGGTGGTTCTATCTGATGGTGGTTCTATCTGACGGTGGTCCTATGTGATGGTGGTTCTATCTGACGGTGGTCCTATGTGACGGTGGTTCTATGTGATGGTGGTTCTATGTGATGGTGGTTCTATGTGACGGTGGTTCTATGTGACGGTGGTTCTATCTGATGGTGACTCTATCTGATGGTGGTTCTATGTGATGGTGGTTGTTCTATGTGGTGGTGGTTCTATCTGATGGTGGTTGTTCTATGTGGTGGTGGTTCTATCTGATGGTGACTATCTGATGGTGACTATCTGATGGTGGTTCTATCTGACGGTGGTTCTATGTGACGGTGGTTCTATGTGACGGTGGTTCTATCTGACGGTGGTTCTATGTGATGGTGGTTCTATGTGATGGTGGTTCTATGTGATGGTGGTTCTGTGTGATGGTGGTTCTATGTGATGGTGGTGCTATGTGATGGTGGTTCTATGTGATGGTGGTTCTATCTGATGGTGGTTCTGTGTGATGGTTGTTCTATGTGGTGGTGGTTCTATCTGATGGTGGTTGTTCTATGTGGTGGTGGTTCTATCTGATGGTGGTTGTTCTATGTGGTGGTGGTTCTATCTGATGGTGACTATCTGATGGTGACTCTATCTGATGGTGGTTCTATATGATGGTGGTTCTATCTGACGGTGGTTCTATGTGACGGTGGTTCTATGTGACGGTGGTTCTATGTGACGGTGGTTCTATGTGATGGTGGTTCTGTGTGATGGTGGTTCTATCTGATGGTGGTTCTATGTGATGGTGGTTCTGTGTGATGGTGGTTCTGTGTGATGGTGGTTCTATCTGATGGTGACTATCTGATGGTGACTATATGATGGTGGTTCTATCTGATGGTGGTTCTATGTGACGGTGGTTCTATGTGATGGTGGTTCTGTGTGATGGTGGTTCTGTGTGATGGTGGTTCTGTGTGATGGTGGTTCTATCTGATGGTGGTTCTATGTGATGGTGGTTCTGTGTGATGGTGGTTCTATCTGATGGTGACTATCTGATGGTGGTTCTATATGATGGTGGTTCTATCTGATGGTGGTTCTATGTCACGGTGGTTCTATGTGACGGTGGTTCTATGTGATGGTGGTTCTGTGTGATGGTGGTTCTATCTGATGGTGGTTCTGTGTGATGGTGGTTCTGTGTGATGGTGGTTCTATCTGATGGTGACTATCTGATGGTGACTCTATCTGATGGTGGTTCTATGTGACGGTGGTTCTATGTGACGGTGGTTCTATCTGATGGTGGTTCTATCTGACGGTGGTTCTATGTGACGGTGGTTCTATGTGACGGTGGTTCTATGTGACGGTGGTTCTATCTGACGGTGGTTCTATGTGACGGTGGTTCTATGTGATGGTGGTTCTGTGTGATGGTGGTTCTATGTGATGGTGGTTCTATGTGATGGTGGTTCTATGTGATGGTGGTTCTATCTGATGGTGGTTCTGTGTGATGGTTGTTCTATGTGGTGGTGGTTCTATCTGATGGTGGTTGTTCTATGTGGTGGTGGTTCTATCTGATGGTGGTTGTTCTATGTGGTGGTGGTTCTATCTGATGGTGACTCTATCTGATGGTGGTTCTATATGATGGTGGTTCTATCTGATGGTGGTTCTATGTGACGGTGGTTCTATGGGATGGTGGTTCTATCTGATGGTGGTTCTGTGTGATGGTTGTTCTATGTGGTGGTGGTTCTATCTGATGGTGGTTGTTCTATGTGGTGGTGGTTCTATCGGTGGTTGTTCTATGTGGTGGTGGTTCTATCTGATGGTGACTCTATCTGATGGTGGTTCTATATGATGGTGGTTCTATCTGATGGTGGTTCTATGTGACGGTGGTTCTATGTGACGGTGGTTCTATGTGATGGTGGTTCTATGTGATGGTGAGTTTCTGTGTGATGGTAGTTTCTATCTGATGGTGGTTCTATGTGATGGTGGTTCTGTGTGATGGTGGTTCTGTGTGATGGTGGTTCTATCTGATGGTGACTATCTGATGGTGGTTCTATATGATGGTGGTTCTATCTGATGGTGGTTCTATGTGACGGTGGTTCTATGTGATGGTGGTTCTATGTGATGGTGGTTCTGTGTGATGGTGGTTCTGTGTGATGGTGGTTCTATGTGATGGTGGTTCTGTGTGATGGTGGTTCTATCTGATGGTGACTATCTGATGGTGACTATCTGATGGTGACTATCTGATGGTGGTTCTATCTGATGGTGGTTCTATGTGGTGGTGGTTCTATGTGATGGTGGTTCTATCTGATGGTGGTTCTATCTGGGTGGCGGGTTCTGGCGGTGGTTCTATCTGGACGGTGTTCTATCTGATGGTGGTTCTATGTGACAGTGGTTCCTGTGATGGTGGTGGTCCCTGCAGTGTCCTGCTGTGCGTCTGGTTTACTACTCACAGTTACTTGAATCATTCTGTCATATAGTCTCATGTATTATACATTGTTCATTCTGTTGCACATGGCATCATTGTGAGTCTGTCCATCAGAGACGGATCCTCCTCTGACACAGTTCTCACTGAGGTTTCTTCCTTTTTTCCCTCTTGGAAGGGTTGTTTCTTCATTGTTTGGGAGTTTTTCCCAGTACTTGAGGGTTTGGGGACAGAGGATGTTGTATGTGTGAACTGTAAAGCCCTCTGAGGCTAATTTGCGATTTCGGGCTCTACAAAATAAAATGAATTGAATTCATTATTAACGTCCACATCATGACTCCCCTGATGCTAACAGTCATCCAGCGTTGATGACGGGTCGTCGTGGTGCAGGGGTTGAGAGGGTGTACGGGAACCGCAAGGTTGGTAGTTCGAGTCCTGGCTCGTCCATGTCCCATGTTGAAGTGTCCCTGAGCGAGACACCTGACCCCCAATGGCTCCCCGGGCAAAGTGTCGAAAGCCGTGGGTTAAAAATGTAACGTAAGTCGCTTTGGATAGAAGCGTCAGCTAAATGACCTGTAATGTAACGCAGCCGGTAAATGTTTGAAGGTTAAAATACTATTAATTAAGGCTCCAAACTGGGAACACATTTTCGTTTGTATTATTTAATTGATTCAGTATTTGATAGCGTAGGGTATCGTTGTGGGGGAAGTGTTGTTTGTGTTGTACAGCGTGATACAGAAGTTTGAGTCGTTCCTCATTTTTTAAGAATGACGATATTTTACCAAAGTTGAACACAAATTGATCCGCCCAACAACTCTTAAACCGGGACATGAAGCTCACCGTCACGCTTACGTACTGTTACACTGCTATCACACACACACACACAGGGTGAAGACAGTGATTTATTCCCCACACTATGATACTGTGGGAGCGTTAACTAGTGCGTTAACTAGTGGTACCTGGTGAGTGAACCCTGCCCCTCCCCTTAGAGCGCTGAACACGGGGGACAATACGCCGCCGGCAAACGCACACACACACACACACACACACACACGGGCTGATATCATTAACTGACGACATTCCACTCACGGTTATTCACAAAACAACTCCGTCCGACGCACACAGGTGCAAAAGGCCCGAGACTGTGGAACTTGTTGAGCTGGTCCGGGGATGTGTGTCAGCAGCAACACACTTCCCTTGAAGAGGAGGGACACATTCCACTTTCCACCTCAAGACACACACACACACACACAAACACGGCTTTCTCACCAAGGTGACACCCATGAAATGTCCTGCTTTAACCTCATGAAAGCAGGACATTCCCTTCCACTCGTGTTTATTTAGACATATTTGTGTCACTGGCCCAGTGCGCTGCTCTTCTCTGCTATCTCTCTATCTCTCTCTCTCTCTCTCTCTCTCTCTCTCTCTCCTCTCTCTCTCTACCACCACCACACCACCACCCTCTCTCTCTCTCTCTCTCTCCCTCCTGCTCTCTCCATCTCTCTCTCTCTTCTCTCTCTATCTCTCTCTCTCTCTCTCTCTCTCTCTCTCTCTCTCTCTCTCTCCCTCTCTCTCTCTCTCTGCACCTGCTCTCTGCCTCTCTCTCTCTCTGCTCTCTCTGCTCTCTCTCTGCCACACTCTACCTGCCCTGCTCTGCTCTCTGCCACTCTGCTCTGCCCTCTCTCTCATCTCTCTCTCTCTGCTGCACCACCTGCTCTGCTCTGCCTCTCACTCTCTCCACCTGCTACCTCTCTGCTCTACCTCCTCTCTGCTCACTGCACCCTCTTCTGCCTCCTCTCTCTCATCTGCCTGCTCTCTCTCTCTCTCTCTCTCTCTCTCTCTGCCTCTCTCTCTTCCTCTCCTGCTCTGCTCTATCACCACCTCTCTCTCTGCCCTCTCTCTGTCTCTCTGCACTCTCTCTCTCTGCACTCTCTCTCTCTCTCTCTCTCTCTCTGCCCTCTCTCTCATGCTCTCTGCTCTCCTCTCTCTCCTGCACTCTCTCTCTCTCTCCTCGCCACTTTCTCTCTCTCTCTCTCTCTCTACCTGCTGCTACTCTCTTCACTCTCTCTCTCTCTCTCTCTCTTCTCTCTCTCCTCTCTCTCTGCTCTCTCCTGCACTGCTGCTCACTCTCTCTCTCTGCACCTCTCTCTCTC
>BMAF01000018.1:300890-313390 GCA_014132575.2 Gasterosteus nipponicus
AGTCACGGACAGCCACAGTTCTAGTTCTAAGTCGTTGTCACAGTTCCCAGTCATACTCTAGCAGTCAAGGTTTTAGTCCCAGTTCTAGCCTGGCGCAGTTCCCAGTCATAGCCTGTTTAGTCGTCTCTGGTTTCCAGCTCCATAGTTCAGCTCCCCAGCATCCCAGTTCTGAACTAGCTATAGTTCTAGTTCTAGCTCATAGCCTTAGGCCCGTAGTTCCCAGTCTGTTCTGTCATAGTTCTAGTTTAGTCAGCCTTCCAGTCCTGTTCTAAAGTTCTGTTCCCAGTTCCCAGTCATAGCAGCCTCTAGTCGAAGCCTAGCCATGTCAGCTCATGTTTTAGTCCTGCTCCAGTTCATAGTTCTAGTTCTAAACATGTCTCTAGTTCTAGTCATATTGTAATATAGTCAAGTTCTGGTTCTACAGCCTGCAGTCTTCAGCCCGCAGCTCAGTCCTGTCATAGTTTCCAGTCCCAGCCCCAGTCATAGTTCCCAGTTCTAGTCATGCCCAGCAGTTCTATCGTTCTAGCCCAGCAGCCTAGTCCCAGTTCCCAGTTCAGCTCCATAGTTCTAGTTTTAGTCCTCCATAGTTTTTAGTCCTAATGAAGCTCTACAGTTCTAAATTCTAGTCATAGTTCTAGTTCTAGTCAGAGCCTTGTGTCCCAGTTCTAAACATAGTTCTAGTTCTAGTTCACAGTCTCTGCTTCAGTCCTGTCTTCAGTCTCCAGCGTTCTAAAACAAGGGTTCTGTCGCAGTTCTAGCTCATAGTTCCCAGTCACCCTAGTTCCCAGCCTGGCAGTTTCAGTCCTGTTCTGTCAGGCAGTCTCTAGCTCAAGGCAGCCCCAGTCAAGGTTCCCAGTTCTGAAGCTCATAGTTTTAGTCCTAGTTCCAGTCATGTTCTAGTTCTGCCTGCTGAACGTTCTAAAGTCATGTTCTGTTTCAGCTAGTTTTGTTCTAGTCCTAAGTCGCACTTGTCATAGTTCTAGTTCTAGTCATAGTTTTGGGGTCCCAGTTCTAGTCCTAGTTCAGTTCTAGTCAGTGCTCCCAGCCCCAGCTCATAGTTCTGCTCTGTCTGCAGCCACAGCCCCAGCCTCGTGCCTGTCAGTGCTGCCTGCTGTTTGCTTGTCACGAGTAGCTGTACGAACAGTCACACTGCTGCAGCGGCCAGTCCACGAGCAAGAGCCAGCAGTGAGTCCATGTAGTGCAGTGACAGTTAACCATTGATCATACCAGTCATGCTTACAATGTTTACCGAGGTGATCATCGAGTAGTAGCGGAGTTGCGCCATCTGTCAGACTCCCGTACAACAGAGTCGCACAATGATTTACAAAATGCGCAAGAGTGCCTCTGGACGAGACTCAGCCGAATGCCTGCTTTCAGCTCGTGTGGCCTGAGATCAGCTGGCTAGCTAAAATGTGAGTCCAGATGAACGGTGCGGGCAGCAGGCCTTGAACACGTGGGATGAGCCTGTACTCCACTTTGGGTGCAGTAGTCTATTTTGCAGCCTGTCACCTCGGCTGAAACAAATAGTAGCGTGTAGCTGAGTGCCACGGTCGCCGCCGTTGTTACGTAAGCTATCGGCGAGAGGTCGCGTGAGAATAGTCATTTTTTGATTGTCGTTGATTAAGCCGCACACAGATATCGTGGTGACCGATGTAGACAACTTCAGGCCGGAAACAAAGAAACGATCTGCATGCGACCCGTGAGAAGGGCGTTCGCCCTGCGATTTCACCGCGCAATACCTGACTGACTTTATGTCTGCCGAGTTTACACCTGTTTTTTTCTCGCAGAAAAGGCCGTGCTTGGCTGTAGCGAAACAGATCAGACTAGTTGTAGTCTTCTCAAACACTTCCGAAATAGCATTCGAAACATTGATGTATTTATATATCATTGATATGGCGATCTAATACGGCAACAAGAATCACAATATTCTGGCTAGATGTAGAAGACGGGTTGGGCGCCAGTTCAGGATTACTTAGTTTTTTAAAATATCTCAAATGGCTTCTTCAGCAGCAATATTTTTCCACGCTTCTTGTTGACGAGAGCCAGGTTCCTTTCAACAGTCTACTACTGCCTGTGAGAAGATGACATACCGCGCTTCTATGGGGACACAGTGTGCAGCTCAGACTTGTCAGCTCCGGGTAGGTAGATGGCTACTGCCTCAGCCGGTGAGAAGGGCAGACACGCACAGCTTCCGCCCGACATCCTCCTCTCTACTGGTGGTGCGCCAGGGGAGCACGAGCTGGCTAAAGAACAGATCGGTAGGCGATCGGTCGCACAGAGACACTTCCAGAGAGGAAGCGATCGTTGCTATGTTCACAAGCTAGCGAGGGCAAGCCAGCCAGGCTGCAGGTGTGTGTGTGTGTGCAGTGTGTGTGTGTGTGTGTGACACACATATTGCTAGCTGTAGCCATCTCGCCTCTTTCCTCGATCACGTCTTCCTTTACTTGCTTTTTCATCATCACATTCGGGAATACAGCCAGCCGCAGCTGATGAAAGTGATGAATAAACTACGCCTCCGTCATAACTGCTGTCAATCCACAACAACAAACACAGTCAAAGCCAGCAGGTGACTTCAACCACGCCAGCGCGCTGGCCGATAAATGTCTGAGTTTGTTACTGGAGCCATGGCTCATAGAAATGGGTTATTGGCAACAAACGCCGACCTCTGCATTTGTTCTCGCAGCACCAGAAATATCGGCATCCCACGTTGTGTTTGATGTGCCATTCGCTGTTCAGCCTCAGCCAAACTTTTCTGTTGAACGGGCATGCTCTCTTTGGTTACCGCCAAATGAAGCATTCACGCGGCCCGAGTGCTCTACCGACTCACACAGCATTTGGAATCACCTAAAGTGTGACATTAAAACCACATACCTTCAGAATGCATCCGTAAAGACAGACCGCATCTTCGTATTGCGGGTATCGATGAGTACCCGCAAAGACTCGATCAGACCATCGGCCGGGATCATTGATAACGCCGATAACACTTTGATTTCAGAGGCGTTGTGCGGCCGTAGGCTGCCTCCAAATACATCAAACAGATGCCGAGCCGCCCTGCCAGCAACACAGATCGCCGGCTGCCAGACGGGCTTTGATGGGAAAACTTTCGTTGATACCGACACTGGCGTTCCTCGCAGGCCTGAGCGCCGGCCGTGCATCACCTTCGCCGCACCCAGTAAATTTCCCGCCTGTTTCTTAACTCAGCAGCCGCCCGGCTCACGCCATCAAGAGCTTACGAGGTTGTCAAAGAGACCGGCACAGTGCACCTTCGAGTGCCGGTTGCGTGTCGCTAAGAGTTCAGACCAGTAGTTGTTCTTCAATGGGGCTGACCTGACCCAGAACGCGACGTGCGATCCACCAGCCGGGAGACGAGCATTGGCTGGCGTCACTTCATGTCCCCTTCCGCTTCGCAGTCATCTGCGCCTCGAAGCGCGAGCGACGCGCGTCTGGTCACCGCCGACAGCCTTCTAATGGCCGGCTTAACATCGTAAACACGAGCTGTAGCTATCTGCCCCCGCCGTCTCAGAAATGACTTCGTATATCAGTGTTATAGCCTCAGAAAAAGCAAAGCCGTCTATTATGTGTTGTGTGGTTTGGTTTGTGTAACTGACATGCAGTAATAAAGCCGATCACTATCTACCAAACAGGGGACGATCGCGAGGATTTTTCAACACGTGCAGCTGATGCTTGACTCACTCCAGTGCTGGCTAGCTGCTGGCTGTGCCAGCCGATAATGTTCTTTCTTTTGAGCTATTACACTTGATTGCACGCTTCCGGACAAAGATTCACAGTATTGCAGCTGACGGTTTTTCATGGGCCAAATGCTGGTCAGTGAGGCTGCAGTTAAATAGTGAGCTGCAGCCAGTTATTGGTTAAAGGTGTTACGAGACTTAATAAACTTTTGCACAACAGCCGCTCACTGCTACTGAGGTGTACTTACTGCAAGCACGGTTTAATTGCTAAACAGACGCCGTCACGCGGAAGCTGACGGTACCAACGCGTATGCTGATCGTACGGTAAATGGTGACAATGCTCGTCCGTGATGCTTGAACAGTTCTCGGTCAAGACCCCAGAACTGGCGCCGGGCAGCTGCGACTGGCCCGCGTGACTGACGCCGACAGTCACGCCACTATTGTTCACGCAGCGCCCCGGATCGGTATGCCAACAAGCTGGAGGGCAGAGATGAAACTCAGCGCCGGTGCTGGCGACTGTTCTCTCGCATAGCTGTGGTGCTGATGATTCATCTGCGGTGTTGGCCGTGAAGAATGACACAACCGGCTGATAGCACCACATATACGCCAACACCAATGACAGCCGATGAGTCATGATTGCAGTGCGGAGGTGCGATATCACCTGACCAGGCACGCAGTCTTTCAAAACCGTAAGCTGTGTCAGCTCACAGTCGGCTGTAGCAGCCTCTGCGCTTCCTGCGCCGTCTATCTTTCCGTGACGCTCATCTTCTGGCGCAATGGAGCTCAATACCTCTGTGAAGAAGGATCACGAATACACCTCAGCTGATCTTCTTATAGGAGGTGGACGCCGTGTGGTGACCCTCCACCACGTGTATGCAAACAAGGGAGACTCAGCAGAACACGCTGCAGATGGAGTCCATACATCAACTAACAGAAGAAGGGAGAAGCCTTCAGAAGAGATGGTCTGTGAGGTCTTTAACCAATCAGGGACGGGGAGGGACAAATGTCCTGTGCTTCTCCAACAGAGGCACAATGCTACATGCTAATATGCTATTTAAGCATGAAGTCATAAGGACTGATAATGTCGTCCTGCATCATCAACACTGGATGGTCTCATCATCACTCTGTGCTTCTCTGGTGTCACATGTAGAGACATAAATAACAAACAACAGGTAAATATAATGACATACATGTCAATAACAAAGCAACAACAGTAACCGTGTTTTGGGGCGGCTGACGCGTCACTCCCAGGAAGCCGCAGAATGAAGTCACCGGTTGACCGTTTCCACACTCACGAAGCCGCGCTGAGAGCAGCGGTTGCCGTGGGACACGAGCTTCAGCCGTGATCACTTCTTCCTCCCCTTTCTTCACAGGAGAAACTCAAACATTCATTGAGCTCCATTGCGTCAACCGGAGACAAGAGGAGCACAAAGACGCAGAGTCACGGAAGATGAATGGACGGAGACAAAGAGGGAGAAATAGATGGAGGGAAACACCTACAACCAAGCGACTGTGGATTCTAATTTGACACAACTAAGACAAAGTTAGGCGGAATTTCTGGTTTGAAAGACTGCGATATAGTCAGGTGATGTCCTTTTACCTCCACACTACTAATCATGACTCATCAGAAATGTCATTGATTGATGTATTGTATGTGGTTGCTTTATCAATGCCAGTTGATGTCAGTCTTCACAGTAACACCACAGATGGATCATCAACCTTGCAGCCAAATGCAGGGAGGTCGAAGGTCATAGCACCGTGGCAACAGCTGGGACAAATATCTCTGCCTCCACGGAAACCCCTGTTATTGTAAGCGCCGCCCGTCCCGTCCCACGGGGACGCGCTGCGATGGGGCGTGTCCTCCCAGCGCTAAGACAGCGTGACTCGTCTCCGGCCGGCTGTCACTCAGTCACACTCCAGATGACGTCCCTGCTTTGCGCCCCGGACGTCTAATTCTGGGAATCTTGATGCTGCAGAATTGTTCAAACATCTTTTTTGGACAAACATTGTCACCATTTCCTGTTTGCACCGCGACACTGATCCAACGCCACGGTTCTGGAATGAACCCGTTCAGCTCTCACGTGTGACAGAAGCGAAGCGTCAATTTACTTTCGGCTGTTTAATAATTAAAGCCATTAAGCACTTTTTGTAGTCGTACCACTATTTCTGTGCCCATGAGAGGAGCTCAGTCTGTTTGGAGGGTAAATCAAGTTGGATCAGAACACCATTTATTGCAAAGTTTGTCGAGTCTCTGATGGCAACACTAGCAGCCACAACAAGCTAACACGCTAACACGCTCACTAGCTAACACGCTAACTCGCCGGCCAGCGGTCCTTTTTGGGGTTTACTTGAAAAACCGTCAGAACCTTTCGAAATACCGTGATATGGATTTTTGTCCGGAGCGTGCAGCCCTGATGCGTGATTTAATCAAGTTAATATAAAGGAACATTACATCGACAACACGCAGCAGACCCGGCAGCCCAGCAGCACTAATGTGAACCACAACGCCCTCAGCACTGAATTCTGAATCAAAGCATCACGCTGCACGTGTTGGAAAAATGATTCTACCAGCGATCGGTCCCTGTTGTTTGGGTAGATGAGGGTGGTCGGCTGTGCACGCTGTCAGAGACACACAAACCAAACCACACAAAGCACACGCAAATACAAAGACAGCTGCCAAACCTGCTCCACAGAATGCTGACTGACTGATGCAGAGTCCGGTCCCTGCGGGGACACAGCGGGGGCCGTCAACTACAAACTCATGTTTACAGTGTTAAAGCAAGAAAGCAGCCATTAGAACATCAGCAGTACATTAGATGCACATCCACATTGGCTTCACCCTTCAGAACCGTGGCTGAACGAGAAGGAGAGAAGAGGAGACGATAAGAAGTAGCCTGTAGCTCTTCATTGCATCTGCAGCTGGATGCAGGGATCACCACAGTCGCAGTGTTCTGGGTCAAATTAGCCCCCATTGAGGAATTTCTTGATTAAATCGACTAGACTCTGTCCTATAAGACTTTCTGCCCCGACACACAACCAGCACTCAGGAGAAAGGTTGCACTTTGAGCAGCAATGCCAGTTTTCTTATTGCGCCTCGGGGGAAACAAAAGCTCTTGATGTGTAACGTGACGCCAGTGAAGGGCGGGCTGCTGCTTACTGGGGATTAAAGAACAAACGGGGGGGGCAGCTGCAAGGTGCACGGCAGGGAGTGATGCACAGCCAGCGCTCAGGTACCTCACGAGGACACCCAGTGTCGGGTATCAACCGAGAGAAGACTTTCCCATCCAAACCCCGTCTGAGAGCACATGACGTGTGTCTACACGGCTTTAAAGGAGCAGCTCAGCATCCTGTTTGTGTGTGAGGAACAGGGGGAAACCACCAGCCTGCAACCACACTTACAACACCTCTGAATCAAAGTATTCCATCGAGCGATATATGTATGTATCAATGATCCAGCCCGTGCGTCTGTCCGAAGTCTTTGCAGATGCTGCTGGTCTGGATCATGTTCGCCCACATGCAATGAGAAGTGCAGGTCTAATAAAGGCTTTTACAGGATGCATTCTGGGAATATGTAGTTTTAATGAAATGTCACACTTTAAAGATTTGATTTGGTTATTTTCCCAGAAGGAATGCTGTGTGACGGTTCAATAATAACAGTCAGTAGAGCCTCAGACCGCAATGGATGCTTTCATTTGGCCCAATTATTAAAGAAAACATACCGTTCCAACAGAAGGATTCTAACAAGGGCCTGAACGAGAAATAAGTAAACACATCCAAACAAACATTAAGGACCGTGGCCCTGCAGACCGCTGCTGCAGAACAAAGATGTTCCACAGAGGTCAAAGGTCAGCGTTTTGCTCTATTTGCCAATAACACATTTCCTATGAGCCTTAATCCCAGTAACAAACTCAGACATTTAAATCAGCCAGCGCAGCAGCGTGAGACAGGCGTCACCTGCTGAAGCCCGACAATGTTGTTGTTGTTGTTGTCGTTGACAACCAATCAGCAAGATTATGACGAATCTGGACACGTGTGTGTAGTTTTATTCATCATTTTTATCAGCTGCAACAACGTATTTGCTAAACTGCACCCAGACATGTGATGATGGGAAGTAAAGTAAGTAAAAGGAGACGTGACATGTCAGGAAGGAGTCAGTCAGTCCACCAGACAATAATAATACAACTAAATAATATGTCCATGTCACACACACACACACACACACACACACACACACACACACAGACGCAGAGACTCACAGCTGGCCGGCAGCTCCTCAGAAAACACTCCGCTTACTGTGAGACACTAACGACGTCCTTCCCTCTCACAGAGTGTCTCTGTGCGTGTCTCCCTCTCGGTCTTGCTCTGTTCTTAGCCAATCGGTGCTCCCCTGAACGCACCAATTAGAAGGAGGATGTCAGGTATGGAGGAGCGAGGGAGGCGGGGTGAGCAAGGCGGCGTCTGCCGAGTGTCGTCCTTTGTCTCACCGACTGGAGGACGGAGGAGCCGGCGACATCTACACACCTACCAGACCTTTGACAAAGTCTGAATCGCACACTGTGTGTCCCCATAGAGTCCCCGCGGTATGTCTCCATCTTCTCACAGGCAATGTGAGGCGACTGATTGGAAGGACACAGAACTCTCCGTCAGAACCAAAGAAGCGTGGAAGATGTGCTGCTTTTCAGAGGAATTTAGCCATTTTGGGATAAACAGCAAAAACAAAGTGTCCTGGATTTAATTCCGCCCTGACTTGAGCCCGTCTTCTGCACAGAATCAGCCGCTGAGGCTTGTGGGTATTGTGGTTCTTGACACCGTATTGAAAAAGACAACGTCTTATATCCAAATGGTCGTTCTAACACTCTCATACATCAAATGATTTCAGGATACGTATTTCCTGGAAAGTGTTTGAGGAAAGTTCCTGTCGTCTGTCTGGTTTCAGCTACAGCCAAACGTTGTAAAATCAGCCTTTTCTGCCTGAGAAGAGCTCGTGTAAACTCAGCAGACACTAAAGTCCGAAGGTGATCCAGGCTCAGGTGTGCACCAGTGGAGGAGAGACATCACGGGACAGACAGCAGTCGCCCTTCTCGCAGGTCCTCATCGGACGCCTGCAGGAAGCCGATCCGACCACAACGGCCAGCGCTGCTCTGCGCCGTCACTTCCCGACCACACCTGAAGACCAGAACGCCATTTGTGCATCTACATCCGTCCTGCAGTCTGTGTGCATTTGTGCGTATCTAAAGTCCTCCATTGTGTTGTGTCTCTCACGCGTCTCTCCTTGAATGAAAGCCGCAGTAGCAACAGCAGCCGTCGTGGCCGCCACGCCCCAAACCCAAACACATACCTGTTTAGACCCGGCCAGGTGGCAACGCAGCACCAAAATAGATTCTGCACCTGAGAAGTGGAGCAAATGCATCCCACGTGTTCAAAGACGTGCTGCCGCACCGTTCATCACACAGTTTCCACATTTTAGCAACTTCAACTGATCATTTGATCAAACCACGGAAAGCAGAAACGAAGACGATTTTTGAAATCTCATTAGAGCCGAATGGAGTTTTCTTAAAACGCATTTTGTCTACTGGCCATCGATGTGCGACTCCTCTGTTTGTACAGGAGTCTATTAGATAACAACTCTACTTCTCTCCCGATGAATCACCTCAGTAAACATTGTAAACATGACATGTGTTGACTGATCACATGATCCATGGGACGGCTTTAATCACTTAGCGTCCACTACAGCGGACTCACATATCGCTGTCTTATCGTGGGACTGGAAACCGCTGCAGAGGATGTGACCCGTTCGGTACTGAAAGCTACTCAGTGACAAAACCAAAACAGCTGACTAGAACTATGACTATGACTAGAACTAGAACTATGACTAGAACTATGACTAGAACTATGACTAGAACTATGACTAGAACTAGAACTATGACTAGAACTAGAACTATGACTAGAACTAGAACTATGAACAGCTATGACTAGAACTAGAACTAGAACTGGGACTAGAACTATGACTAGAACTACGACTAGAACTATGACTAGAACTAGAACTAGGACTAGAACTAGGACTAAAACTAGAACTATGACTAGGACTAGAACTATGACTAGAACTAGGACTAAAACTATGACTAGAACTAGAACTATGACTAGAACTAGAACTATGACTAGAACTAGGACTAAAACTATGACTAGAACTAGAACTATGACTAGAACTATGACTATGACTAGAACTAGAACTATGACTAGAACTAGGACTAAAACTATGACTAGAACTAGAACTATGACTAGAACTATGACTAAGAACTAGAACTATGACTAGAACTACGACTGCTAAACTATGACTAGAACTAGAACTATGACTAGAACTAGAACTATGACTAGAACTAGGACTAAAACTATGACTAGAACTAGAACTATGACTAGAACTATGACTAGAACTACGACTAGAACTATGACTAGAACTAGAACTAGGACTAGAACTAGGACTAAAACTAGAACTATGACTAGAACTGTGACTAGAACTGACTAGAACTAGAACTAGGACTAGAACTAGAACCAGGACTAGAACTAACTGATGAACTAGATGACTAGAACTATGACTAGATGACTAGAACTGGGACTAAAACTATGACTAGAACTAGAACTGACTAGACTAGAACTGAGGACTAGAACTAGAACTAGAACTATGACTAGAACTAGAACTATGACTAGAACTAGGACTAAAACTATGACTAGAACTAGAACTATGACTAGAACTAGAACTATGACTAGAACTAGGACTAAAACTATGACTAGGACTAAAACTAGAACTATGACTAGAACTAGAACTATGACTAGAACTAGGACTAAAACTATGACTAGAACTAGAACTATGACTAGAAAGAACTAGAACTATGACTAGAACTAGGACTAAAACTATGACTAGAACTAGAACTATGACTAGAACTAGGACTAAAACTATGACTAGAACTAGAACTATGACTAGAACTAGAACTTTGACTAGAACTATGGCTACAACTATGACTAGAACTAGAACTATGACTAGAACTAGAACTATGACTAGAACTAGGACTAAAACTATGACTAGAACTAGAACTATGGCTAGAACTACGACTAGAACTACGACTAGAACTAGAACTATGACTAGAACTAGAACTAGAACTAGGACTAAAACTACGACTAGAACTAGAACTATGACTAGAACTATGACTAGAACTACGACTAGAACTATGACTAGAACTAGAACTAAAACTATGACTAGAACTAGAACTATGACTAGAACTAGAACTATGACTAGAACTAGGACTAAAACTATGACTAGAACTAGAACTATGACTAGAACTAGAACTATGACTAAAACTATGACTAGAACTAGAATTATGACTAGAACTATGACTAGAACTATGACTATGACTAGAACTATGACTAGAACTATGACTAGAACTAGGACTAGGACTAGAACTAGGACTAGAACTATGGCTACAACTATGACTAGAACTATGACTATGACTAGAACTAGAACTATGACTGGAACTACGACTAGAACTACGACTAGAACTATGACTAGAACTATGACTAAAACTATGACTAGAACAGTATTTTAAATCAACAGGCCCTGAGAGCAAACACACTTTCATCCCACTTCCCGGCCCTCTGACCCTCTGACCTTCTGACCTTCTGACCCTCTGACCTTCTGGCCCTCTGGCCCTCTGACCCTCTGACCTTCTGACCCTCTGACCTTCTGGCCCTCTGGCCCTCTGGCCCCGTTCTTGGCTGTGACCTCATCATCTCTGGTCGCCCTCGTTCACTTCTCCCCACATAGTATTTAATAGTTTACGAGCAGCAAAATGAAACTCTCAGTTCGACTGAAGTCACATGATTGTGGATTTCTAGGAGCGTGTTCATGTTATGGACACAGACTAGGATGAGCTGTTTATACACAAGTCACACACACGCTGACTTTAGCTCATTGTTTATCTCCATCCAGGTAATAGATCTGAATGAGTGTCTGACCAAAGAACGTTGCTGCTCTCTGTTTATGCGGAGTTTCACTTCTATGCTAACTAACTCTACACTGCAGTAATACGTAATCATCAGAACCATGTGTGTGTGTGTGTGTGTGTGTGTGTGTGTGTGTGTGTGTGTGGATTCCAGATGACCAGCTCTGATTTGGACTCTGAACCAGGATGTTCAGCTGAATCCTGACCAGTTACACATTAGTCTGGTTCCCTGGAAGCAAGGAAGGAAAGAACAAAGGAAGGCGGGACGTCCTAAGCTCTCATTGTTTTCAGTGATTCATATTTTATCTTTGGTAGCGAAGAGAAACATCTGTTTTTTTTTGCAAACCACTTCAGCCAGGCAACAGCCGATGGGTCTCTTAAAAGCTCTCTTTTCTCTACTGAGCAGCCCGAGGCGACGCATCTGGTGGCAAAAAGAAGCCACATAGTACAGTGAGAAAACGACTCGTCGTGGGTTTATGATCTCAATCCCCAGTCTCAAGTCTTCTTGATACAGCCAGATGTTTATTTAGTAAAGTGCGTCCAGAGGCCATGTGACCTTGTGATTGACATGTTGTTACCAGAGACGAATACGCCGTCTCTTCTTTGCTCCCCCGAATTCCAAACATGGTAACTTGTGTTCATTGGCTCTAGAAAAAAATAACATGGCGTCGGTCGTATTCCAGGATGCGGCGAAGGGGAAGTAGCTTCACTCGATGCTTCAAACCCACAAACGAGTGAAGACGTCTAAAGCGACGCAGCCTCCTGCAGCGCCAGGCTGTGATTGGTCCGCTGACTACTTCCTTTTACGGCCGTTATT
>BMAF01000018.1:315890-468664 GCA_014132575.2 Gasterosteus nipponicus
AGATCTCTTTTGCACGGTTCTGGGCAGCAGGTGAAGCTTCTACTCCAATCGGGTGCAACGCGTCAATGTGCAGGATTTCACTTTTTCTGTGATTGAAGGCATCGAGCACTTTGTCCAAAACAACAAACCCGCCCATCTGTGACCCTTTGAATGTTAAAACAACTGCCAGGAATTTCACTTCAAGGCGTGTCTGATTCCCTGAATTCTCGTCTGAATTACCACATTGTGTTGTGTTTCAACAAAAGCATTTTGTGTTCAGATCCAACCGGGCCTGAGATTTGAAAGAGTCCCCAACACAGCGCTCACGTGCTGTAAATCCGGAGAAACATTAAGCCCCAACGCGAGAGCCAAAGCAACACAAGACATTGTGGAAAACTCTGCCACGAATGGGGGGTTTGGTTTGAACAGACAACACCAGTGTGGGATGTGTCTAATGAGCAGCGCTGATGCAAAGGAAATAAAAACATCCTTTCACAGCTGGGAGGGAAAAACGGTGTGTTAAATCGTAGAGCGGTGCACGCGGCTGCACGGTGAGCCCTTTTCAGGAACAAATACACCCAAATAAGGCCCGCTCGCAGAATCACTCAGCAACACAGCGCCCGTGTGTGTGTGTGCGCGTGTGTGTGTGTGTGTGTCAGTGACTTTGGTATTCCAGCTGAAATTCATTACCCTGCAGACGGCGATGTCCAAACAGAGCGGCTCAGTCTGTTCATACCGTGACTGAAACAACATACCTCCTCTAATCAATAAAGGCCGTGTGATTTGTGAAAATATACTCACACAGTAGTGTGTGTGTGTGTGGGGGGGTAGAAAAATAACTAAATTGATTTTGAATAGCAAGGTTGTGCCATTGTCGTCTATCTTTTCCCGTCTGTTACTGCATTGTCAATGTCTACTGAAAGTAGAAGTAAAAGAAAGTGAAGGGTTTTCATTTGTATTCATCACTTTATGAACCCGCCATTGTTGAGGTGTTTGGGGACTGAAAATCCAATTATATTTTAGTCCAACACAAGTTTTTTTAGATGCTCCACCTGTAAACGCACCCAAACCTGTGTGTCCCTTATCATTAGGCTGTGTTTGCCCCTTTAAGAAACCATGCAACGTGAAGCCAATGAGGAACCGTAAACTCTTCTCTGTCCAGCAGGGGGCGACTCTTCTGGCTGTTGAAAAGTCGACAAAATGACTCTACAGCCGTTTCTCAATACCTAAGACGGCGAGAACGGACTCGCGTTCGAGAATAGACTTCGGGAGAAAAGTCCTGACTCACGGTGCGGGAGAACGGAGAACGGACATTTCCGTCTCTTGGATCGTCACCACAGAGGCGGTCTTTGTTTACGCACGCAAGTATCTCATCTGCCAAGCTTGCTGAGGTGAAATGCATTCTGGGATATATGTCTCTCACAAGAACAGACGAGCCTGTCGATGCATGCCGGTAAAATGGCGGGGCGAGTCACATCGGGTATTATGACCGTTCTGCCAGATGCGGACTTGGTGGAACAGTACTCGGGCTGGCTGATGACGTTTCACGAGTCCCGAGAACAAAAGTCCACACAAGAACGCATATTGAGAAACGGCCTACGTCTCTCCTAGAGAGTTTATGGTTACAGCTTAACCAGTGTCCTTTATTTTGAAGGGGTAAGCCTGGCAGTGTAATGGCACACGTCCAGTTCGATGGCAGACCCTCAGATTCCCACTCATTCAAAGTATTTAACCTGGGCCAAACCACCTGGATTAACAGAAACCTGCACTGTGACCTCTGACCCTGGCTCACAACCAAAAGAAACCGCACTGTCAAGGAAGAGTAGACAAGAATCTATTCTGTAAATCTGCTTCACTGTGTGTCAGACAAACGCAGGGAGACATTGGTTGGACATGTTGGACAAACAGACAGAAAGGGTAAAAACAGACAGAAAGGGTAAAAACAGACAGAAAGGGTAAAAACAGTCAGAAAGGGTAAAAACAGAAAAGGGCGCTGGCGGTGAAACATGGAGAACTGTGCTGGAAATGATCTGATTATGTTACAAAATAAAAGCGCAAGCATGTTTAAAAGGACAACGCATAATTGACATTCTTGTCCTATTTTACTGCATGCAGTTTGGCCTCTGTCCCAAACCAGCTTACTCATTTGCATTCTTATAACAATGAGGCCGCATTGCTTTGGGGACAAACAGGATATCATCATCACTTTCCTTACAACAGTAGTCCAGGCTGAGTAGTTAGTGATTTCAAAATCACACTTTGAAAGTGCCATATTTTATTTAGGCCACATTTCACATTATTTCGTAACAGGTGAAATAATTATTCAACCATTGATTGAATGCAGTAGATTCTGTACAACATAAATGAGTCTGAACTGTTTATCCTCATCGATAGACGGTTTGTTGAGGAAGAACAACACGCTGTGTATCAGTTTGAGGTTTGAAAAGGAAGGAAGTGGGCTCTCGTCTTTGTGGTGTTCCAAATGACTTCCTGGATTAACAATCTCGTTAGCCGGTAACACGGTGTTCTTTTCAGTTGTGGTTGAGGGTGAAAGACAAATGGCCCAAAGTAGTCTGAATGTTTCAACCTGCTATCAGTTTATTGCATTTTGTCAATTTACTTCAAATGTTAACAGTTTTTCAAACTATTTTTTCGGCGTTGCACTGTGACTTTTTGGTCTTCCTGATGCTGGTGTCACTCTCTCCCCCCCTCTCTCTCGCTCTCTCCCCTCCACTCGTTACCTTCCTGCCGGTAACCTGAGCCGCTCTGAGGGGCGTTCAAACAAAACGCGATGAAACCGCGCCCCCCAGTTTGGAAACCGCTGCCTTATTAGACCACATTGTAAACACAAGATCCCCAGATGGATAATATTACACTATATTGTAATATTATCCATCTCTATATGTACAGTAGAAGTAAAATGTGGGCACTCTTTATCATTGAATTGAATGAGAAAGTGTAAACTACTGTATACATACTATATATGTTGAGTACTTTGCGCGTGACGCGCGATGACGTCACGAGGACGGTCCCGTACCTTGGAGATGATCAGCGGCTCTCCGTGCTCCAGCCCGCCCTGCAGGGTGAAGCCCCACGGCGCTCCTCCCTGCAGCCGGGCCTCCACCAGCACCCGGCCGGCCCCCCTCCTCCGCCCGCCCGCACCCCGTTCTCCATGTCCGGGGACGGGGTTCGCTCACCCCGCGGGCCGCGTGAGTCCTCCGCCCGGTGACGGAGGGGTCGAGCACCGCACAGCCGAAAAACGATCCCTTCTTCACCGGCGCATTTCCGTCAGGCGCGTGGAGGGAGGCGACGGGAGACGGAGTCCGCGTGTCCCGCAAAGTGCATTCCTCACGCGCGCAGCGGCGCCACAGACCCCCGCAGACCCCCCGCGGCCCGGCGGGGTCAACAAGTTCACCGAGAGGAGAACGCGTTACGCTGTGACGTGAGAGCAGCTCCAACAGGGATCCAAACCCTCTCTCCCTGTCTCCCTCTGTGTCTCTCTCTGTGTCTCTCTCTCCTTCCCCTCTCTCTCTCTCTCTCTGTCTCTCTCTCTGTGTCTCTCTCTCTGTCTCTCTGTCTCTCTCTCTCTGTCTCTCTGTCTCTCTCTCTGTCTCTCTGTCTCTCTCTCTGTGTCTCTCTCTCTCTCCCTGCCTCCCTGTGTCTCTCTCTGTGTCTCTCTCTCCTTCCCCTCTCTCTCTCTCTCTCTCTGTCTCTCTCTCTCTGTCTCTCTCTCTCTCTCTGTCTCTCTCTCTCTGTCTCTCTGTCTCTCTCTCTCTCTCTGTCTCTCTCTCTGTGTCTCTCTCTCTCTCTCTCTCTCTCTCTCTCTCTGTCTCTCTCTCTCTGTCTCTCTGTCTCTCTCTCTGTCTCTCTTTGTCTCTCTCTCTCTCTCTGTCTCTCTGTCTTCCGAAAATCAGTTTAGCATCACAATAGGATTTACTGCGACTCACTGAGCGAAAAGAAAAGAGGGAAAAGAGAGAGAGGGAGAGAGCGGGGAAGGGAGGGGGTGTTAAGAGAAGGAGAGGGAGGCCAGGGAGGGGGTAGGAGGTAGGAAAGGAGGGATGAGGGGAGGGTGTAAGACAGAGGGCAAGAGGAACACATGGGAGAACCTGATAGAAAGGGGAGAAGAAGAAGGTGGAAAGGTTCCTCAGTGCGACATCACGGTCCGGCCCTGGGGCAGCACGCTGCAGGTGGAGGTCGGAGGGTATTGAGGGTGGTCCATGCCGGGGGGGGCGGGGCCTCTCCCTTAAACACCTGTTGCCACTTCAACCCAAATGTCTCAGCCTTTTTGGCAGGTCAGCGAAGTGATCGTGATTGATCACCTGGGACCACGAATGTCAATCCAACCAATAGTTGATTCGATGTTTCAGAGTAGTTGGAGGGTTTGAGGGCTCCGGCGTTTTCCTTCACCTGGGTTCAGAGGTCGGTCCCGTACATCCGGTCGGCTGCCAGCGCTCAGGACCACCGAGCTACTGAGGATTTGATGACGAGTCCACGATGGCGCTTCGTCTCGTTGTGCTTTGTGTCTGTTCGTTGTCGTTTCCTTGTGTGTTGCTTTGTCTCTTTGTGGTCTTATGACGTTTGCAGTCTTTGTGGTCCTTTTTGATCTTCTAACCCGTCTTCAAAGACCACTGTGTTGTTATCCAAGTTCGCCATCTAGGGGTGGGCGGGACTCTAAAGGCAGAAGGTTCACACTTTCCTTTAAAGTCCACGATTTTTCTCAATAGTTTATACTTGAAAAAGAAATATGACTGGAGCTTTTAAATGGATTCAGGTGACCTAAAGTTACTTCTCAGATATTTAATTTAAATAATAGTTTAATAAATAACTGTTATTTAAATAACAGTGAAGACATCTTGTTTAATCAAAAATATGATAAAGACTGTCAGCCATATATTTCACACATTTAATAATGACACACATATGAAGTCCACATTTCTGCACTTGGACAAATCATTCTTATGTGAATGTGCAAAAAAACAGGGTAGAAATAATATTAATTCAAAGATTTTAATTGAACAAAAACCTTGTTTTGTAACATTATTTTTAAACATTTAAATGTTTTTTAAAATACAAGTATTTGAAAGCCCTTAACACATTTTATACAGCTGCACAAGCAGCCGACGATGAGATAATAGTAATAAACCTGCACACGTTACAGAATTCTTAACATGTTATGGCGAATGCAGCCCTTCATATTATAGAAATATAAACTGTCACATGACAAACAAACCGTTAAGGACGTGGAACGAAGCTGAGATGTTCACAGGTCCAGTTAATCAAAGACAGCGGAGACGCTCAGAGACACACAGCCGGGCGCTGCAGGGTGCAGCTCGTGAGACCAACCGTCCCCCTGGGTCAAAGTGTCCACTGGTCCAACCCTGTGGTTCGTCAGAGGGTGATGCGCTTACACATGCTAAACGTACGTAGCGCCAGGCTAATTAGGATTGTTGGTGTTGTTCTGTGGGCTGAATGTGGATCCTGACGCGGGACCTCGGTTCTGTTTGAACGTGGCTGAGGTGCCGACGCTATGGAAGCAATGGAAGAAGTACTCACATTGAATTGAGTGTCCACACTTTTGACTGGTACTGCAAGTTCTAAGATGAAGCGATGATGACGGAGGCGTAAAGTTTATTATGTCCACTGAGACACAGAAGGTGTCATTCTGATGCCGTCTCTCTGTAAAACGTGTTAACGATGGACAATGTCTTTGTAAATCTGCGATCAAGGGCTGAAATAAATGTGTAGCTGTGTGTTCTGACTTTGGAAACAGCCTCATCATGTCTCAAATGGAACGTCTTCACGCGTGTTGACCCTCAGCTGCACCCTCGTGGACCGTGGGAGACATCAGGTGTTGACACACTAAGCCTCCTCCGACGCGCTGTGGATCGTCTCGATGATCATCTTCTTCAGCTTCTTCACTCTGTCCGCCGGCGTCTCGTTGAGACACTCCTCCACGTACTTCAGGAAGCCCGCGTGCGGCGCCGGCGCCTGGCTCTGACCCAGCGTCCTCGCCGCGTCCAGCACCTCGCCGCAGGGCCGCTTGCGTCCTCCCGACACTCGGCTGTCGGCGGGGGACGGGGACGGGGGAGGGGAGCGCTGGGAGGCCGGGGGAAGGGGTTCCAGGCCCGGCGCTGCCTGGGGGTCTTCGGGCCGCTCGCAGAGGAACACCAGCTGGCGGTAGTGTTTCCACTTGGGGAGGTGGGGGTCCTGCGAGCCGCTCAGCGCCTTGTGCTCCCGCTGGAAGATGGTCCGCAGGTTACGGAACTTTGTCTTTATGTCTTCCGCTGAGGAAGGAAGGATCACAGGAGCGGTCAGCACTCGAATGTTCAGTTAAATGACCTGAAGTAGTGTGAGCGGCCTCCAGGATGAGAGCTGGAATCTAAAGGAGAGGAGCTTCAAGGTTTGATCAGTGACGTATTATTCGATCATGACGGGAAACACGGATCACGTGAGTGACTCATTCGTGTTCTGCAACACATGGAGCTTCAGAGAAACCGTAGCTTCGGCGCTGCAGACGGACGTCACTGACGTGCGTCTCCCATAGACATTGGGAGGTCATTTATTTGACGCCCCCCACTGTTACCTGAGAAGGGAGGCGACCCGTCGTCGGACAGGATGCTGCTCAGCGTCTCCAACTGGCTCTGTCTCAACAGCCGGTTCTTGTAGTTCTCCGACCTGTGGTTCCACAGACAGCTGTGCTCTAGAGACAGAAGTCACGCGTGAGTCTTTTAGCACAGAACGCGGCCTCTGGTGGCAGCAACGGGTATTACAACAACAAAGGGCGCTGGATAAAAACACATGTATAACCACACAGGTCCGTGAGGAGACGTGTGAACACGTGGAAGGAATCACGGATCAACAACAGACGGCGGCACCAACCGGAGTAAAACGATATGAGCCGCTGAACTTTGGCCTCGCTCCAGTGGCAGCGGGGGTCGGTGCTCCGCTTGCCGCCGGCCTGAACCGAACCGGGGGGGCGAAGGGGGCAGGGGCTGGTACCGGGTTGGGCGTCCTGCGGGGGAGAGGACGGGGGGGCGCCGGACGTGGCGCCGGCCGCTGGGTCCGCTTGCTTGAGGTCACCCGGAGACGCGAGGAGGAAGACTTGGTACGCGGCGCCGCCGTTGGCTTCGATGCCGCCGGGGTCCCTGGACTTGATCTGGGCGGAGGGGGGCGGGTGGCTTTTGAGATCCAGGGCCCGGTCCACCCGGGGCGGCGGTACCCGCACGTCGTCCGGGCCCTCGTCTTCGTCGCAGGACTCGCAGAGGAAGAGCAGCTGCTGGTAGTGTTTCCATTTGGACAGGTGGAGCTTGTCGGCCCCCCTGCTGGCCTGCACCGCCTTGAACTCCCGGTTGAAAATGGTCCGGAGGTTCTTAAACTTGAACTTCACGTCTTCGACTGCAAAAGAGCGAAAGAGGAGTCACATCTCCAGTCCCGGTTCATTTTCTGCATAAACACTCAACCCGTACTGGAGAGCGGCGCCGAGTCGTCGGACAGCCGGCTCCTCACAGCCTCCAGCAGCCGCAGCCGCAGCAGGCGGTTGCTGTGGTTTTCGGACCTCTTCTTCCAGAGGCAGTGGTGCTCTGTGACACAAAAACAACACAACGGCAGCCTGTCAGCCAGGATCCGAGCCCCGGTGGGGGTTTGGATCAACAAGCGACGTTGGGAATCGGTCTGGGCGGGTTGGCGTTACCAGAGTAGAAAGCGATCAGTGCGCGCTCTCTCTCCTCAGTCCAGAAGCACTTCCCCGGCGCGTTGGGGGCCACGCAGGAGGCCGAGGAGCAGGTGGGCACGTCGGGGAGGCGGGGGTCGATCAGCGGAAGGGAGGAGCCGGCGGTCCGGCCCTCCTTCCGCGGCGAGGTCGGCGGGTCTTCCGGGCCGCCGTCCGGGTCCCAGCAGCCCTGCAGGAACATCAGCTGCTCGTAGTGCTTCCACTGCGGCGCGAAGGCGCCGTCGGACCGGCCCGCCTCGCTGGCCTTCACCATTTTGTACTGCCGCTGAAAGGTGGTGCGCAGGTTCTTGAACTTGTTCTTGATGTCGTCCACTGGAGAGAAAGAGCAGATGGTTTGTTGGTTTCTAGACAAAGTGCAGCTCGGGAAGCTCAAAGTCCGACCTGTGAACGGAGCGGAGGCGGCGCCGCGGACAGAAGGGCCCGCAGACGTTCCAGGGTCTCCCATCGGAGCTGGCGGTTCTTGTAGCTCTCGGATTTGTGGTTCCACAAGCAGCTGTGCTCTGACAAATAAAAGCCAACAAGTTACTCAGCCACTACATTATTGAACGTGTATTTATACATATATATGTTTTGTTGTATTGGGAGCCAAATAGATCAGTGACAATACAATTCAATTCTATGTTTGTACACTATATATATATATATATATATTATTGAAATGAGACAATTTGTCTCTTTGTAATTATGATTTTGAAGAGTTTATTTTACCAGCTTGTTGGTTTTGATAACAAATAATAATTCTGTAAATTTAAATCCAGGCATTTATTTGTGACATTTTGTAGTAATATTTAAGACTCGCCTACATAAAAAGATAATCTCCAGAGGTGTACAGTTCGTTGATTTAACACACACACACACACACACACGTGTATATAAATTAGGGCTGTCAAAATTGCTCAAATATATTTGAATATCTGGGCACGTCAATAACAGGACAAATTAATACGAGACTACTTGTATAGGTGATTTAGTTAAGTTTAAACCGATTAACAACATATTACCTACACAAGAATAAGTAAATGAACTAATGGCAGACGTCTCTCTCTCTGCGCAAAGTGGTTTAAATGAACGACAATAATAAACAAATGCTGAGCGCTGATCCAAGCAGTTTAAGGTCGCGATTCTTGTCCCAAATATGTCAGACTTCATTCAGTGATTGAAACTGAAAGTTTTACAGAACCGACATTGAAGCGAGCGAAACATGTAAACATGGAACTTTTCATTGGCATGACACGGCAAATAATCAAACCAGTGCATGAAGCTGCTGTTGTAGCCGATCTGGTCTATTTTATTTATGCAATATACAGTCGCATTCGAATATTCATTTTCACATTCGAATGTGTATTTGAATATAGAATATTCGTTGACAGTCCTAGAAGGAGGGACGCACCGTGGGACGGGAGCACCTCCGTGGACTGTTTGTATGTTTGCATTGTATTTCACTTTGTAGCTGTATTCCTTAACACTTTGTTTAGTTAATACATATTTTTTTTAATATGAGCAAGTTGCCTCTTTTGATTCTTCGTTTCGAGAACAAAGGAGTGAAGCCTCATTCGAGGGCTTTCCGAACCCTTAACAGTTGAAAGATATTCACAGATTCAGACTGACGGACCGAAGGGGTCGGGTGCGCTGCTACAAGGGTGGCAGTGACAGTGGGGGGTCTAGACGGAACAGACCTGGGCGGCAGATGCTGGCTCTGGGGACGTGGAACGTGACCTCTCTGGGGGGGAAGGAGCCGGAGCTTGTGCGGGAGGTGGAGCGTTATCAGTTGGATCTGGTGGGGCTTACCTCTACGCACAGCCTCGGCTCTGGAACCACACTCCTGGATAGGGGATGGACTCTACTCTACTCCGGAGTGGCCCATGGTGTGAGGCGCCAGGCGGGTGTGGGGATACTCATAAGTCCCCGGCTGAGTGCTGCTACATTGGAGTTTGGGAGGAATGGCCTCCCTGATCTGAACCCGAGCGGCTGTTTGTTATTGGACTTCTGTGCCAGTCACGGATTGTCCATAACAAACACCATGTTCGAGCATAAGGATGTTCATAAGTGTACGTGGTACCAGAGCACCCCAGGCCAAAGATCAATGATCGACTTTGTAATCGTATCGTCTGATCTGAGGCTGCATGTTCTGGACACTCGGGTAAAGAGAGGGGCAGAGCTGTCAACTGATCACCGTGTGGTGAGCTGGGTCAGAGGATGGGGGAAGACTCGGGACAGACCCAGTAAACCCAAGCGTGTAGTGAGGGTGAACTGGGAACGTCTGGAGGAGGCCCCGGTCCAAGAGATTTTCAACTCACACCTCTGGCGGAGCTTCTCTCACATTCCTGTGGAGGTAGGGGACATTGAACCAGAGTGGTCTATGTTCAAAACATTCATTGCTGAAGCCGCGGCAGTGAGTTGTGGCCTCAAGGTCTTCGGTGCATAAAGGGGCAGTAACCAAAGTGCTTCTGGAAGACCATCTGGCACCTCAGGGGGGAAAACGGGAACCATCCAAGCTGTGTACAGTAAGGATGGGGCCTAAAATTAAATAATTAATATTCCCCAAATTCCAATGAACCAATATACACCCTTTTGGCTTTAACATAGGGGAAACACTGTAATTAAACTGTAAACACTTAATATATTGTTCAATTTGAAGAAAAGAATTAGCTTTGGCAATAAAAAAAAAAATCTTTAATTTCATCAATCATGGTTATGTGCTTTTTTAATAGAAAAGTATCAGTTCAGGCGCCGTTTAGGCACCGGTATCGTTTTAAAAGTATCGGCTTAGCACCGGTATCGGAAAAAACCCAACGATACTCTCTACTTTCGAGGCTGACTAACATCCTACTGAGGCTGAGACGGTTGTATATATAGTTTATACTCAATTTTATCAACAGAAATGGACAAGGGCGTAACCACACATCCTCCCCCCCAGCTCTAAACCACGGTTACACACTCGGAAATGCATGAAAGTGAGCTCAGGTAAACAGTGACGTGCGGTTATGTTCCTATGCAATAGAGAAAGTCCTTGCATACAAGTTAATAAACGTTAAGGAAACAAGTTTTTCTCAGCCGGAAATATATAATGCTCTGGAGGAGCAGCGTATCTTCCTGAATTAAATGAAATAATTGTATCTTCTTTATCTGTACTTTATAAATGTTTCGGCTTTTAAGGCTTTTACTGTCGAGCGCAGCAGGTTGCTGGGCAACGGGAGCAGCGGCGGTAAAGCTGAAGACGCAAGCAGGAAGTCCCCGTAGGACAGAACCGTCCCGTTTCAGAGACCGTTCGGTTCAGTCTATGTGGTCGTTGGAGGACCAGTCCAGGTCTACGAAGGCTGCAGTCTACAAGGATGCAGCCTAGCGACTTTGAGACGCAGCCACAGCTACAGCTTACTTCAGTTGCTAGTCGCCATTGCTGTTACTGTCTTCATCGCTCGTTTCCGTTGGTCTCTTCGAGCAACGGTTGCCGCTAATTGTTGCAATTTATGACAACCTATCAATCAAAAAGACAACTTTTAAGCAACGACAAGTTGCTATTGTAGCGCGTTTGACTTACTGGAGAAAAACTCAATGAGCTCCTTCTCTTTCTCCACCGTCCAGTGCCGCTCGGGTGTGAAGCTGAACGGAGGCCCCTCCATGTTGTTGCCGTTCAATCCCTCCCGTATACCGCAACCAGGTCACATGATCCAGCCTCCAGGCTCCTGATTGGACAGACGTTACTGAGCAATAACCACAGGCAATATGCTGCATTGCCCAGTAGAGGTCGTTGCCGAGTGGCGTTGTTCTCCTCAGCTGCTATCAAATGTCAAATGAAACGGACTTCCTTGACATTTGACGTTTACTACTCAATCATATGTAGTTTGGGTTGGTTGGTTATTCCAATGTAAATTTAAATACGTGGTTTCTGTTCTTGAGCTTTTGATCTTTTAAAGAACAAAACACCTTTCAAACAAATGTATTCACTTCAGAATTATAAATCAAACTGATCATGCTATTGTGATAATAGTTAACAAAGCAGCATGAATCAAAGTGAGTTAATCTAATGTTACTTTTGCTAAATGTGTGTGCCGTTTGGTAGATGTATTGCAGTATTGCTGTTATTGAATGAGTCGTTCCACAGATGAGAAAAGGCGAGAGAAACCTTCTCTGTGGTTCTCGGGAGGAAAGCGGACAACAACAACCACCACATTTCTTTTCAAAAGCACTTGTCAAGCAGATGTCAAGTGTTGTTCTCTTTTAATTTCCAACAAACATTTAATCCATGTACAATATTTACACTGTTGAAACAGTCTCACTGAGGCTGAAATAACTACAAGTGTTCACATGCACACTAACACCCCTCTGGACTATTTGCTGGTACAATCATCACATCTCATCTGAAGGAAGCTCATCCTGGTTTACAAACAAAGTGGTTCACTAGTAAAAGAGCATCAGGATTCACTGTCTTTGTGGTCATTATGGGAATATTACATTAATGCATGATGCAATGAGCTTAGATTGGAGAATATGTATCTAATATTTCATTTAAAAATACCGGTAATATGAATATTTCTTGAATAAAAACCAGTTTCTCTTTGTTTCTTCATCATCGTGTTTTAAAAATACATCAAACTAAAGCGAGAACTTGTGTATCAGTGTGCATGTAAACGTACTCCGGTATGAAAAAAATAAGTTACTTATATTTTAGTCCTGGAGAATTGAACCCCCAACTCTTTCTGCCTCAGTGCCAATGAGCTGCAGGACTGACAACCCTCATATCAACCACAACAAATACGCCGATCCATTTATACATAAACCATATAATATCATTCACATGTGCATTTACATTTCAAGCTAATAAAGTAAATAACTGTGCGTGCGCTCGGTGTCGGTTCATTTCTCCCTGAATCCTCTGTGAAGCTTCGTGTGCAAGTTCACCGCCGGAGGATCACTGCTGTCGGGGGACAAACCTCACGTGTGCAACTAGTGACCTCACTTCCCCCTCAGCACCCGATCAGCTGTCTGAACCGCGCGGGGACTCAGCCGACATTTTGGACCAGATTGATGGCGCCTCGCTGCCAGCTCAGCGGTATGTCTAAACCTACATTCTGGTAGCAGGACGTCATGAAAGATGAGTGATGTGCAAGATAACCAGCAGGCTGCGGTTCGACAATCCTCCAGCGTCTGCACGTTGTGCAAACGTCACGTGGTGACACTGGAACAAAGTAGTAGAGCAACGTTGTGTCTCAGTGCCTCCAAATCTATCGACTGCCGGCTGGTTACGTGGCGATGGCAACGAAACTAGTCGATTAGCTTTAACAAAAGGCTCGAACTCCGTTTGTTAAGAAGTTCTTTACCAGGGCTGTAACTAATGAGAAAATAGTGAAACACGTCCATGTATTTCCAAAAGCCAAATATTACTTTCCTTGTTCAGTCCCAAACTCTAAATGATCCTTTTCGTTGTCACCAAAAAAGAGAAGAATCCGTTGGTGACGCTAAGAATTGTCATTAACTATTCAAAAATGTACCACGTGGCACGTGTTGTCCAATTAGCACCAATACAGAACATCTGTTTAAAAAAAAGCAGCTATTGTTCGACCAATCTTAAAAAGTGTCTTTCTAGTGTCTTACTTCCAAATTTCCGATTTTATTTTCAAATCAGAAATTAGAAATCAAGAATAGAGCGACACAGCGTTGCCCATCTGTGGTTATGGACACTGCTGATGTTCACACAGCTGGAGCTGACCGGTCCTCCAGCAGCGTTGATAAAGTGACTGTGATATCAAACCAAAGGTGATGCTAGATGAGTAAATGCAGGTTGAGTGATCTGAGGTAGAGCGACAAGAAGCTCGGGCTCGTTGGGCTGAAGATACTGTACACTTAAAATATAAATAAAAATAAAATAAAGAGTATAAACAAATGCTGATGTTTTTGGCTGCTATAAATACGTAGCAGACATTTTTTTACAATAACCGATGAGAAATGAGCCGTAGCATTAAAATAATACAGCTGAGGATAAAAAAACACCTTTTCTTCTTTATCATTAAAAATCAAAACAATCAACTACTTCAAGCTTAAAGATGAACAATAACCCTTCCGCTAAAACCTAGAATACTCATTTTTCCCCCATCACATGGGGGCGTATCCCAAACCCGGCCACCCCCGCGGCCGGCCCCTCCCCCTCCAAGCGGCGGGGGCCGCTGCGGCTCCCCGTCGAAGCCTCGTCTTGGTGTTCTCTGTCAAGTTGGAGGGCGACATCTTATTCGCAGATCTGAGCTCCCGTCCTCTTGTGAGAGAAACGTCCTCATTGGTTGCTCACAAGATGTTACATCCTCTGCTCCTGGTAGTTGAAGTAGCACCGCCCCCTGACTCTGAAAACAACAGCCATTGGAGCTTTCCTGCTGCCAATCGCATCTTCTGACAAAAAAATAAAGTACACTAAGTTCTGCCCTGCAGCAAAGAAAATGTGTCAATCAGTGGAGCTGCGATGGAGGCCCCGCCCTCCGTCAAACGACGCTGTCGTGCAGCAGCGGCTCAAAGTCCCCATCGCTGGCGGCGGGCGGAGCCTCCTCGTCGCTGCCCGGGAGGGGCGTGTTGATGTGGACGCCGGCCAGCGAGGACATGGACTCCTTGCTGTCCAGCTGAGGCTTGTCGCCGAGGGACAGCTGGGAGGCCGAGGAGGAGCGCGGCGGTTTCTCAGGGATGAAGAGTGCGACAACAAAGGCCACGACTACGCTGCACGCCCCCAACAGGAACGGCGGGCCGGGTATGAGGCCTCGCTGAGAAAGAGAGATACATTTATTTAAGGACGTCCTTCAATCAAAGAGTCCACATGGACATCGGCTAAACTGCATGACGTGTCCCTGCCCGACTCCTGATGTCACAGGCATTTTAAATTGTGCCGCGGCGGCGCAGCTGATGGGCCGTCACGTCCTGCAAACTGTTTGATTCTACTCAATGTGGTCAACCTGCGCCTGTATATTTACATTGGTTTTGTTACTTCCACAGGTTCCCTCTGAGTGCAACAGGACATGAGATCAGCATTATGACACACAACTATTTACTCTCCTGTACGGCTCATTGGCTGCAGCGAGCTAACCGCTAAGCTAACATCAATGCTACGAGAAACACACGGCGATCTCCAAGGGAGTTTACCTTGTGTGTGTGTGGTATTTCAAAGTAGGAGTTCAGTGGTGTGTGTGTGTTGAGCTGCAACTAACGATTATTTTGATAATCGATCGATTATTTTTTCGATTAATCAATGAATCGGATGAAAAAACAGCATTAAAAAAGCTTTAATTTCCACCCTTTATTCTAAAACAGAACTGCAAATTCACATTGAGAAAAGACTTTAGAAAGTCCACAAACCGGTTGCTCCTTGAACATAATAATCCATAAAAATTAAGGAGAATTACAAATCAGAAGATTTAACAGGATAATCAGAACTCGTTCTCCACACTACACTCACAAACACACCCCATGTTCATTACATTATTACCATCATTGTAGTGCAAATGTAGACCACATCTAAAAAGTGCTATGAGATGAATTTAAAATGGCATTAAGTACAATACACACAAATATATTTGTCAACACAAACACAAAATATATACATGACACCAGATTGTAAAAGCAATGGTCCAAAAAAGGCTTTAATGCTGCTGTTAGCGAGCTGCATAATGATAATGATGATAAGATGATAGTAATGAGGAGCTGCTGGAGGCTCCTTACGTTCCTGCTCTCTTAGTCCACTTTGCGTGTTTATTTAGTGTGAAATGCTCGTACACGTTGGACGACTAGTCGAACACGTCTCTGCCTGCGTCATGTGACTCACAGCATCCTCTACGTCCGATCGGCTCTTTTTAAAACTTATTTTGCTTCGCGCGAAACTCCGCAACTAATGGAGTGACGTATTAATCGCACGACACACCGAATCGATAATGAAATTAGTTGCCAACGCTGCGATCTCATCCATTGGTTGTTGCAGCTCTAGTGTGTGTATCAATAAACCTGCTTGTGTGTGTGCACTTACCTCAGCGGGACTTTGCACAGGAAGGGGGTCCACGTTGAATTCTCCCTGGATGGGGTCCAGGGTGTTGAGCTCCACATTGAAGAGGAAGAAGATGAATCCATACAAAGCTGGACCAAGACCGTTACACAGACCCCGGATCCCTGTGATCATCCCCTGGACCACACCTGCAGGAGGAGGACAGCGGTGGCTTTATTGGAGCCGTGCACCTGCTGCTGCTCCGTGAACGCTGGATCTCATTTAGTGCCTCCTTTAGTAACACAAGTCCTATTCAAGACATCCACAATAACACAATGACCTGTTGTTCTGAGGAGAGACGGGAGCGCAGAGAGAAGAGAACCAAACATGGAGGAGAGCAGGATAAGATGGGAGGGAAGACGATAGGAGAGGAGGATGGATAGATAGGAGATGAGACAAGGTGTTTCCTCGTCACCTTGTTTATCGGAATCAGCAGACTGTGACACCAGAGCAGAGACAGCCGGGAAGGTAATAGAGGACATTGCTGCTACAGCACCAGCTGCCCACATCATCCTGTTGAGACAGACACACACACACACACACACACACACACACACACACACACACACACACACACACACACACACACACACACACACAGCGAAGATGTTTGATCTCTTTGTGATATCGTCGCTGTGTTCACCATCTGACATCCATATCTATATATAGATTGGACCGATTGGCTGTTCAGCCCCTAAACCCCTCCCTCCAACAGGGATTGTCCAATCACAGCTGACATTAATGTTGCTGGGCACACGCTTGAATAATCACTGTGTTAATTACAACATAGATGCTGTTTTTTTCTTCTTCTATACTAAAAATAAACCATTCATTGTTTTATATGAATCAGCTTTGAGCGTCATAATGATGTAATTACTTTTAACTTAACCTCCGTTTCTTCTGTGTGTTAAAACAGAACAGAGGGCAATTTCTCTGGTTGCAAAAAGCCGTTGGATTGTATAGAAGTGTCTGAGAAAGGGACTGATTTATTACCTCAAACATGAGCTTATGTTTAGCTTAAGCTTCAATACAGCAACCGTGGCCCATTTCGAGTCAAATAGAACATGCCATGAGAACACGGGATGCTTTAAGGCGGGACTCTCAGTGATTGACAGGCCGCTATCAGAGCTGTATGAGACGTCGCTCCTCCGCATTACAAATATGGTAATCGTTAATAATATGGCAAGAAGCCTACAAACCACAGTGCGACTACATCCACCCCTTACATACCGTCTATGCAGAAGCTAGTTCTACTGGTTCCCATGACACCAGGTAGCTATCCTAATCATGTCACATCCCTAACCAGTTCTACTATATACATATGCAATGATGACATTTTGTAGGCGGTAAGCACGAGATCTCACCATGGCTCTGATCCTAAGCCGTACCAGGCTAGCTGAAGGATCTGGAAGCCCAAACCCAACAGAACGGTGTTTTTATTACCCAGAGTCCTCATCAGCAGCGTGAGGACCAGAGTCTGAGGACGGAGAGGGACGGATTGTTTGCATTTTCTCTACAAGCCTTTTACTTCTGTAAGAAACATGTTTTATTCATTAAGAAGTAGCAACAGCTGAGCGAGCATGTGAAAGCTTTTCACTCTGCACTCTTAGATTCTGGTGTGTAAAGAGCAGAAGTTACCCAACCGGCCCTGATTTGCAGATGCAGTTAGAACTGCAATGTGACGAATGAGGACTCATGAATTGATATTATATTTATATATTGCTACGTGTAGGTGGAAATTGGATCCAGATTGTTTTGTGTAAATATGGTTTATCCTGTTCATCCTCTGCGGTGTCTGTGTGTCTGTTACCTGGGCAACGATGGACAGAATCCCCACCACTCCAATAAACACAGCGATGGTTGTGGAGGAGAAATTTATGATCTGAGGAGACAAGACAGACGGTGTTTATTGTCTCAGTTCTAAACAGCTCATTGTTAAAACAATCACTTAAACATGACATGCATACTGATATTTGAGCAGATATTAGATATTAGAGCATGTTTAGAGGACACGAAGGTCACATTCCAAACGCTGCAACATGTATGACAAGGCCTGGTTAGTTCGTTTAGAGTGTAGACCCACACAGAGAGACGGTTGTGACTAATATATAGGAGTCTATGGACTAAACACCAGGAGACCTAACATTGATCCTTGGGATTCCTTTATTGATATAAAACAATTGGCCACAACAGTCTAAACTTTACCAGAAAGATCATTTGAGTTCTATGCAGACGGATCAAAAGGCATATTTAACAAAGTGTACCGGTGGTCCAGAACAACAGAGCTGTGTTCCTGCCCACGGTTAAAGCTTAATTTACACACTGAGATAAAAATGACAGTTCATCAATGCATTATATATATCTGAGTAAATGTAGTTAAAATGTATAATATTGTTGACATCCATTAATTGGTGCAAAATATTTGAATTGAGCACACAGTGACTCTGAAAAGCAACAGCGGCATTAATATTGTTCCTACATGTGGAAACAGTGTGTCTCACCTGTCTCAGGTAGAGGAAGAAGCTGGAGTACTGGCCGGCCTCCGGCAGGTAGGACAGGAACACGGTTATGCAGATCAGGAGGACCGTCGGGTCCTGACCCACTTTCCTCAGAGACTGAAGGACACACACGCCGTCAGTTATTAATAAACTGTGTCCAAAAACACAACAAGTCAACCGAGGTGTAGAATTGGTTTGATTGGTTACTCACAGTGAAGGGATCGGCCTGCTCCCAGGATATGGGCGCCCCCCAGGTGTTGAGCCTCATCTTGTCCGGCAGAGACTCGGGCACGGCCAGTAGGATGAAGCAGATGTCGGCCAGGGCCACCAGCGTGGCCACCAGCACCACCAGGTTGTCTCCGTACCAGGCCGACAGGTAGGCCCCGATGGCCGGACTCGTCACCAGGCTGGCCGCGAAAGTAGCTGACACCTGGAGGTCGAGAGGGGAGAGCGAGGGCGGTGGATGGAAGAAGCAGCAAGGACGCTACTTCATTGGTTTAAGCCAAGAAGGAGCTTCTTCTGCGACAGAGAGACCTCAGTGTCATTACGGTCAAAATGATATGAAAACAATGCAGACGCCAATGAAAGCGGTCTAATGGAATCCAGTTATGGCTCAACACAGAGCGGCTCCGGTACACAAATTGGCGCCTATATATATATATATATATATATATATATATATATATATATAAGGCTTTATAAAAAAACTAATTTACCAAGTGTCTTAAAAAAAGCTGGAGAAAACCAAGCTCATTCCACTACAAATCATAATCCATATATAGTACTCAATACGCTCTGTTTTGTTTTTGTTCATGACCATGATGTTGATTATTGAATAAGATTATTTTTAGTCAGGGGTCTTCTCAACAAGAGCTTATTTCATCAAGGGAATTTGTGCTGCAATATTTAAATGAACCCACTGATTTAAAAAAAAATCTCTATTTCACGAAGAGAAAACTGGTCGATTGTGTTCCAGGTTTCCCAGGACACACGGTAATCACTCATCATTACAGGAGGCGTCTGTATTTGACCTCTTCAACTCTCCTTTCATACACGCAAACGTGCACACTTGAAGATGAGCACGTTCTTCACTAACGTGACGGTCTCATTCGTACGGTGAACACACATTTGAAGATGCACAACACGCCGCTTACCAGACCGTAGGCTGTGCTCCGCTCTCTTTCGTCCGTCACATCGGCCACGTAGGCGAAGATCACGGAGAAGGTGACGGAGAAAGCTCCGGACATGGAGATCATGGCGAAGTACCACCTGCAGAGGGAGGTGAGAACCTCTTGAGAGCTGGACAACTTCAGCAAGGCCAAAGAGGACTCTTATTACCCGTTGAATGTAAAAGCGTGTGGATCCAATAAATAAATGGACTATATTTCTCTTTTCTAGTCTTCTGATCACTTAAAGCGCTCCAACACAACATGCCATCATTCATCCGTTCACACACCGTAGTCACAACTACGGGAGCAAATTGGTCTTAAGTGTCTTGCCCAAGGACACACAGACGGGCCGATCAAACTGCCGATGCACTGATTGAAAGACGCCCCCTGCTCTCCACTGAGCCACAGTCGCCGCCTTCACTACACAATCCGATTTCCAGAGCAGTCGCCCCCTGCAGGTCATTAGAGAGAACGCACGTTAAAGACACTGACGTCCACGTTCATAACACAGCTGTGAGGCTCCCGCGTGTCCCCCTCGACTTCACTACTCTGCTGTACCTCCATCTGCCTCTGGTCGTCATTGTGCCTTCAAAGACCTCGGTGAGTCTTACCAGGGGCTGAGCCTCATCAGCGGGATCGGAGCGCAGGTGAAGAAGACGGTGACCAGGAGGAAGGTCCGCCGGCCCCACACGTCCGACAACGCGCCGATCAGAGGAGCAGACATGAAGGACAGCAGACCCTTGATGTGGAGAGGCGGAGTCAGTGCAAAAACACACAATCCTCGCCAGCAGGAGTGAATGATCACGACTGTGTGCAGACTGTGAAGCCCTCTGAGGCAAATTTGTCATTTGAGATTTTGGGCTGTACAAAATAAATTGAAATGTTAGATCTACGGTACAAGTGCAAAGACATCTTACCTTCACGCCCTGAATGAGGCCGTTCATCAGGAACGTGTGCTGGGGAAAGGTCTCATGCAAAACCTGTGGATAGAGAAACAACACCGAGGATCAGTAAAACTAACACATTCCAAAGTTAAGGCAACAAAGTGAAAGGAAAAAGAATCCACTTGACTTGGTTTTGTACGTTGCACCATGACAGAGCAATGAGTAATCAGCTGAATGTTGGTATTAAAAGACCTTCCAGTGTGACCTCTAGGTTTACAGCCTGGTGAGGGGGGAAGGGGGCTCTGTATAACGTTCCCCACAGCGCTTCATTCAGCGGGGGGCTTCTCTCACATATTACAGCTGGGTATTAACTCATATCTTTCCATTCTGTACCTGAGTTATGTAGGAATACAAAACATCTCTTCATTGAAAAGCACCTGGGCATAATGATACACGTGCCCCACGTTCATTTATTCAAAAAGGCCGTTAGATGCTGAACCGTGCAGTGGCACTCACAACCCTCCGCTTGGATTCCAACTGGAGACTAATGTCTCTTGTATACCGCTGATTGTAGACGTGGATCTGGGGATTTAAAGGCAACTAGACGTGTCATTAATGTTTCTACAATAAGTGGAGAACTACAAAAATGTTTCTATGCTCTCCCCGTTAGAAATCGGCAGCTTGGCTGTTGATGCCAACCTGCCGCCTGCCACGGTGGGTGAGTGGGGACACGTTGTCCTCCAATCAGAGGGTTGGCGGTTCGATCTCAGGCCCGGCTAACCCAAATGTCCATGTGTCCTTGAGCAAGACACTTACGCCAACATGGCTCCTGTTGCTGCGACTACAGAGTGTGAATGTTCGTTGCTGATGGGCACTGAGTGTGTGTGTCATCAGTGTGTGAATGGGTGTGAATGGCTGAATGATGTCATGTTAAAGTGCTTACTCACAGTGAGCATGGGAGTGGTGAGTAATCCCCAAGCGAAGAACTCCAGGAAGATCACCACCACGGCGTGATACACACTGGGCCTGCCGATGCCCTGCTGGAGCTGCAGTACAAACAGATGTCAATGTGACCGCACAGTTAAAGGGCCACTTCACCAAACCCACACCATCGATCCTCACATGGTACCGGCTACGTCGTTAGGACCTAGACACAAGACTGGTAACAGAAAGCCCACTGAGTGGGAGGACTTGTTTCCATGCAGCCTAACAAAAGATTGCACCAAACCGAATGATGGAGATTGTAGGATGTGAATGAATCATTTTATTAATTATTGTTTTAGATCTGTTGCATTCATTGTCAAAACATTCTTTTGTCAGCCAGTAAGAGAAATCATCATCGTTGCCAGTGTGAGGGCCTTTAGTGACTGACACCTGCTGTGTACAATGTGTACAAATATCTTACTCTGTATTTGTGAACCATCATTGTATTGCTTTAACCGGCAGCTTCATCCAGAAACAAAACCCAGATAACTAACAGGAGAATTTATTGTGGAAGTGAATAACTATTCAGTTCTTTAAGCAAAAGGACATTTTAGAACAAGAGACCAGTAGAACGAAAAGAAATACATATAAAATGAGCAGATAAGAACCTTTGCATAATGACACCATATTAGGTTAACCTCTAGACTACGACCTACCCGAGGTTAACCTCTAGACTACAACCTACCCGAGGTTAACCTGTAGACTACGACCTATCCGAGGTTAACCTGTAGACTACGACCTATCCGAGGTTAACCTCTAGACTACAACCTACCCGAGGTTAACCTGTAGACTAAGACCTTCTTGAGGTTAACCTGTAGACTACAACCTACCTGAGGTTAACCTGTATATTACAACCTACCCGAGATTAATCTGTAGACAATGACCTACCCAAGGTTAACCTGTAGATTACAACCTACCCGAGGTTAAGCTGTAGACTACGACCAACCCGAGGTTAACCTGTAGACTATGAACTACCCGAGGTTAACCTGTAGACTATGACCTACCCGAGGTTAACCTGTAGACTATGACCTACCCGAGGTTAACCTGTAGACTATGACCTACCCAAGGTTAACCTGTAGACTATGACCTACCCGAGGTTAACCTGTAGACTACGACCTACCCGAGGTTAACCTGTAGACTATGACCTACCCGATGTTTGATTGTAGACTAAACTACAAACCCATTTGTTCAGTGTCATTGATTGTATATGACTTTAACTGATAACATAATGTACGCTTTGTATGGTCACAAAATTCATAGTTCATAAACCTCTAATTTTACCACTACAGCACTGACTATGACCTACCTTCAGTTTAGCTTTAGACGTCGACCTACCTGAGGTTAAACTGTGTAATGTGACCTACCGGGTCAGGCTGTACGCTATGACGTAGCACAGGTACGCTGTAGGGTTAGGACATAGCTGAGGCCTGGCTCCCCCCCATTTTATTTGAACTAATAATGAATTTACATTTGAATGGAATAACAAATCCGCAAAAAAAAGAAGTTGAACAAAATATAAGTTTAGAACTCTTGTTTTCGTTGTTTGTCTAATGTCTTGTTGCAACTAACGACTGTTTTCATTTGTTTTTTTGTTTTTTCCAATAGATCTATTACTGTTCCATCAATACAACATGTGAAAATGTTAACAGCCTGTCTGTGTGGTGTTAAAACAATGCTATTGTTGGGGGAGATGTGAAGATGGAGGCTGACGGGCGTTGGATGTGTATCTCAGGCTGTTATGTAACAGATAATGGATCCATCCTGACCATCATCATCCTCACACTAAGCTGAGCTGCCTGCGCCCTGTCTCCATTACACACACACACACACACACACACACACACACACACACACACACACACACACACACACACACACACTGACACACACACACACCTCCATCCAACAAAACACAGCCATTTTGGACCACAGCTGGTTCAGCTCTCATTTTCTCTGTAGGGTTCATTTGATCATCTCGAACATTTTGTCCATTTGTGTGATTTAATACGTATATGAACAAAATACCTTTTTTTTATTGGAGGCGGCTGTTTTAAACCAGCCTCATATCAAGTCAACCATTTAAGTGTGTTTATTATTGATGTCTGCTATTAAATGCGCACCGGATTTTAAAAAGGAACCTACGTCATGTTTTAATGAGCTGTTATGTCATAGGTCGTTTTATGTTGTTATTATGTTGTTGTTATGTTATTTTTAACAGAAATTAAAGCTAATGTAAAAAGCGATGTAAATAACAACAGATATAACATATATATATATTATACGGGCTGATGAATGCTTAATAAAATATCTTTAAAATGGTGGTTGGCCTCCACCCACCGCAGCTTCATCCTTCATGATGATCTTCTTGACGAGCACCACCCGTCCGGTTCCCGCCGGCTGCTCCCCCGGCATCTCTTCACACCTGCCGCGGGTCACGAAGCATCCATGCCGCGTAGATATGCGCGGTTCTCCGGGTGCTTCCAGCGTTCCTGGTTGAGTAGCCCCGGCGAGGCTGGACCGAGCTGACGGTGGTAACGGGGACGTTGGCGGCGCTGAGATGGCGTCGCTGTTCACGGCGTCTCGCTTCGGATGCGCCGACGGGTCAGCCGTTGGTCCGCAGTGTTTGCGCACGCTCACACCGTCAAGTTGCCCTGACAACAGGGCAGTGCTTCCGGTTTGTATTTCTTCAAACTAAAAGCGACATGTGTTTTTACCCGCCTAATCTAAACCAAGTGTTTTAAACCGAGTTCATAAAATCCAAAATTCCAATCGTGAGGTGTGTAAGGAGCACACATGTACCATATGTATAGTTTGCATCACATGTAGACCTGCCCCTGAACTTTATATTACAAATGACTCATATTTCAAATGTTTCTTTTTTATAGTCAGCAAAAATGTGGCACCAAAATCCAACTAATGTTTATGGTGCAACATTTAGGTATTTATTAGTATTCAATGACTAGAAACGTAACTGGTTCTTGACTAACTGAGGACTACCTACTGACTTGTATGAACCTTATTTTTCGTTTTCCCGTCTCTTTCAAGAAATCAGTATTTATTTTGAAAGTCAGTTGCTCTTCTACCGGTCTCACCGACTGCACTTCAAATGCGGTTCGGTTGGATCCAGTCGAACCGGTCCATTCAGGACGTTACAGAAAAGCTACACTTACAGAGAGCAATTATTTGTAAACCGCCAAAATATGAACAGTATCGATATGACCAATTAACCGAATGACAACACTAACCTGGAGCCCGCGGACCGATCGGCTCGTCCTTCCTAGACCGGAAGTAGGATACTGCCCTCACAATAAAAGCGCTACGTCAGAAAACAGACCGTAAAGTGTAAACATATTTGTTTGTACTGAATAGATTTGTGTTTGGCATTAACATATTCTGACCATATCAAAACAAGCCATTCATCCAGGGACGGGGACATTATCATAACGACAAATGGCATAGTACGTTTGTTCCTATTTTGAAAAGCTGATTCGGATTGCTGTGGCTGGACGGAGCTTGACAGGCAGCGCATGTCACGTGTCGGTGGCTGAGGTGCGCGTGTCTGCACGAATAAAACGTGATTAAAAAAGTGGTGACGTTGGTGAACGTGACCAGTTGACTTCCATCATCAATCAGCAGAGGATCAAATACTGAATACTTCATTATCAGTTCTTCGACAATCGGAATTATATAATAATGATGTCACTCTTTTTTAAAACCTCTTAATCAGTACGCGGTCACAGAAGAGGCACACATACATTTGAAATGAAATCAAGGTCATTTAGGTTTTGAAAGGTCCGGGTGGGATATGATGCCAGATTTACAGTGCCTTATTTCCCAAGTGAGAACTACGCAAATAATGGGTTTAAAATGCTCTGAATGAGGAGACAACCAGATGAGAAAAATATTTTATAATTGTTATTAAAAATAAATATTTTATTAAGTAATAATCAGCCATCACAATAGTTTATAAAGGTGGTATATATATTCTTCTAATTCTGCAGCCTGTTAGTGTTTACAGCTTTTTATAGTAATATCAGTAGTAGTAGTTAGTTAGTTAGTTTTACAGTCCGACACACATTCCGTCTTACTGCTTCTAGGTTTCAATTAAGTATTTACACACTAACATATACAATTAAAAAAAAAAAATACACAAATCATCAAACACAAGCAATAAGTACATACAGGAGTTCAAGATAATAATACTCATCTTAAGTAGCTGCTTTAATTATAGTACTTTATACCCCATAATAATTTGAATGTTTACTTAAATAGGTTTTTACTTCTGCAAAAAAGCAATAAGAACAGCACCCAAGATGATCGTCTTGTATCAGCCCTCTCGCCTTGTCCTACCAAATGCTGAGCTGCTCCGCTGTCGCTGGGCAACAGGGCACCTGCAGAGGAAAGTGTGTGTTGTTACCTGTAAATCGACACTCGCGGGACGGCAGTCGCACTGTGAAACTCATCTGTGGTTCAGTGCAGCTTCAATGAAACACAGACAACCTCAAGTAAAAGACCCAGAAGTGGAACCAAGAAGATGGCATTAGCCAGCGGCCATTGGCTGGAGAAAGAGGTGAGGGGAGAAGCCCCACGTCCCAGGTGGGTCTCATTATTGTGTACGACGGTCTAAAACGGATAATTCATCCATTCTGCAGGATGCTATTGAGCCATGTGACGATATGAATTCATTTACGCCGGACTGCTGCCGTGATGAAGATATTTCAAAGTGTTTTCTGTGGTGGCGTTTGGTTAATTGACAGAAACCATTGTGTCGTCCAATGTCTCATGTTGCAGACATGGCCACGCTTTAGCTTTGGCAGGAAACGTCGCCTTCCTGTTCGGAGGAGCTTCCAGCAACAACAAAGAGGTGACTGAACTCAGTTCATTTTTACAAGAGCAGCCTGCTTTTCATTTACACACCAAAAATGGCCAAACAGAGAATCTGCTAATGGTCTGAGACATTTCTTCTCATTCATCTAGGAGGACGTCAATGTTTACTTCAACGACTTCTACATGCTAACAGGTACAGATGAAAATGTAGACCATACATAGAACAACTCTATTTTAAGGTGGAGGATACGTACAGCAGCTTTTGAATCTCTTCTCAGATGGATATATCTCATTTCCAAATGTTTCATAAATCCTTTCTTGAGTTTGGGGATATCATGATACATTTCAATATGTGCTTTAATTAAGCACTACTTTATTACTTGTGTATTTAGTTCTTTACACATCGTTTCTCATTAAATACAATGTGTGAAGTAAGATTTTGTCGTTGTTTGTAGTGTCTCCTGATGATGTGACGTGGGAGGAGATACCTCAGCGCGGAGAAGTTCCCACAGCCAGAGAAGGACACACTCTTTGGTAAACCACAGCACTGACTCGGTGAACTGGTCCTGCAGGGGCCAGCGACGTGTATTAGCTTAAGAAGACCACGGTGGCGCATGGTGCTCTTGTGTTAGCTCGTACTGTATGTTGAATCGGTAGCGTCACGCATTGAGCGTGACAGTCACGTATTCGGTCTGAAGTCGGACCGCCTCGGGTCCGAGCGTCGCCAAGAGCAGAATACAGTTATTGTGTTTAGGTTTGCTAACTCACCCAAACCACACAGAACCATCCTGTAATTAGACACTGACAGAAACTGCTAAGCGACAATCCTCGTGGCTTCGTTGTTCCCCGTTGCACATTTCAAAGAATGGCATAAATGTAGTTTTAATGAATCCTGATGTTCGAAATACCCAGTTAAAAGCTGACTTCAACGTGAAAATACAGAACGCATTGCTTTGTAGTGCAATCAAATAAGGGTGGGAGAGACAAGCGTAATATGCTTGTTCTATTGGCCAAACGCTCTCCATCTGTACATTAACACTTTTTAACGAAACAGTAAGATCTCTACACTGTGATGCAGGGCCTGTTGTATAAGGTTTTTGACGGGGTCACCTGTACAGGGCAGCAGAGACTCTCTCATCCGGCATTTGCCTCTTTTTAAGTGTGGTGAAAGGAAAGCTGTATCTGTTTGGCGGAGCGTCCGGCTGCGACGCCACTGAGTGTCTCCCGGGAGTCTACAGCTTTGACATCGGTGAGGTGAAGTCACAGGTCCAGCCTGCTCGGTGCTGCATTAAAACAAAGCCGGACAACAAGGTGACATATTTACATTTCTAATAGTGTCTCTGACTTGGGACCGCTTGGCAGTCGGCGGCGTGGCCCTCAGAACCCTCAGACACGGCGCCGTTGCCGTGGGAGACAACATCTACGTGTACGGAGGCGTTCTGAGAGGGAATCCAACCGACGACCTCATGGTCTTCAACACAGGTCACATGATCATCGTCATCTTACTTAGAGGACCGTACCTGTGGCTGGGTGCACGTCACTGTATGTTTTCTCTCTGCTCCGTTTCAGCGTCTCTCACCTGGACGCCGGTCAAAACCAGCGGATCGCTTCCTCCGGCCCTGTGAGCCACTTATTAAACCTTCCAGCGAGTATTCCTTACAGGACTGTTTCATTGGATTATATTAAAATGCTCAGGGGTCGGCAGTGACACACACTTGTGTGTGTTTATTGAATGTGTGTGTGTGTAGGTGGGGTCAGAGTTTTGCTCTGGTGGGAGATCAGGTGTTCATGTCCGGAGGTTATGAAGCAGGTGGAGTCTTCTGCAACGACTTCCATGTTCTCAATACAGGTAAGAAGAGACGGATTCAGAAGAAATGTGAGGTTCGTTTTTTATTGAACTGCCGTCAGTGTCGGCTGGTCCACAGGGGGCCATCGGTGTGTGGCCCGCCTCGGGGTCATCGGGGTGTGGCCCGCCGCGGGGCCATCGGGGTGTGGCCCACAGGGGGCCATCGGGGTGTGGTCCACAGAGGGCCATCGGGTTGTGGTCCACAGGGGCCATCGGGTGTGGTCCACAGGGGGCCATCGGGGTGTGGCCCGCCGCTGGGCCATCGGGGTGTGGTCCACAGGGGGCCATCGGGGTGTGGTGGTGTGGTCCAGGGGGCCATCGGGGTGGGGCGCGTGGTCATCGGGGGTGTGGTCCACAGGGGGCCATCGGGGTGTTTGCACGTAGCTAACTAGCTAGCTAGCCTCTCTACAGAAGCTTTGTATATGCAATACACTGAAATGATTTGTCACTCATTCATCTTAGCAGTGATTGGCTGAACTGCTTCTTAGACCCGCCGCTTTGGGACCGTGAACGAGTCCAGCTGAGACATGCGGAGAGGACGTGCAGGAAAAGCTTATATTTTGCGCAGATATCTTAATTTATGAATATTACTGGGGATATAATCCACGTTTCAAAAACACAAATAGACACATATTGACTATTTGTAAAATATATTTTTAATATCATTTTTAAAATGAGAATTTATTTTTTGTGGCTCACGGTGGGGCCACGCCCCATTTCCCTCTGTGTATTAAATAGGGTGACATGTGGTCTCCACAGATCATACTTTGACTTTTGAGTTTCACCCGTTTCTTTAGAGACTTTGCAGTGGCAGAAATGGGAGGTGAAGGGAGACTCACCAGCAGCCTGCAGCGGACATACACTGACTGCACACCACGATAAAGTACACACACACACACACACACACACACACACACACACACAGGCAGGTTTATTAGGACTCAGTTCGAATTGGCTAAACCTTTTTAAACACGTCTTACTGGGTCGGACAAGGGAACGGGTACAGGAGCTGATGGAGTCTGACCTGCTGGTGCAATGATACAACATGGACAGACGCAGCTCAGACTGTTCACCTCAAATATGTCTTGTTTGTTTTGGTGGTGATGAACATTCCTCATCTTTATCACCATGAATACTAAGTTTTGAGTGGGAAGTACTATTTTTGAAATTAACCAATTATCTCATCCAGCACACATAAACAATATATAGAAGGAGAAATCAAAGGTAGTGCATGTATACATTTGTGTTGTAAAATAATAGAATATTTTCCCATTTAATTAATGACTCTGCCTCGATCCCGTGCAGGATATCTACCTGTTCGGTGGCAAAACCACAAATGAGGACGGCACGGTGACGCCTTCCAATGAAATCCACAAACTCAGTATTTGTGAGTAGTTGTGAGCTCACAGATTAAAATAGGAGTTACTGTACGTAAAGTTTGAGTCACATCTTTTCTTTTCAGCTAAGATGAAGTGGAAGGTTCCTCTGTACGTTGGAATTCCTCCGGCCCGACGCCACGGACACAGCGCCTTCATTCTCCACAGCCACGTCAGTACCACGTCGGACGAGATTCGCTGTCCTCGAGTCTTATAATATGAACCTTTTGTTGTGGCTGGCAGCTGTATGTGTTTGGAGGGAAGAACGAGGAGCAGGAGTTCAATGACCTAAGAGTGATGAAGCTCATTAACCCCTCAGAGAGACAACCAGGTACATCACTCACATTTATGCCATTCGCGTCTCTGAACCGAACATAATGGGAGTGGGATCAACTACAGACACTTTAATGCAGACAAGGGGTTTTGAATATCACAGCCTTTGGACCTAAACGCTATTTAAGGTGATACAGAAGTCCCATGGGCCTCGCAGTGTTGAAACGTGAAGCTCTTTCTCCACAGTGATGAGGGAGATCCTGTCAGAGTTCGGTCTGCAGGGAGTCAGCCACAGGTCAGCCGCTGCTGGGCTTCATCCCCCGTGGAGCGTGTGTCTGCAGATCTAGACCTCACTTCACGACTGAGTCTCATCTCTGGCTTATAACAACCTGCTTTCCTTCTGGTTTTGATCGCTAAACAGTTTCACCCCCACGAAGATTCCCAACGTTCGCTACGAGCTGAGCGAGTCCGCTCCGCTCGAGCAGCCCAGAAACACGGCAGCTACTGCGCAGGTGATGACGCCATGAATCTGCTGAGGTTACAGCATTGAAAAAGAAATCAACCTAAAGATGTTCTGTTTTGCAACTGCATCCTGCACCCGACATCGTAAAGGTGGACGAGTTTAATGTATAATTGTTGTGGTATTGTGCAGCAGTAGCAACAATAGAAGATGTGGTAGTGGGTGTTGTGACCTGCTGTAGTAGTGCAATGTAGCAACATAGTGTAGTTGCAGCAGTTGTATAGCAGCGGTAGTAGTAAGCAGTTTTAGCAGTGATGAATAGCCTCAGTAGTCACCAACAATAGAAGATGTGGTAGTGGGTGTTACTAGTAGTAATTAGCAGTAGCAATTATCAGCAGCCAGCAGGCGGTCATAAACAATATATAGAAGCTTTTAACAACCAGAGGTAGTGCATGTTTACATTTGTGTTGTAAGCAATAGTAGAATATTTTCCCATTTAATTAATGATCTGCTTAACGTTGCAGGATATCTACCTGTGAAAAACAAATCAACAATGAAGAAAGTAGTTGTGAGCTCACAGATTAAAATGTTTGAGTCACATCTGCAACTGATCCATGCGGCCCTAGGGACCGCAGCCAGCATTGAAAAGCAGCAGCAGCACTCAGTTAGCAGCAGCTGTAATGTCTAATTGTTGTGGCTGGCAGCTGTGTGTTTGGAGCAGCAACGAGGAGCAGATGTCAATGACCTGGGTGCTAAGCAGCAGCAGCAGCAGCAGCAGTGAGCTCAGCAACCCCTCAGAGAGACGAGCCAGGTAGCAGTAGTCACATTTATGTCATTGGCAGTCTCTGAACCAACATAAGCAGCAGCAGCAGCAGCAATGCAGCACAGCAGTTTTGAATATCAGCAGCCTTAGCAGCAAGTAGCTAAGTAGTAGGTGATACAGAAGTCCCCATGGGCCTCAGCAGTGGTTGCAGGTGTTGTAGCAGTCTTTCTCCCAGTAGTGATGAGGGTAGATCCTGAAGATGTGGTGGGTGTTGCAGGGAGTCAGCCGGTAGGTAGTTGCCGCAGTGCTGGGTAGTATCCCCCGTAGCGTGTAGTGGTAGCAGCAGTAGTAGTACGGCACGAGTAGTAGTCTCATCTCTGCAACTTATAACAACCTGCTTTAGTCTGGTTTGATAGCTAAACAGTTTCACCCCAGCAGTAGTAGCAGCAGCAGTAGTGAGCTGGTAGTAGCTCCTTCGAGCAGCCAACACACGTAGCAGTAGTAGTGCAGCATAGAAGCAGCAGCAGCATGCAGTAGCTGAGTAGCAGCAGCAGTAGCAGCAGCATCAGCAGCAGCAGCAGATGTTCTGTTAGCAGCAGCAGCAGTAGTAGCGACAGTACAGCAAAGGTGGCAGCAGCAGTTTAATGTAGTAGTAGCAGTGGTGAAGCAGCAGTAGCAGCACTATTAGCAACAGCAGCAGTAGTAGCAGCAGTAGCTGCAGTAGCAGTAGTAGTAGCAGCAGCAGTAGCAGTAGCAGTAGCAGTAGCGGCAGTAGTAGCAGCAGTGGCAGTAGCAGCAGCAGTGGCAGCTGCAGCAGTAGCAGCAGCAGCAGCAGTGGTAGCAGCAGTAGTAGTGGTGCAGTGGAAGCAGTAGTAGCAGTGGGTAGTAGCAGTAGTAGTGGTAGTGGGTAGTAGCAGTGGTAGTGGCAGCGGTAGCAGTAGTGGTAGCAGTAGGCAGTAGTAGTAGTGGTGGCAGTGGCAGTAGCAGCAGTAGCAGCAGTAGTAGCAGGCGGCGGTGGTAGCAGCAGCAGCGGTAGCGGCAGTAGCAGTGGTAGCCAGTAGTAGCAACGGCAGTGGTAGTAGCAGCAACAATAGAAGTAGTGGTGGGTGTTGTGACAGTGTGGCAGCAGCAGTGGGTGGCAGCAGTGGTGGTAGCGGTGGTGGTGGCGGCAGCGGCGGTGGCAGCGGTGGTGGTAGCGGTAGCAGTGGTGGTAGCGGTGGTAGCGGTGGTGGTAGCGGCGGCGGTGGTAGCTGGCAGTGCTGGCAGTGGCGGTGGTAGCAGCAGCGGTAGCGGCGGCAGCGGTAGCAGCAGTAGTGGCAGCGGCGGTAGTCAAGCGGTGGCAGCAGCAGCAGCAGCGTTGTAGTAAAGCAGCAGTGAAAAGCAGCAGCAGTAGTAGCAGCAGTGGTAGCAGTAGTAGTAGCAGCAGCGGCGGTAGCAGGCGGTAGGTAGCGGCGGTGGTAGCGGCAGCAGCAGCAGCAGCAGCAGCGGCGGCGGTAGCAGCAGTAGCAGTAGCTAAGCTGCTGTTGCTATAGCAGCAACAGCAGCGGTGGCAGTGGCAAGCCAGACAGTAGTGGTGGCAGCGGTGGTAGTAGCAGCAGTAGTAGCAGCAGCAGTAGAAGACAGCAGCGGTGGTAGGGTGGCGGTGGTGGTAGTGGTAGCAGCGGTAGCAGCGGCAGCAGTAGCAGTGGTGGCGGCGGTGGTGGTAGCAGCGGAGTGGTAGCAGCGGTGGTGGAGTAGTAGCGGCAGTGGGGTGGTGTGCAGAAGATGTGGTGGTGGGCAGTAGTAGTAGTAGCGTTATTGTAGTGGCAGTAGTGAGTAGTAGTGGCAGCAGCAGCAGCATGTGGTGGTGGGTGTTGTGAGGCGGTGGTAGTAGCAATGGTAGTAGCAGCAGCAGCAGTAGCAGCAGCAACGGTGGTGGCAGCAGATTTTCATGGCGGTGGTGGGTGTTGTGCGGCGGTGGTGGTGGCAGCGGTGAAATAGCAGCAGTAGGTAAAGCAGACAATTAGCAGTGGCGGCAGCAAATAGTGGTGGTTAAATCTTAGGTAGTGGCAGTGTGGTGGCGGTGGCAGGTGGTAAGCAGCAGCAATGTGGCAGCGGTGGTAGCAGCAGTAGCAGCAGCAGTAGTAGCAGTGGTGGTGGCGGTAGCGGTGGTAGCAGCAGTGGTAGTGGCAGCGGTGGTCAGAGGGGCAAGTCTTAAATCTTCAGGAAGTAGCAGCAGCAGCTGTTAGTAGCGGTAGCTGCAGCTTTCCATAGCAGTGGTATTTGGCTCTGGGAATCAGTGACAGTGGTGGCAGCAGTGGTAGTGATGGTGGCGGGCAGCAGTGGCAGCGGCAGTAGCAGTGGTAGCAGCATGTGCCAGTTTAGTAGCAGCAGCAGCAGTAGTAGGATTTTGAAATTAATTCTCTGACATACTAGCAGCAATGTAGAGATGTGGTGGTGGGTGTTGTACGGTGTGCTCACATTTTTGGTCAGCGGTAGTAGCGGCAGCAGCGTTCAGCAACAGTAGTAGATGTGGTAGTTTTTTTGGAGTGGACCTGCAACAAGTGGTACAATAGTGGTAGTGGGTAGTTGTGACAGTAGTAGTAGAAGTGATAGTTCTAGCGGTTGTGGTGACGGCAGCGGCAGTAGCGGTGGTGCTACATTTTTGGCGGTAGTGGGTGGGTGATTTTGTTACGGCCGATTTGATGGCGGCGGTAGCAGTAGCAGTAGTAGTGGTTCCGGCGGTAACGGTGGATTTCTGGCTTTATTAAGTGTTCAGGGACAGTGAGTAGAAAGGTGGTGGTGGCAATGGCGGTTTTTTTAGTGGCAAATACAATGATAGGCGGTGGTAGTGGCAGCGGTGGTGGTGGCGGCGGTGGTTAGTGGCGGTAGCGGTGGTGGTGACAGCAGCGGTGGTTGTGGTGGCGGTAGTAGTGGTGAAGTGGTGGTAGGCAGTAGTATGGGGCGATAGTAGTTTGGCAGTGGCAGCGGTGGTAGTAGTGGCGGTGGTGGCGGTAGTAGTGGCAGCAGTAGCAGTAGTAGCAGTAGTAGTAGCAGTAGTAGTAGCAGTGTAGTAGCAACAGCAACAGCAGCAGCGCGCGCGGCAGTAGGCAAAGGCAAAGGCAATTCGGTTGTATAGCACTTTTCATACACAAGGCAGACAAAAGTGCTTCACATTATAACATTTCATACAATAAAGTGAAATAAAATGCAGGAATTAAAGACAATTAAAAACAGCAAATAAAATTATAAATTAAAATCTTATTTAAATTGTTTAATTAAAGGCAGAGGTTAAAAAGTGCAATGTAGGTCAAATTTAGCAGAGGCGAAGCTGAACATACAAGTTTTCAGTCTTGTTTTTTAAACGTGCTCAGAGTTGGAGGCAAGTCTTAAATCTTCAGGAAGTTTATTCCAGCTGTTTGTTGCGTAGTAACTAAATGATGCTTTCCCATGGTTTGTATTTACTCTGGGAATCACTAACAGATTGGTGTCAGAAGATCTTAGTGATCTTGAAGGCTTATGTAGTGGAAGCAGATCAGTGATACTTTGGCCCTAAACCATGTAGTGATTTATATGTGAGCAGTAGGATTTTGAAATTAATTCTCTGACATACTGGGAGCCAATGTAAGGATTTAGAATTGGTGTAATGTGCTCACATTTTTGGTCTTTGTTAGAACTCTCAAGCAGCGTTCTGAACAAGCTGGAGCTGCCTGACAGTTTTTTTCTCTGGAAGACCTGCAAGGAGACCATTACAATAGTCTAGCCTACTAGTTATAAAGGCATGTACAAGTGCTTTCTAAGTCTTGAGCTGACATGAGCCCTCTAAGTCGTGCTACATTTTTTGAGGTGGTAGTAGGCCGATTGTGTTACTGATTTGATGTGACTCTCAAGTGTAAATCTGAATCCATAATAACCCAAGATTTCTGGCTTTATTTGATGTTTTCAGGGACAGAGAGTGAAGGTGTTGAGTTACTTTAAACCTTTCTTTTTTAGCACCAAATACAATGATCTCAGCTTTGTCTTCATTTAGTTGTAGGAAATTTTGACACATCCAGTCTTTGATTTGCTCAATGCACTGGCACAGAAGAGCTATGGGGCGATAGTCGTTTGGTGATAGCGCTACATAGATTTGGGTGTCATCAGCGTAGCAATGGTGGTCAATTTTATTTCTTTGCATGATTTGTCCTAGTGGGAGCATGTAGATGTTGAATAAAGTCGGCCCTAAGATCGAACCTTGGGGGACTCCACACGTTACGTCGGTTGTTTCTAATACGAAGTCACCAATGGAAACAAAATAGTTCCTGTCTTGTAGATATGACCTGAACCAGCTTAAGACTGTGCCTGAGAGCCCCACCCAGTTTTCCAACCTGTCCAAATGTATTGAGTCTAATAGCATTAATATTGAAGTTTTGCCAGAGTCTGTGTTAAGACGGATGTCATTTAGAACTTTAATAAGGGCCGTCTCGGTGCTATGAAGAGGTCGAAATCCTGACTGGAAGTTGTCGTGGCAGCCAGTTGAAGCCAGGAAGTGATTAAGTTGTTGTAAGACAACTTTCTCAATTATTTTACTTATGAAAGGTAGATTTGAAATCGGTCTGTAGTTGTTGATAATAGAGGCATCTAGGCTCCACTTTTTTAGGAGAGGTTTAATAACTGCAGTTTTGAAAGCTATTGGGAAATGGCCTGTCTGAATAGAGTTTTTTAACTATTTGCAATACGTCTGTTGCTAAGCAGTCAAAAACATTCTTAAAGAAGTTAGTAGGTAGAGCATCAAGACAGCAGGTGGATGGTTTTAGATTTGTCACCGTTTCCACTAGAGTTTGAGAGTCTATGGCATTAAAGCTTTTCATCATTGCTGTGTTACTTTTGCCTAAATAGGGTGGTGATCCAACATTTTTGTTTGAGATATTAATGGTGCGTCTGATGTCTTCAATTTCATCAGTATAAAAGAACGCAAACTCATTGCATTTCTGTGTGGAATGGAGTTCAGGTGGTAGTAGTAGCAGCAGCAGTAGCAGTAGTAGTAGCAGCAGCAGTAGTAGTAGTAGTAGCAGTAGTAGCAGCAGTAGCAGCAGCAGTAGTAGTAGTAGTAGTAGCAGCAGCAGCAGTAGCAGCAGCAGCAGCAGTAGCAGTAGTAGCAGCAGCAAAGCAGTGTAGTGGTAGCAGCAGTAGCAGTAGCAGCAGCAGCGGTAGTGGTAGTAACAGCAGCAGCGGTAGCAGTGGCAGTAGCAGCAGCAGCGGTAGCAGTGGTGGCGGTAGCAGCGGTGGTAGCAGTAGTAGTAGTAGCAGCAGCAGCGGCAGCAGCAGCAGCTAATAGTAGCAGTAGCAGCGATAGTGGTAGCACGCAGCAGCGGTAGTAGTAGCAGTAGTAGCAACGGCAGCAGTAGCAGCAGCAGGTAGTGAGTAGCAGTAGCAGCGGCTAGCAGCAGCGGTGGTAGCAGCAGCAGCGATAGCGGTAGCAGTAGCTAGTAGCAGTAGCGGCAGCAGCCGTAGCAGCTGGTAGCAGTAGCAGCAGTAGCGGTAGGTAGCAGCAGTAGTAGCAGTAGCAGCTGATGTAGCAGCAGCAGCAGCGGCAGCGCGAGCGGTAGCAGCCGCTGGCAGCAGTAGCTAGCAGTGGTAGCAGTAGCAGTAGTAGCAGCAGCGGCAGCAGTAGCGGCAGCGTATTAGCGGCAGCAGCGGTAGCTAGCAGCAGCAGCGGTAGCGGTATAGCGGCAGCGGTAGCAGTAGCAGTGGTAGCGGCAGCAGCGGCAGCAGTGGTAGCAGTAGCGGTAGCAGTGATGCAGCGGCAGCAGGCAGTAGTGGTGGTAGCAGCAGCGGTGGCAGTGGCAGCAGTTGCAGCAGTAGTAGCAGCAGCAGCAGCAGCGGTAGCAGTAGTAGCAGCAGCAGCAGTAGCAGTAGCAGCAGCAGCAGCAGCAGTAGTAGTAGCAGTAGTAGTAGCAGTAGCAGCAGTAGTAGTAGCAGCAGCAGTAGCAGTAGTAGTAGCAGCAGTAGAAGTAGCAGTAGTAGTAGCAGTAGTAGCAGTAGCGTGTTGCAGTGGCAGCAGAAGTAGTATTCTAACGTCAGAAGTTGTACTTGCGTTAGCAATAGTCCTTAGCAGTGTAGCAGTGTAGCATAGACAGTCGAAGGCGAACAGTACTGGTTGTAGCAGTATAATTTGTAGTAGCAGCAGTAGTAATTAATGTACTCTCACTATCACTGGTAACATAGGGTTTCTTTGTGCAGGCGGTTCTCTACAGAGACTTCAGTGCAGCTCGTGATGAGGCCATGAGGAAAATCCAGGCAGCCTTTACTCTGCTTGACCAGGAGTTCCAGAACGTGGATCGGTACACGTACACCTTTGTGTAGTTCATTTTTGTATATTTTGTTGACATTATTTAATTTCTTCTTTAATACATGTTTAATAGGGCTGGGCACGCTGACGCCTTACGAGCACATTAATGTAGCAATCCATTAACTCCACAATTATTTGCGTTAACAGCATTTCTTTTTTGAGCATTGGGAGGGGCTCGACACTGCAGCGCACACAAAGATAAATCACTTTTAAATGGACACTTTCATTTAAAATCTCTACCAGACAGCGTAATTTTAAATACAGCTACCAACCACACGGCAAACCACCAGTGGACTGAGACCTCAGCAGGCTACTTTGGACGTGCGGGAGAACTGCCAAAGACACAACGGAAGACAAAGTCGGAGAAGTGGATGAAGAAAGTGGATGTTAAAAGTTCATTTTGTCATTGTGTAAATGTTTTTTTTCTTTCCGTGACTCACATTGTCCAAAGCAAATCCATTGGCTTTGCAGACTAAAAAGTTCCCTGCACAGTAAATACCAGCGGTGTACTTTGTGCGAGAACACTTTGCCTCCCTGTGACAGGGACCTTACAGGCGGGGTGCTTTGATACCCCTTTAATTGGCACAGACTGTCTGGTTGAAGAGAGGTACCAGCAGCCGGTCTGCCTCTCGTTGGCAGCGTCCCAGACTTCCACGCAATGTTGAAAATAGTGCGAGCGCCCCAGCTCTCCTTCCACCGCCCAATAGCCTCCTCAGTCCCATCCCATTGGCGTCCCATTCTCAGTGTGAGCCTGGAGGATCTCTTGTTGCCCCCTTCTGAGGGAAGGTTTTCCAGAAGACTGAGACGGATTTCATAACCCGGTTAAAAATCAATGTCTCACACAAGTTGACCTTCAGTGGAAAACAGATAGAGTTGCGGCGACCTTGGAAAGATCATCTGGTTGACTGATTAACTTATTCTTTCTCCCAGAGAGAGGTCAGATTTATCTCAAGCTGTTGTGGCTCTGCAAAGAGAGAAGGAAGGTCATGAAGCCTGCAGACAACAACAGCAACAGGTTTCATTCCCTTTATTTCAACATATGAGCTTATTGCATTCTGTATAATATACTAGTTATTATGATTTAAAACTAATCTAATCAACTGTAAAACATTCTCGCTAACAGGTGTTTTGTTAATGTGTTATTGCTAACTTGCTAAACATGTTGGCATGTTAAATCAGGCTGTCTGGATACACGTTGTGTGTGTGTCAGGAGCTGCAGGAGATGCTGGACAGACATCGCTCTCAGAACGAGGCGTGGCTCCGAGCGAGAGCGGAGGAGAACGACCGAGAGAGGAGGGAGCTCTGCAGACTCCGGGTCAGTAGACACACGCCACTTCACGCCAGCCTCTTCTCCATTTCCTCTTCTGCAGACTCTCTGTGCGGTTTCTTTAACATCTCCCACCCGTCCACTTTTCTTTTTGGTCACACGGCTCTTCTTCAAGGTCTTCTACTTCTTAAAATGATGAAGAGAAAAGCCCTCTCATAAACTATATTTGGATTTTTGCGTTTAAATGAACTCTGTCCTCTGTCTGGTCCTCAGGAGGAGGTGCTGCAGGAGCAGGAGAGGCTGAAGGAGGAGCAGAACAGCATCCAGAAACGCAGCGAGCACCTTCTGTCCATCATGCAGCAGTTCAAAGGAATGTGAGATGGACAGAGGGAGAACGACATAAACCATCTCGGCTCTACATCACATCACATGTCATTTAGCTGACGCTTTTATCCAAAGCGACTTACAATAAGAACATTTCAACCATAAGGACACAAACTCAGAAGAACAAGAAACAAGAAAGTGCAAATTCATCAAATAAGCCAGTTTACAACTTGCTGTAGATAAGAACCATTATAAGTCCAATGTAAGTGCTACAGTTAGTTAGTGTGTTAGTGGAGGTAGAGTCTGAAGAGGTGTGTCTTTAGTCTGAAGATGTGAAGGCTCTCTGTGGTCCTGATGTCTTCAGAGACCTCCTTCCACCATTTAGGAGCAGGACAGCAAAGAGTGGTGATCTAGTTGAGTGTTTTGCTCTCAGTGAGGAGGAACAAGCAGTTTATCACATGCAGAGCAGAGAGGTCAGAGGTCGGGATGTCGGGTTGGACCAGGTCCTGGATGCAGACGGGATGGAGGAGTGGGAGGAGCTGCTGCATTCTGGATGAGCTGCAGAGGTCGAATGGACCCTGTTCTTGTGATGGGGATTACCTGATGGGAAAACTAACTGGATTAAAAGCACCTTCTAGATTGTATTGTTAAGTGTTCATAACACTGAAAACAACGTTTGCATTGGATTGATTCAGATGTCATACGTTGTTATGAATAACATAATAAACACTGAATTACAAAGGTCACATGGTGTAAATTAGTCATTTATTATCACATCTCAATTAAATAGGAAAATGTTGCCTTAACGGTCAAGACACAGTTCGTATCATGACATTACTTTTATAAGTGATCAACTGAAAGGTCCTTTCTGCTTGTGTCTGTCTTTCTCTCTGTGTCTACATGTCTCTGTCTCTCTGTCTGTCTCCTCCACTGTCGCATTCAACAGCAGAGCAGATCACTATTTAGCAACGTAAAGCAGCGTAATGCGGCAGCCGGTGTCGCTGTATTCTCTGTATCTGGCAGAGCGCAGCATGGGCGGAGAGAGAGAGAGAGAGAGAGAGAGAGAGAGAGAGAGAGAGAGAGAGAGAGAGAGAGAGAGAGAGAGAGTCTGCAGCATTACGACCGGAAGTGAGGCGATAGAAAGAATAAGAGACTATTGTTGGACTTTTGTTACAGACTAGTCTTTCTTACCTCTATAAAAATGGATCTAAAAGTCAAACAAGAAAGGAGTAAAATGAAAATGATTTTGTATTTCTTAGTTATAGATTAGAGACATATTTAGTTGTTTTCATTCAGATCATTTAAATGTATAGTCTTAATACCCTTTAATGGATGCACAGATATTCAACTGATATGCACCTGGAATAAGACTTTATTTGATGATAATCCCGCGCATAAAGGTAGCATTGTGGCATACGGCTCAAGCGCCGTATTAATTGCATTGATGTGATTGTATACATTTGTAACATGCACTTGTATCTATCGTCATCGCTCGTTCCTGTCACTGGCGCTTTTATTGTGAAAGGCTGAACCGGACGTCTTCCTTTTGTATCTTCTACGTGTTAACTTTCCACGGTGAGATGGCTGTGGAGTCTCTGCTGGTTCCTGTAAAGTACAAACGGGCTCTGTGGATAAACAGCAGGAGGCGAGAAAACCCGCCGCAGTTCGCTTCGAACTCCAATTTTTAAAAATAACAACGGTAAGACAGAAACACATACGCAGCTGTCTCTCGTTAGCTAGCTAGTCAGCCCTCAGGTAAACAGCCAAAGAAAGCACACTGAGCGCTCGTTTTATCGCTGGCGTTCTCCCGCCGACGGTTGGTCTGTCGGGGGAGGGGCGGGGAAGCACCGGCAGCGCGAGACCAAACCCGGTTCACTGCCGTCTCTCTGACGCGGATCGCTCTGCGTTTGCCGCAGAGATCCCCTCCACGGTGCGGGCACCGTGCACTTTCCGCAGGTCCCTTTCCCGCCCCTTCGCTCTGGGGCGGTACGTAAAAGTAGCAAAAAGACGAGCAACATGGCTGACTGGCCATTCACAACCTGCTTGGTCTCGTGCCAGTGTGGGTGGTGCCTGCATACATACATGTATTGTAGCTGGAGAGGTAGCTGATAAACTAAGCACAGCAAACACGTGGCTAATACTGTCAGGGGAAACGGAAGCCAGTGAAAACCATTTTGAAATCTAAACACAGTTTGGTTTGCAGAAGCAGTTACTGAATTGAATTAAGTAGTAACTTGTGGTGGCGGCCACGCCCCTTTACCCGCCCGGGTCCAAGGCCACCTGCAGTGTGAGGGTGCAGGTGCAGCCACAGGCGGATCAACCCGAGATTACAGCAGTCGATTATCATAGATGGGGTTTGTGTGTGTTGTTTGTCTACTTACCCCAAAAAACCCCAAACGTGTATTATTTCAGTAGCAGCGCTACACGGGCTACTTTCTTTAAAGCTACAGTTCACCCAAATCACAATAAAATCATGCTATCCCTCCAACACAGTTTGGGTTTTTATTTAACATTTGAAATAAGTGAATAATGTTTTTTTGTATTCATTATTTTATCTTGTATAGTTTCTTTAATGAAAAGCTGATTCTCTGGAGCAGTTTTGAGGGATGGACCTTGCATACTTCTCTGACCCGGTACCACAACAGCGACCTGTGGTACCGGGTCAGCAACAACCTGATGCACAAACAGGTTAAATCCATCATTGATCACCACCTGCAGTGTATTTGCAATCCAGGTCCCCACTAAGTCTCTTATTCAGAGTCGGCCACAGTCAGAGGGAAGCTTATTAACTTAAGGTAATAGCTCTGTTAGCTCTGTTAGCGCTTCATGGGTGCTATCAAAGCATTTCTCCCACTTTATCGACCTGTTAACGCTTTGCGTTTATAGCAGCTAAAGCCTTTCTGCAGGTCGAGCTCTGCTGCAGTGGAGCACCGCTGCTCAGCCAAATATATTCTTTACATTACAGCATGAATGGAGGCCACAAACGTTTCCACGGTTACAGCCCTGTTGCATTGTAGCAGGTACGCTGGCCAGAAAGGTTTCCACGGTAACAGCTCCGCTGGAGCAGGTAGGCTAGCCCAAGCTGTTTCCACGGTTACAACTGTTTAAAAATTGAACAGTGTTGCTTGCTGGAAATGTTACAGCTTTAGCTTTTATTTAACATCTAACAATCATTCTGAAAAGATTATCTTTAATATTTCTGTCTAGACATTTCCTGCTCATTATTGAGATGAGGGTTTTGTTTGTAATGAAAATAGATCATTAAGTTTCAACCTGGCCATAACTCAAAGAAAACCGACTGGGATGCTGACTTAGCACTTAAAAGTGTAGCTTTTTAAATGCAGAAAACCAGATGAAAAGATTTAGTTTTTGGCAAGTTGGGATAAAGTACGACGACTAATCTCACACAGAAAACTCTAGCTTTGTTGTACTGGTTGAATCACGTCTGGGCAGTTCTGCGTCTTGATAAAATCCAGATGTTTTAGAGGAGAAACTTACATTTCTCTGTGTGTGTGTGTGTGTGTGTGCGTGTGCACAGAGAACAATGTCGTTTTGCTCCAAATTCCAGGCTCTGATTTCACTGCATTGAAGTTGCATCCTGGGCAGGATGAGTTGGGGGCCGCGCTGCCCCTCATGACGACATCACATGTTGCCCTTGGCAACAGGAGGGAAATCAACACCAGCTGCATACAGCCTGCCTGGGGATGTCTTGTTCTCGTTTTAACAGTTTATACGGTTTAAAATGACACATTTCCAGACACGTTTTTCTTGCTGGGTTTTTAGGTGTTTCGGGGTCGGAGGTCTTGATCAGGGCCCATCGTGACGGAGCAGTGAGCGATCAAAGGGTCGGATGTGTTACACATAAATAATCCAAAACCTTCCTCACAGGCTCCACTGATCAATAATTGAACCTTTTGAAAGCCGATCGGCTGTCGGCGGAACCCCCGGTCCCAGATGAACGGGTTCTAACCGCACTCTAGAATACAACATGTCAGGAACTCCAACTCCAACGGGGCTCTAGATGTAGGAGGTCATAGGTCAAGGTCACTGTGACCTCACGTCTGTCCCGTGACATCAGGAGCGCCTGAGCGGGTTTGTCACAAGGCGTCCACTTGACGTCACGTGTGAGGTGGGCTGGTCACACGCGTCGCATCCTCTCCTTCACAACCAGCAATGGGTCCAGCTTTTCCAAAGCTTTCAGCCGCATCTCTTGTTCTTCCTCAGCTCTCCCGGCCTTTTCATCGCTTGATTGTCACCACATTAGGATGCTGTTAAACTTCCTCACAGGGGCCGTTTTACATCAGTGATAAAACTACAACTACAACCGATATCGTTTGACTTTTGTGTTCTTTCTGTCTGATTTGACAGGTTCGATTCAGCGGATGAGCCGAAAATCTCAAAGGCTGGAAAACTGCTGAACATCAGCGCTCCAGAACACCCGTACAAGGTAAATACTGCTGAACGTGCACTCGCGGTGTACTGCATGTGTGCGTGCCCCGCCAGCCGGCCCGTGCTCGCTGCTCGGCGCTGCTCTGGGACGCCAATGGCCTCCTCCAGTTCCTGCTCTGCAGAGCACTGTTAGCCTGGTTAGCACCGCTAGCCGCACTCACGCGCAGCATTTAGCATTTTAACATGCTCATTTTTGTGGAAAGGACACACAGATGCAGCAGACACTCATTTCAAGGTGAAACAGAAACGGGTCTGTTGTTGTTGTTGCTCCTGCTTTCTACCACCAGATGTCAGTAACGGCTTCAGCAGGACACGCGTGTTCTGTGTTATTGCGCCCTGTGTTTCTCTGCTGCTGTTTAAGCCCTGGGCGGGTTTGTGTTGTAGCTGTGCGGCCGGGCGGCCCGGCTGCCTCCCAGCCTGCAGATGAATGAAGAGCCCTCCAGGACGCAGACACGCAGCTGATGCAGGTCAGAGGTCATCCCCACCGGCAGGGCGCGTAAATATTCAATCTAACGCTGCAACTTGCAGAGATGTTAAGATTATTTGAATGTAATCCGGCGGTGAGAGTGTTTGTAAACTGTGATTTTGTCATCAGAGATGCGTTATCGTCACATGGGGATGTAGAGCGAGAGGTCGAGAGGTCGAGAGGTTCTCACCCTGCTCATGTTTAAAGTATTTCCTTCGGGTTGACTTTAAACAGCAGTTTGTGATGATATATTTTTAGAACGGGGGCTTTTGAGGTTTTTTTAATACAGCCTCCACTGATTTGTAGTATTATTTGAATACTTTAGGATTGATTCAATATAAATTATGCAGCATCTCTAATAAATCCCTTTAAATGCAAGCAGGAAGTTGTAACTTGTAATGTGCTGTGTCTCCTCTGCAGGTGTTTCTGAAAACATGATGAAGAGGAAGAATCCCAACAAGTGAGCCACAATAATTGAACTCAAACAGAACAATAATATCAGTAAATAAAGTAATAAACACAAACGTCCTGACAGGAAACACAAGAGCAGTCTGAGTCCGACTACCCAAGTCCCGTCACAGCCCACACACAACATCGTCGGCTGCAGGATCCAACACGTGTGGAAAGAAGGGGGAGGACACGCCGTGTGGAAAGGAGCCGTGCTCGACCAGGTGAGCTGACGGGACTCTGGCAGATGGTACGAGATGACTCTGATCAGGAGACATCGCTGATCATGTGTACGCACCCACCGGTACACACACATTACACACAAATAACCCTTCTAAACAAACCAAGGAACCCTTTGGAAACAAATCACACGTCAATGTGAAACAAATGACGTTGGAGGTTGGACGGTTTAATGTCTTAGAACGAAATAAACGTTTTATAGACACCGCGAAAATGAAAGTGGAAAAATGATCCCGATATTCACCCGATCCCTAAAGGCAGTCAGACTGGCGTTCTCTGCAGAGGTCTGTGCGTGTTTCCATGGATACGCCTCCTCAGACCATCGGTGACCACCACCACGCTGAACCATACGTGCTCCTCAGCTTCTCCAGACCCTTGCACGTCTATCACAGGTGCTCAGGGGGAACCTGCTCTCATCTGTGAGAAGGACAGTGGTGGCAGTGGTGGAGATGTCAATCCTAGTGATCTATAGCAAATGCCAATGGAGCTCCAGGGTGGACAGTGAGCACATGGCACACTACAAGACGTCATGCAATGAGGCCGCCCCCATGGAGTCGGTTTCTGATGGGCAGAGACATTCAGACCAGTGGCCTGCTGGAGGTCATTCTGTAGGACTCGGGCAGTACTCAACCTGTTCCTCCGTGCACAAAGCAGCAGATTTCGGTGCTGCTGATGGGTTGAGGACCTTCTACGGCCCCGTCCAGCTCTCCTAGAGTAACTGCCTGTCTCCTGAATCGCCTCCATGTCCTGGCGATTGTGCTGGGAGACACATTAAATCTCCTTGGATGTGCCATCCACGAAGGGTTGGACACTCTGTGCAACTTCTGAAGGGTTAAGAAATGGCCTCATGCTCCCTGTAGTGATGATGACTCTAGCTAAAGCCAACATTAGTGGAAACCAGTCAGAGATCCATAGGGAGAAACTCCTGTTTTGGGGGCCGTCTCATTGTCGCCCCTCTAGTGCACCATTTGTTAATTCCATCAAATGCAGCTGAACCCGCTCTGCTACTTACTGACTGTCAGCAGCTGACTCAACGCCGTATCCTGATAAAAGATTGTTCCTTTGGTTCCTATTTTGAGCTGCGTACATGTACGTGGAGAGCTGCTGAGGTCTCGGTACCAGATCTTCTTCTGCATCTTAAAGCACTGTGAAGACATAAATAACAGAATCCTGTTTGTTCCCACCAGGTCCCCGTGAACCCGTCTCTCTATCTGATAAAGTACGATGGCTTTGACTGCATTTACGGCCTGGAGCTTCACAGTGATGAGAGGGTTCAGGGCCTGGAGGTCCTCCCGGACCGACTGGGTAAGACCGAACATCACGCAGCTCATGTAGTTTTCTAGTTTTTGGAGAAAGTCTAAATGTTTGATTTTTTAAATATCGCATAAAGAATTCCTTTCCGCAACAACTTGTGCCAGAAGATAACATGCTAGCATTAGCAGGATTAAACATTCACTCAAGTAAGAAAACATTATTCTTTTATTTATTTTTTTGTCACCGTATTATTCAGTAAAATAATAATTAGTGCTGAGCAAAGCTAAACAATGAATTGCATCACGTCAAGACTTATAAGGTGCTTTTTAACAGCAGTAGTCCCTTTACAGAGCAACAGTTACAGTATTCTAACTTCAGCTTTATTCAATTAAACATTTGAAAAATAAAAATGAATGTAATCAAATATAAAAGCAAAGCAGTTGCCTCTGCAAGACCATCGATGTTGTATCTGGGTTGCAAAAACAGAAAGTCAGTGATTCTAAACGTCTCACCGCTCCGGTTTAAACCGTCGGTGGCAAAACACTTTTCTTTTATATTTGATTTGATTGCATAGGTTTTTATTTTTACATTTGAAATTGAATTGAATTTAAATTGAGATTAACCGCAATAAAAAATTGTAATCTAGCATACACGTGTGTGTGTGTGTGTGTGTCACCATCAAGTAGATGTTCTCATCACTTCCCACAGGCGTGTAAACATACTAATGACTGCACCTACACATGCTAAGATCAGCTTTTACATCAAAGTCCAGCTCATATTTCTGAAAGTGGAGTCGAGGCTTAATAGACACAAAGTCCCTCCGTTTCTCATCCGTTCTGTTTGCTTCCTTTGTAGTGCGAGTGTCTGAAGATGAGAGTATGTTGTGTGTACTCTTACTGAGAGTACTGACCAAGTACAAACGGTACCACGCTGGATTTAAAAAAATGCTTTGGTCCTTCAGCAAAATCCCGCCTAGCAGACGTCAACCTGGCCGACACCATGATCGGTAAAGCGGTGGAGCACATGTTTGAGACGGAGGAAGGTCCGAAGGAGGAGTGGAGGGGGATGGTGCTGGCCCGGGCGCCCATCATGACCACCTGGTTCTACATCACCTACGAGAAAGACCCCGTCCTCTACATGTACCAGCTGCTGGACGACTACAAGGAGGGAGACCTCCGCATCATGCCCGACTCCAGTGAGTGAAGAACCCTTAAACCCTCTGTCACCAACGCCGTCCCCGAGTCCCGGGACGCTGCCAGTTCGCCTCAATAACAGGCACCCATGGGCCCACATGACCGGTCCAGCGAATCCAAACTCACCTCCAACTATTATTACAATAAAATGCTGCACGCAAACTTCACTCATCGATCAAAGAAGCTCAGCTTCATTCCCGGGTGTCTTTGAATGATGAACACGAACGCGACTTTTGCCCTTGAGCCGTTTCTCACACGTTTCTCACCCACCACACATGGTGGTGGAAACACTGCATTGTAGCCATATTGTGCTTTCCAGATGTAGGCCGGCATCCAGAGGTTCAATCCTGCAGCAATACTAATGTGAGAAGTTTGCAACCAACAGAGTGACAATGTACTTCATCACCGCCGTGGTTTGTGTTTTTAGTAGTTTTCTGAGCTGGTATTTTATAACTTACTGTTCCCAGGAAGTGAACCACAGCAGGTTCTTCTCTTCCTTCCCTTCATCTGCATTTCGCACATCACAACAGTCACCTGGATGCAGACGAGCTAATTCCTGCTAACCTCCCTCTCCCCCTCTCGCTGCAGACGACGGCGTCCCGGCGGAGAGGGAACCTGGCGAGGTGCTGGACAGCCTGGTGGGCAAACAGGTGGAGTACGCCAAAGAGGATGGCGGCAAACGAACAGGCATGGTCATCCATCAGGTGGAGGCCAAGCCCTCCGTCTACTTCATTAAGTTTGACGACGACTTCCTCATTTACGTGTACGACCTGGTCAAGACTTCCTAAGACTTCATAATGCAGCACCTGCTGAAACGTCCCAAAACAAAAGGGATAGAAAGATCAGATACCTTCTAGACTCCTTCTTCTCCTCCTGACCTTCTCAGACCCTTAAAATGTCAAAGTTTCCGCCCTGGTTTCACGAGAAAAAAATCTTTTTCTGGATGTTGATGTCGATGACGCCTGAATGAATTGCATGACATTTCCAAGACGTCCTCGCTCCAAAATTCTCAAATTAGTTCTCAGTGATATTCATCGAGTGGACTCGCGTTCGAAGGAAAACAGACGAGATGAAGAAATGTGGTCTCGAGTGACTCGCAGCACGGCAACGGGACATTACGAAGATTCTTCAAAGATCTCCCATCAGCCTGATCCAGTCCTTAAAGGGCTTCCCATCGAGTCCCCGGCAAACGGGGAAGGACCAAAGAAATTCTGCCGTCTGCACGTCGGACTTCACCATCACAACACAGTGGGACCGGAGCCGCGAGGAACCCGTCGTCGGTAAACTGAAACTAAGAAGCGAGAGTGGAAATGTGCAGACAGTTGGATTGTTTGTTGAGGATCTTATGAATTCAATTAAAGTTTTTATTGGAATTAAATTCCTACTAAACAACTCAAGCTGTTTCCACCTGTGCAGGTTCACTTTCAATGCAAACATCCAACTCACTCAAATGATGTCATCCAGATGCAGATTCCAGGCAGTTCTGCCCTAATTCTTAATTTTGTTCCGTTTTTTACTTTCTGTCTTATTTACTAGCTCACCGGTTTGAAGCAATCTTTTTAAACAATGTTGACTCATACCTTTGCATCAGTTAGTCGAGAATTATCGTACTTCTGATTCACAAAGAGGATTTTACTGTACTGACTTTTGAAACATCCCAGAATGTAACATATGGCACACATGAAGTGGGACACGTGTTGCAGCCGATACAGAACAAAAGCCGTGCGGTATCTTCACCGTGTAGCTTTCTGCTCACACAAGCTCCCCTCTCAACCAGTCGACCGCGCCGGCACCTACAAAAGATGGAGGTTTTCTCTCCTTTTTGCTTTTTTATCACCAAACACAGTTTTTTTTCTCGTGATTTCACTAAAAGCCTTTTTGGACTTGCTCTTGTGTTTCCAAGTCTCCAGCGAGGGACGCAGAGACAAAGGACGCAGAGACAAAGGACGCAGGGACAAAAACTGGCCCGTGGCCGAAGCCTTCTGTTTGTTTTAAATATCTTGTAAACATCTGGATCGCTTGAGCTCTTCTTCTCCCACCTGACATGGCTTCCAAATGTAAGGACTGGAGAGCTTTATGTAATGCACCTTAAAGCTGGAGGAGGGAAGGAGAAGGTTCCTCAGATCACGAGTATGTTGGACTTATAAAGTCTCCCAGAAAACTACAAGAAACCAGTCAGCTGTTTTCATTCAAGTCATCAGTAAAAACATCACTGAGACGAAAAGTATCCCAGTTTGTATTTGCACACGAACCAACGGATCCGGACTGAAAAGTGTGTGTGTGTGTGTGTGTGTGTGTGTGTGTGTGTGTGTGTGTGTGTGTGTGTGTGTGTGTGTGTGTGTGTGTGTGTGTGAGAGAGAGAGATCAACAACTCATGAAGGTTTAAACACCTTTTTATGTGGATTCTAATTTGAGTTCCAGGAGACTGAAGGTTTTCCACAAACACGTTCTGTTTGAAATTGCAGTTGAAATGTATATTTTATAATTGACATTTTATTGATAACTCAAATAAAAATTCAGCCGGAGAACATTTCAATTACAGAAATTATGTTTGTCGAATTGTTCACTATAAATATAAAACCGCACCAGCGAATGTTTATCTGCAAATAAAAAATGAGTCGGGCGACAACCAACCAAAGTACCTTCAGCCTGTGTACTGTGTAGTGTGTGGTGTGTACTGTGTACTGTGTGGTGTGTACTGTGTACGCGTCATCTGAGACGTTGCGTTCAAGTCAGTCGGTTAATTTCACCTTACAGTGGTCGATGTTGGAATGACGCAGGCCTTCGGTTACATATTTCTGCCTTCTATCTTTGTTTTTGTATGTTTTCATGTTGATTTCTAAAATCGGACTTGTTTTGTTTGGTTGTTGACGTCCCAGCTGCTGGGTGGGCGGGTTCTTTAATCTGCCACGTGATTGGCCGATTTGTGCTAACGAGCGATGGAGCAGGTGTGGCTAACGGAGGGCGATGCTCAGCTGAACATATTCTGTACATACAGGCCGACTGAGGCGACGCAGAAGGGACGAGCTTTGAGTCGACCGGCTAGTTGCTAGTCTGAACGCACAATCACTCTCGACGGGACGGCTCAACAAACTTCAAATAACAATTTGAAAATGTATTTATTATGAAAAGCGTGTGTTTATATGAACACAACCAAGTGAAAACTAAAAGCCCTGTGAAATATCAAACAATAATAAGAAGAAAAAGTTATTTCTCTGCAACAAATGATCATTGAAGCAGAAACCACAATAATAAAGAATCCAGGGATGAACATCTGCCGTTGTACAATTCAAAGATACTTCATCTGACGCAGACATTGGCTCAGTGTCCTTGGTTCGCACTCTTCTTCCTACATGGGACGTATTCATGTGATTAACAGCTTGTCCTCATCTGCTGGAAAGGATCCAAAAGATCGATATCGTCGCTACACATCTTTCTTCTAGCTGGTCAGCAAGCCGCTGCTTTTTACACCTGCTGGCTGAACAAGGCGAGAACTAAACCAGAGCGCTTGGTGCCGTTTCCTGCTTCCCAGGGTGAGCGAGGACCGTTGTCCGTGGTTAACAAAATACTTCCAGGCCCTTATGGCTCCGTCTCAACTGCCAATTCACTGAACTCAGCATCCGGGTTGAGCAGACGCCCGACGCTTTGCCCGAAGACACTTCTCACATGACCCTGGTGACCTTCTGGTGTCACCGGTCCAACAACAAATTCATCCCAAACTCACTCATCCGTCTGCTTTCAGCCAAACATTCTAAGAAAAATAGCATTTATCGATGGACTTTCATTTTGGTTCGGTTAAAAAAAATAAATAGCAAGATGTAAAAAAGAAGGAGAAAGACTGAAGCCCCAACACGCCGTTTATTCCCCTCGTTCTCGTCCGTACGGCCCGATCACTATGAAAATATCTCCCATATAAACAGGCAACGCGTGCGTCGGCACTGAGGCAGGTGTGCGTGTCCAGGACGTCCGGACGCGGCTCGGCGGCGTCGTCAGTCGTCAGCGAACGTCAGCCGGCCCGGCCCCTCGTTCTTCATCCAGCGCCGGTACCTCTTCATCCTCGGGTCGGTCGCCATCTTCACCTTCATCTCCTCCTCCTGCTCCTTTCTGTGCAGCTGGAAACACACGGGGAGCGTTCACGGCCCGACGGCTGGAGCAGAAGGAACGAAAAAGGCTTCAACTGGGAGGAATGAGAGCGACAAACCTCGTAGTTTTCTTTGATCCAGAGCCGCTTCTCCAGGAAGGACCGCCGGGTGTCTTCATCGATGCCGTCGAACTGGGACTGAGACATCTTCATGTTCCTCCTGGGTGTGAAAACACACGAGTGGGCCGTGAGACCAGCTGACAGCGACTCATCTTCTCCCTCCGGGTTCGAGCGCCGCCTGACCACTGACCTGATGATGTAGAACTTGTCCTCCTCGCCGTACTCCTCCCTGCAGAAGGTGAAGCGGTAAAACCAGGAGGCGTACCAGGAGACGTACTGGGTCAGGTAGTAGGGCGACAGCACGATCTGGATCAGCAGGATGTCCGACAGGTTGGGCTTCTGGTAGCCGCCCTTGATGTCGATCTTGTTTTTGATGATGTCGCGGATCACCTCCTCCTCCTGCTCGCGGATCTCCTCCTTGGAGCGGCGGTTCTTGCCCTTCTCTTTGGTGCGGCTGAGGAGGCCCTGCTGCTTGGCGATCTCCGTGGCCTGGATCCGGTACTTGGGCACCGTCACCAGGTAGCTGATGGCCTCGTTGTAGCTGCTGTGCCAGCTGTAGTACTGGAGGAGAGACAGGGAGGTCAGACGTGTGCGTTTCCCCTAAACGAGTTCATCAGTAAAACGCTTCCAACGCGTCGCGGCTGGATGAAGGTCATTATTAAGCAACGCGGCGCCTGTGAGAAACAGGCGAGTGAACAAGCTGGTCCAGGAGCTCGTCACGACACATTTAGAGCAGCAGGGTTCCATGATCAGCTCACGCGTGACCACGGATGGAAATGAGTCTCCAGCTGGATCTGTGCGTGTAAACAAACAAGGTAAATACCTTTCATCACAATGCGTTCTCCTTATTGCGTCAATAAGAGACTTTCTGACCGCTGCTTTTCTTCTTCCTGCTGAAGAATCTTTAAAATGGACGACCAATGTAGTTCTTCTTTTTTAATACGTTAAAGACATTTTCTGAAATGCTTGAATAGGCTTCAGCTGATGTCACTGAAATGGAAGGAAATGGTCAGGGACCATTTTCAGTGGCTGATTAATCCAGAAATACTGGAAAAAAGGTTTAGTATTTCCACCTATTTAACGACACGGTGCATGTGTGTGTGTGTGTGTGTGTGTGTGTGTGCGTGTGTGTGCGATCATGGTTCAGGAAGTAACTGGTTAACTGATCCGGAGAGATGAAGAAGTGCTAAACACGTGCTACTTGCTAGTAAGTATATTCCTCATTTGAGTAAGAAAACCTCCACGTGTATTATTACTCATGACTTTCCTTCCCAGCAGTCAAACGTTTCGCTCTCCGGCAACAGAAAAAGTTTCCGCACAGTCCACTTATCTTTATTTATTCATCTTCACAGCTTCTGGCCGTACCTGGAAGATGGAGATGGCACAGATGGTGACCAAGATGACGATTCTGACGTCCACCTTGGGGGTGAGCTGTCGGCGGTAGTACGTGTAGTAGTGCTGGTAGTACTCCTCGGGGTGGTCCAGCATGTAGTCGTAGTCCCTCCGGGTGTCCTCGTCCTGCACATACAGACATCATTTCTGTTTCAGAAGTAGGTTTAGTGTGATGGAGACCTGCAGGAGGAGCTCAGCCAAACTGGGGTTCTAAAGTGTTTGTATAGTTTGGCAGAGAAAACAAACGTTGGAGTATAGGAAGGATCTATATATATATATATATATATATATATATATATATATATATATATATATATATATATATATATATATATCTCCTATCTGTTAATACCTGCAGGACTTGTTCCCCTTTGCTTTCTTAAGGAATGTCCAACTCAGAATGTAACCACACGATTTCTTTTAATCTCCCAGAAAATGTGTGTGAGGAGTTTGTTCAATCTGAACAAACATAAATTCTGAGGCAAAGTGATGAGCGCTTTAAAGACGCTTCTGTTAGAGCACTTTTATTATTGTACACGAGTGTGGCACATTTATTCCACCGGGATTGTGAATGAATAAATGTGGAACGTTTTTAATTTCAGATTTTCTAATTGGATGTTAAAACCTCTTCAAGACAAGAGTAGATATGAATCTGGGAGGTCAAGACAAGAAAACAATAACTAATTGTATTTTCCACGACACAATATTAAAAAATAAATCCATTCAATGAAACAACTCGAGATCAATCATCTGTCGCCCTGCCTAGACTGGTTGGACAGTACTGGTGTGGAAAACATTACTGTGAATTATTACAGAGCACAATGTCTGAGAAGCAGGAAGCAATATTTGTACATCAAATGGACAGAGATTTCCCTGAATGTCCCTCGTGTGTCATAAACAGCCACTAATATACATATATTATTATATAAATAAACACGTCGTATGATGGAAGCGATTAATAAACCACAGCAGTGTTTGGAGAACAGTGACGTCACTGGACAGCAGCAGACACTAACGATGTTACACGTATCCTGAAGAGAAGCACGAGAGAAACGTGGATAAACACGTCACGTGTCCCTACGTGGACATTACCCGCGTGGACGCGCACGTTGCTGCAGCAGTGAGGCGGGAGACCGCGGGCCGCGGTTCTGAACCGGCCTCACTGTTCCAGAACCGTCACAGGAGCCACGAGGAGGCTGCGAGACACCGGGACAGAAACGTCTCTCCGGCCGGACGCAGTCAGCTGGTCTCTGAACGAGCCTCGTTCTCGGGGAACCGGACTGACCTTTAACGTCTCGTACGCGGTGGCGATGAGCAGGAACTTCCGGTGCGCGGACTCGCGGGTCTCTCCCTCCGAGCCGGGGTCTCCCGGCCTGAAGCGGTCCGGGTGGTACCGGCGGGCCAGCTGCCGGTAAGCCCGGGCGATGTCCAGCTTGACGGCCTCCCGGCTGACGCCGAGCACGTCGTAGCACACTTCCGCGCCGCAGTAGAGGCCGTCGACCAGCGCCGTCGCCGCCGGCAGGGAGGACGCGGAGAAGAGGAGCAACGCGAGCCACCACCGAGGCCTCGTCGTCGGCGGACAGCCGGCGGACCCTCTGCCGCGGCGGCAGCGCTCCGTGGGGGCGGCCATGTCCGGTCTGCCTGGCGCTGCTGCCAACTCCGCTCCGGAGCCCAGGCTGGTGCTGGACCTGTCGCACGCTGCCTACGTCATCACTGCGGGACGCAACGGTGACGGCCCAATCACAAACCAAGGGTTGACTTCAAAATCCCGCCTCTCGGTTTTGTGGTCTGCCGACACCTTACGAGCCCTTAGGTCGTCTGGATCGGGTCTACTTTGCAAACTGCTCCATGGAGAAGCGGCGTTCAGTCCTCCTGAAGTCTGGGGCGTTTCCAGACCCCCTGGGGGCCCTAGGCGAGCAGGACCATGGGCCCCCCCCAGAATCATGATAAATGAAGTACAGGACTACGGATCAGTAATGAAATCTTTTTATTAAATAATTAACATCAGGAGACATTTCTTGCCATAATATGTCAGACATACAACTGCGTAACTGCAGACAGTACGACAATGGACGACAAGACAACGCAAGAGGAATGAAATCAAATATCAGGCTATGGGTTAGTTTAAAAATAAAGGAAAAAATTGAAAACATTTTAAAAATGATAAATAAAGTGCACCAGCTAACAGTAAGTGACGTGTGCAGTGAGAAAGAAAGTGACCGGTGGAATGTCATGTCAACATATAAAATAATCAATAACTAACACACAACATATAAATAACAGGAAAACAAACATAACTGAAATGTGCAACATTTTCAGAATGATAAAAAAGCAACGAAGCAGAAAACCAAACAAACAAGGAATTGAAGTGGAAAGGAAGAACTTAAGACTTGCTGTGACACCTTGGTCCTATTTCACAGTCCGGTAGTAGTGCCTTTTTTACTTAAAACTGCTGCTTGCGGGCCTCGGCTTCTGCAAACGCAGCCACTATGTCTTCCATATCTATGGACCTCACAACACCTCTCTATTGAAATCAGTGCTGTTTTGCTGCCTTTCCTCTGGAAGCTCCATTTCAATTTCCAGTTCTTCTGCAAGTTCTGCAGATTGACATGAAACAAGCCCACTGTCCCTGAAGCTTTCCAGCTACTGCCTCACTCCCCGTGTGTCTGTTCTAAGGGTTTCCAGAGAAACATCTGGACTTTGCAGCAGCTTGCTCAAAGCTGGAACGAGCCCAGAGAGATGTGTGCGCTTCATTTGTTCATCTGTGTGTTTGACCGGAACCGCACGTCGATGGCGGCCAGTGAGGGGCCCCATTGGGGGGATTCCCGACGTGTCATTGCGGTGTCTACGGGGGTTTCACGTCGTGTCGCTGATATGTAGCGATATCAGCCGTCTGTCGGGGGCCCCTACTAGCAACTAGCCAGTGACTAAAGGGGCCCCGCGCGGGGCCTTTCCGATGCGTTGTCGTTGCAGCGTCCAAAGCAGTTCCATCACTGTCATTGACGTCAGCCGTCCCTCGGGGCCCCCTTCAGCTCGGGGCGCTGGGCAATTGCCTGGGTTACCTGCCCCGTTGCGGCGTCTCTGCCTGAAGTCCGCTGTCATCTCAGTTTTCAGCTCGTTCGGTTCCAGGTTGGTCTGAGGACCAGGGAGCTGCTGGTCAACCTTCCTCCTGTACACACTCACTGATGATGAAAACGATGCGTTTTAATCAGTTACCCTACTTCTATACGGGCAGCTTGTCAGCATCTCATACAGCAAATACATTTAGCAAATCTACTTTTATTTGAAAAGGGTACCATTGTTTTCGTGACCCAATTGTCTAGTTCTGCACATGATAGTAATATAAACTCAATCACCAACGTATTACTTTATACTGGCTCTATGATTCTTTTCAATGAAATGTGCGTTCCCAATAAAATGCATTATTATTATTAAAGTCAAAAGAGTTGAAAAAACAATGCAGAGCAAAAATTGTCCAAAATGACAATAGGATCTTTAATCCTGTATTTTACCTGCTCAGGTAACGCAGCTTTAACCTACACAGCCCTGAAAGAGGACTTTGGGCTGCAACGAATAGAAAACTCAAACAAGAGGGACATCTGGTGGACTGTAGCAGGACACAAGTAACAGGTCCAACCCCTGAAGGAACAAGAGTAAGTCCCTCAAATGCCGACATCTGACGTCCCTGAATATGTGTTTATCGTTCATCTATAACATGAAATGTGCAGGGCGATGTGAGCATAACATGGTTGTTTGGGAGAAGAGCCTTTTATTTTTTTAATGAACAGCCTCTCACAAGTGGCAAGTCAAAGTGGCAGAGTTGTGCGCTCATATTGGACTCCATCATTCAGAAAGAAGCCGAGGCAGAAAATGTGTTTGGGCCTTTCAGCCTTGACTTGTCAAGATAGAGGAATTAAAGCTTAATGCTGAACCGGAACAATGATAAACATCTTGCTGAACAGCTTTTTTCTTCTGATTGTGAAATACCTTTTTGAGGTAGCTGGTAAACTGCTTTGAAACAACAATCCATTACACCGTTACGGGTGGAGGGAGCGGAGAAGGTACTGGCAGCGGGAGACGGAAGTGCACCAGGCAGCAGCAAAGGGACAGGTGAAGCTGACCATAGTCAGGCTGTTAGGCCAGAGGTGAGTGGGGGGGTGGATGTCGTGGAGGAGGAGATGACACTGACTCCAACTCTTTCTCTGGCAGACTCCCAGGCTTGCAAGGGAGATATGTACACCGTGGAGAAAAGTAATACATTCCTGGACCAAACTTTTGGAAAACCTGTGAAGGTTTTTGAGTACTTTCCTGACACAGAAAAATGTATCAGGAGTGTGTCATCACTACAAAAGGAGGTGGGCACAGATCGCTTGGATGAGAAGATATTAACGGTGGGAGGAACGAGCAGTCACCTCAGAGTTGATAACACGGGAACACCTAGCCATCGTGTTCCTACAGGAAACAGTGACATACAAAATGAAGTGGACTGGGGGTTGTGGTGGAAAGGGCAGTAGGTTTTATCACATGGGACGAACCGGTCTGCAGGCGTAGCCATCCTGTTCTCACCTGGTCTGGATGTGAACATCTCCACCACGGAGATGGTGACTGGCAGGGCTCTAGTTGTTAAAGCAACACTACAGACTGTTACTTTTGTTTTTATTTCGGTCTATGCTCCAAATCAGGGCGCACACAGTCTCAGACAGGTCCTGCAACAGTGTGATCATAACGAATATGTGGTGATGGGGGGACTGGAACTGCACAGGAGGGGAACCTCATGCACAATCGTCTGCCACCTTGTCACGGGTGATTGCAGAAGCAGGTTTAGTGGATGTGTGGCGAGGATAGGGTGAAAAAGGGGAATGCAACTAAATAAAGGAAAACCAACAACGCCACTCGGGGAATTTCACCCAGAGAAATAATCTGGAATGTACAAGGCCCACAGGCAAGTTTACTCTGTTTGGGCAGGAGACGCAGTTCACGGTTTTAGAGAAGAACAGCTTTATTTTAAATACCTTTAAAATCAGTGCAACTGATCCAAATCAAAAGAAAATCAATTAGAGGGCTGCAGCTGGATGGGCGGACAGCGCTAGGTGTAGAGGAGATGGGGGAACCCACCAAATCAAGAAAACAAACTCAAAACCACCCGACGTAGTGAGGAAACCACTTCCCAGGACACCGCAAACAAAGGGGTAGGACACCACCACCAGTCTCTAGCAACTAAAAGACAAAAACAATCCAGCCAACAATACAAAAGGGACACAGCCCTGGTTAAAACACAGACGTGACAAGGGTTTAAAAAGGAACTGATCTGGCGCCCGGTATGAACGGGGATGCCAGGCGTGGCGACAGAACAACACCAAGCTGCAGGGGGAGATAAAGTGTGGTGTCAGGGGGAGAAGGCTGTCAGGAGAACGCCGCGGAGACGAAGCTTCTCTGGAGGTGGAGCTTCAGCGGAGACGAGTGCATGGAGACACAAACTTCACTAGAGACATAACAGCAGCGACCCCCTTCTGCTGATCACCACAACTCCTAATTACAGAAAAAGTGCAGTTAGTGGTTCAGAGTAAAACTCGTTGCTCGCGTATACATAAAAACACACATACCTGTTTAGGACACACGCTTACACACAGGAGGAGGGAGGGGAGAGAGGACACTGGCTGTCGCTGGCATTTACCTGTGACCACACTAGGGTTAGCCATCAGATAGTATCCACAACGCCAAGTTGAGAGGGACACTCACCAAGCAAATACGCCACTGGAGCCACGGGAGCACAGAGCAGCACGCATCTAGTCGCCCGGAAATGACGCACCTCACAGAACAGAGGCACACGAGAAAGAGCTGGTGGAGGCATGCTACTTTTAAACCGGCCCACCTAATTGCAGCCACCTGGTGTTAATTGCCAAAAGGGTGGCACCTCATGCATGGAGGCTCAAACACCCTCGGACTAGACAATACACATGGGTGAAAGTGTTGGATGGAAACATTAGGGCAGCAAGGCTGGATAGGGTGTACATGTCTCGTGGTTTTAGTAATCGCCTGTTGAGCAGTCGCATTGGCCCAGTGGGGTTCACTGACCACCACTTGGTTACATTAGACATTCACACCTCATCAAGCAAGTGCAGCTCCTACTGGCAGTTTAATATTGGGGTGCTCCAGGACAGGGATTTTTGTGAGAAGTTTGAGGTTTTCTGGGGGATCTGGAGATCAAGAAAGAATGACTTCAGGTCCCTGAGTCAGTGGTGGGAAGTAGGAAAGGCCCAGATACGTATTTTTGTACAACAGTATACAAGTCACTCCACAGCAGATATCAAAAGGGTCATTGAGGATTTAGAAAAGGAAATAAAGGGATTAGAGCAGAGGCTAGTTACTCACACCAGCACAGATATGAAAAGGCTTCAACAGAAGAAACAACAACTGGGTTAATTTCTAAGAGAACAAGCCAAAGGAGCTCTGGTGAGGTCCAGGTTCACCAGTGTTAGGGACATGGATGCCCCCACCTCCTACTTCTTCAACCTAGAGAAGTCTGCCTCTCGGACCAAGCAGATGGTGTGCCTCCGCCTCCCTGATGGGAAGATGACAACTGACCCAATCGAAATGAGACAACATGCCGTGTGGTTCTACAGTGCCCTCTTCAAGAAGGAGGAAAACCACAGAGAGAGCGTTGACGAGCTGCTTCAGGACCTTCCGCTGCAGGGGGCCGAGGACAGGGCCGTCCTGGACGCGGACATCTCTTTGGAGGAGCTGACTGCTGCTGTGGGTCAGATGGCTGCTGGTAGAGCTCCTGGGCTGGATGGACTGCCCACAGACTTCTATAAACGTTTCTGGGAGTGTTTGGGAGCAGACCTGTGGGAGGTACTAAATGAGTGCTCACAGACGGCCCTGTTACCGGCAACATGCAGGCGTGCAGCTTTTTTACCAAAAAAAGGAGATTTATCCCTGCTCAAGAATTGGAGACCGGTGGCATTGCTATGCACAGACTACAAACTTCTTTCCAAGGTGCTCACAAACTTAAGGAGTCGCTTAAGAACTCTCTTGAGACCATCATCCACAGGGACCAGTCCTACTGTGTACCGGACAGGTCCATTATGAACAATTTTTCTAATGAGAGACTTGTTGGACCTTTGTGATGTTGGTGTCATTGGATCAGGAGAAAGCATTTGACAGGGTGGATCATGATTCTCTTTTTTCTACTTTAAGAGCATTTGGATTTGGTGAAGGCTTTATGTCACTGTTGGGTTTGATGTATAAAGAAGCTACTCGTTTGGTGAAGGTGCGGGTAACGTTGAGTTGTCCGGTTCAGGTGCAGAGAGGCATCAGGCAGGGATGTCCCATATCCGGTCAGTTATATAACATTGCCATTGAGCCCCTTCTGAACAGGCTGAGATCACATCTATCAGGACTGATGTTGCTGGGACTACCAGAGAGGCCCTTACTGGCGGTGTCAGCATATGCTGATGACATTTATGTTTTTGTTAAAGACCAGAGGGATGTCAGTCTCCTGGGTAGCAGTTTAGCTTTATTTGAGAGGGCATCTTCAGCAAAGGTAAACTGGGGGAAGAGTGAAGCTTTGCAGGTTGGGGAGTGGTTAGACAAAGAGACGCCAAAGCTACCAGGGAACATTAGATGGGGAAGGCAAGGTCTGAAGGTCCTGGGTGTTTTTTTGGGAACAGATGAGTTTCAAAGGCAGAACTGGGAGGGGGCTGTGGAGAGAGTGCGTGCCAGGCTGTCTAAATGGAAATGGCTGCTACCTCAGCTCTACTACAGGGGGAGGGTCCTAATTGTCAATAACTTGGTTGCCTCGACCCTCTGGCACAGACTGGTAGTTCTACCTCCACCACGGGGCCTGATTGAAGAGATCCAGCGGACAGTCTTGGACTTCTTTTGGTCAGGGCTTCACTGGCTGAAAGCTGCGGTGCTGTACTTGCCGGTCCAGGAGGGAGGACAGGGACTGGTGGACATCGCATCACACATCACAGCCTTCAGACTGCAGACAGCTCGGCGCCTGTTGTACAGCTTTGGCCTGCCATGGACGGACGTGGCCTGTGTGCTGCTGAGGAGGGCCGTTTGGGGTACGACATGCAGTTGTTCCTGCTTCAGCCCCAGTCAGTGGACTTGACTGGACACCTTTTTTACCAGTCGGTTCTACAGGCATGGCAGATCTTGTCAGTTAAGCGGACATCTGTGACGACTCTGGGGATGTGGCTTTTTGAAGAGCTGCTGTTTGGAAACAGCTACATCATGTCCCAGGTCTTGACGTCCGTAAGCATCAAATCCAGACTGAGGGAGGCCGGCTGTGTGAAGCTGGGTCATCTAGTGAAGACCTCCATCCCTCATCTAGCGGAGCTGAGCGGCGTCCGGTCCGGCAGACTGCTGCGCAGGCTGGTGGAGGAGGTCTGGGCTTCCCTGCTGGAAGTCTTTAGAGACTTTGTCAGAGATCGGACAATATCTGACCAATGGGACGATGAAGGGGAGTACCTCTTCCCACCGCTGGAGGTCTGTCCTGCTGTAGGGCAGTGGAAGGATGAGGAGGACCTCCTGCTGTCTCTAAATACTCCACAGTTGGGGGACTTTGAAGGTCTGGGGAGGAAAGCTGCATACCAAGTAAGTGTGAAGGTCTCTTGCTTGCGTGCGTTGGCCGGTGTGAAGGTTTCGAGGTGGACTGAGTTTTTTGGCAGGGGATCCTCCCCGGAGCGTTGTTGGCGGTCCCTGTACAAATCCCCTGTGGACAAACGGACTGGGGACCTCCAGTGGAGGATAGTACATGGGGCCATAGCTACTAACAGGTATCTGGTACACCTCAATCCTGGCTTAGGAGATAGCTGTCCCTTCTGCTCTCGGTCAGAAAACATCCACCACCTCTTTGTTGAGTGCTCCAGACTAGACTCTCTCTCTCTCTCTGTAGCTCGGCATCCTGACTGGAACTACCAGGTGAAACCCCTTACCAAGCGGCCCTGGAAGCAATCAGCTGGTTGGAGCAAAAGGGGAATAAAAGGCTATGGAAGCCAGGAAGAGCAGGATGAGCTGGGAGTTGAAGTGTTTAAGTCTGTGTCTGCCGATTGTGCTGGTAATTGTTTGTGGTGGCATTTTTGTTTCTACTGTTGGACAGTATGATTTTGCGTTTGAACCTGATATGGAGGTTTTTGGATTTATTATGAAATAAATCCCTCTTTTGGTTAAAATTTCCTTCTTTTATAGTTTATTTTCATTTGTTACTCCCCTAGACATCAGTCGAGGGACGTAACACACTGAAAGATAATAATAATAATAATGTGTTTATTTGGTATATATATATTTTGTATTTGGGAAGTAGTGGTAAGTTTTATCTGGCACAAACCCAAGCTTTCAGAAGCTACTTGACAGGTTTAGCAAGCTGTTCTGTTGAGCTAGTGCAACAGCGTTCTTGGCTACACTCTAAAAAATGGCACCGTAAACGGTATTTTACTGGCAGCAAGGACGCCAGGAATTTACAGTTTACCGTAAATGGTTTTTACACTATGTTACCGTAAAATGGATTACTGTATGTTACCGTAAACTTGAACAAATTTTACTATGAATTAACAGCAATTTACTGGCAGTCGACGCTAGTAACTTACTGTTTTATTTACAGGGCCCTACCGTGATTTACGGTATGTTGTCGTATATTGGATTACAGTTTGTTACCATACGATTACTGTTTTTGTGTTATAAATACCAGGATGTTACCGTTTACTTATAACCGTATACTTTTGCATTTAATTCCCCACAAATTAAAGAAAGACGAACAAAATAATTTCGGTCATAGTGGTTGGAGTTTATTAGATGCCTTTAAGACAAAAATGCTAGGCATTTGTAACCAAGAACAAAACATAAAATATGCAGCATGTATACAATAATAAAAAAATGAATCATAAGATCATTAGGAACAAGGTAAACTAACTGCAACAATACGCTATGGAACATTTTCAATTGACCGCAGCAAACGGCCGGCGTCCTTAATCCAGAGCCTCTGTAAAACAAACCAAAATGTAATATTTAGAAACAGCCATTGGTAAAATATTAAAATTACAAAGTTGAGGAAGACAACAAGATGTAAGGAAGGAGAATGTTAATCATGAAGGCAAATAACACTTACCAACGTTACTTGGAGAGACGAGGCAATGAGAAACTCCTCCCATGTTGAACTGCTGACAGGTGTTCTGGATGAACTGAGATTACGCGTCTGACGTCACGTTCAGGAGCAGTCGGTCACGATTAACACTCAAATGACTTTTAGGCAATGGACACTCTGAATAATACAAATATTTATAATCTTTACATTCCGGCGGCTGAAATGACAGCGAAGGCAGCGCATGGGATAGGGAGGGCGTGTTGTGCAGCACAAGGTTGGCGGTTCGAATCCTGGCTGCTCCCTGTTTGAAGTTGAAGTGTCACTGAGAAAGACACCTAACCCCAAATTACTCCACATAAAATTATGTCAAACCATGGGTGTTTTGGATAAACAGCTGCATGTATAGTAATGTCGTGTAAGTCAAAGTCATCATCGTATCTCATGAGATACTATCTCATTATGATGACTTACAGGACCTGTTTTTCAGTGGCTGACATGGGCTTCCATACATTAACCTACAACAGATGCAGATGGATTGTGATTCACTGCACTTTGTGTATTTCCACCACTTCAATAAAATATATGTAACATGCAGTTGAATTACAGTAGTCTGCTATTATTGTAAATTGACAGCTTTAACTGTTTATTCATGACATTGGCCGTTAATTTACAAGCAAGGGATGGAAATTTAACTGTATGTTACAGTTATTATGACATACTGTAAGATACCGTTAGAAATGCACCGTAAATTTACAGCAATTTGTTACAGTGTAGCGTGTGAAAAGATGCTTGAAGGTGCGCTCACCAAAATAAACAAACCTTTATTTGTTTGGCACCTTTCACACAGGTTAACGCAGTTGAATGTGCCTCACAAAGACCGAGAAGCCCAAAACGAGAGTGTTAAAACAACAGAAGAAAATACAGATATTTAGCAATTTTAAACCAATTCAATTGAGACAATACAATGTTGACAATGTATGATTTTATATATTTCTATTGACAAGCCATGTCAATTTACATTTTCAAAAAGATCCAAGTTACACAATTAGCAGTAGCAGCAGTGACCACTACCAGCGTTCAGATCGACCATTGGTAATGCGATATACTTAAAAGTGAAATAATAAGCACAATTGATAGAAACCTCTACATCTGTTCATAGGCCTGCCATTTGCACATCTGGAGTGCACATAGCATGGCTAAAGCAATAAGCAATCATTTTTTGTGTCTTTGCCTAAAATTGTGAACTTGTGATCATCAATTGGAAATTTCTCGATGAGCTTTCTGACTTGCTCATTGTTCTTGGACTTGTTGTTGAATAGGTGATAACGATTGTCACACTGTTTAATAAGGTCCGAAAGGCCCCCCTCTGCTCTTATATAGTCATCTAGACTTCCTTTCAGTTCCTTTCCGTGGGTCAGCAGGACAATTGTCTTCTCTCTGATCTTCCAGCCCAACTTGTCCTCCAGCTTCGGTAAAATGTCCCTGTCGCGGTCCGTGAACCGGCCCAGCTGCAAAACGAGACGCACCACGCAATGCTCTCGCTGACAGTACGTCTTGCACTCTTCGACCTGCTCCTGAGAGTCTTCCAGCTGGTCATCAAGGAAGTCCGGAGTGTCGACCAGTCTCACCGTTACCCTCGATGACTTCTTCACCAATTTGCTCTCACACCGGGTTGTTGTTATTACGGAGTTTGCCTCAGATTTAAAAAGGTGTTTGGAATCATATTTGATGCCGAGAGCAGTAAGGATGGTGTTTGCTGATGCACTCTTCCCAGTCCCACTCAGTCCCAGCAGAACAATGTTGAATATGCCATCGCCCGCCGTATGGACACTGTCACCTGGAAGATAAAGTTAGAGGAAAATGGCCAAAGTATCTGTTCAAATGATTTCATCTATAGAACATAAGCGTCACACTGTGGCCTTGCTGACAACCATCTATGAATATCTCAGCAAATGCAAAAAAACAAAGGGATGCCGCAAAACACAAATGCACGTTGAATTTGTAACAGTTTCTATCTCATTATGTTGGGATATACGTGTTTGGTATCTCCCGCAGCATACCAACGGGTCGTTCAGGTGCTGCTACTGCCAAGGCATCTTGTGAGGTGGACGGAGTCACGAGATGTGATCCTGTGAGGATGCAACAAACATCGTGCTGTTATAAACACAAACAATGATGGAAACAAACAAGGCTTTCAAACCTTCTCACAGCTAGTTGGCTGCGTTACCTCCGTCCGTTTTCCTAACACAGGCTGTGAGCTGGAGTACATTTAAGGATGTGGGGTCTACATCTCTAAGGTTTCACCTTAGCATTTCATTCAACAAATCAACAAAATGTATCAGTTTCTTACTGTTTCATTATATGTTAGTGTTTATTTTCAGTAGGCATTCAGGGGATGACTGATGGCTTTGGGATTTAGACGTGTTGGATGAGTGTGAGACAGAATTGAGTCAGAGTTCTTGCTACAATGGTCCATTTTCCTGACTATTGTGAAATGGGCTGTCCCTGTATTTAAAAAATGTACAATAAAAAGTAATCAAAACCAGACATGTACCTTCTCTCCCATGTTGCTGCGGCGGATCGCCGTTGTGACTGAAATAGACAATAAACAAGATGATAGCAATAGAAAGACATTGTTCATTCAAGTCTCTCATATCACCTTTATGAAATTTGCCTTTTTTTTAAACTTCACAACAAACACACACAGATATGTTTGAGCGTTAAGGATTTACAATAATATGTTTAATCTTGAAAAAATCCTGTGGTAACGTCATTTAGCAAAAGGAACCTATGAGTTACTCTGTACAGCGTAAACAAAATACATAGTCTGCTGGTCCTACTGGCCCCATTGGCAAAATTCTTTGCATATGGCCAACAAAATCTACCAGCTAAGTATTTGTTATTAATATTCATTATTTAACATATCATATCCCAAAAATGGACCAATGGACCATTTAATTTATTCTGCTTATTGTGAGCATGAGGGGTTGAAAATGTCTGAAATGAACATACATATGTATTAAGCACATTGTCACCCAGCTTTACATAGTAATGAAGTTACAACCTTATATTCTCCAGGGCTGCCTTTCTTCTCTCCACAACATCTTCACTGTAGTTCTTGTAGTCATACAGGAAGGGCTGATGGGCTGAGCACCACTTCTTAAATTCCCCAAGAAGGTTTTGATTGGCAGTCGCCAAACTGGTTTGGAACCTTTGCTTCAGATGATCGAGCAAACAGAATTTTTCAGCATCCTGGAACAGAATGATCAAGTGCGCCGTGGTGTTTTCTCCAAAGAATTCTTGAAGTTGCTTGATTTGATCTACAACTTTTTCCTCCTCTGAGTTTTCTGTATCGATGGCCAGTATGAACCGAACCGGGGCTGGATGGCAACGTGCCAGGAAGTCAATGACCAGCTGGTCTGGGTTCGGACATTCTTTTCCAAAGAAGTCAGGGGTATTAATGATTCTGAAATCACTGTTCTTTTCCACAACAAAGTTGTTGGACAAATTGCTAAAAGCAGAATTATTATTAAGGATTATTTTTCCAATGGTGTTCTTCAACTGGACTCTCTTACCAAACATACCAATGGTTGATGGTCCAGGATGTGCTGTTGAAAAAAACATGGAAGTAATAAATGTGTATTCACAAACTGTGAATTATGAAGTGATGTTTCAGTCTGCAGAATGTTGTCAAACAAAGAAAACAAGGAGAAGGAGACTAAATGTTTTGAGGAAGATTGTGTGATGTTAACAGCACAAACTATTTCCCTCTCAAAGTACACATACCATTGAAATAGAGTAAAGGCAAAGTAGGCCATAGATTACTCAAAATTCTACTTCTGTACAATACTCGAGTAAATTATACTTTGTTACATTACACCACAGCTGGAACAAAAGCAGGAGTAACAATATTAAAACACTGTATTAACATGTAGATCCAAGCTGTGTCCACTATAGCAATCAGCATGAATTTGAATATACACTTAATACTTTTTTGTCTTGCCGTCTCCATGCTGGATTTGGGTAAGAAGAGAGAATAAACAGGCTTCACTTACGCGGTGGATCTTTTCTAATACTCATTTCGTCGGCTTAGCAGAGATCAGTCAGCAGCAAGTTTCACCGGAGTCTCTGCATCAGCTTTGGAATCCGTCAGACTTAAGCAGTGTGACATTAGTGGATCCGCCCACAAGGCGGATCCACTAATGTCACACTTACTAAAACATTACTGAGCTCTGCTTCATCTCATTCAAGTCCAAGTCCAAGACGGAGAGAGATGGGTGTAAATTCATCGATACCCAGAGGTGAAGTTATAAAATCTAAAAGTACCTTTCAGCATCTTGCGGTCAGCCCTCGTACTAACTATGTGATGGGTTTTACTCTGTATATTCTTCCACTGTTTGCAGGTGCTCCACTGAGGATTGTGATGATTGGGAAAACTGGAGTTGGGAAGAGTGCCGTGGGTAGCACCATTGTGGGTAAAAAGGTTTTCCACTCTGCGGCCAGTGCGGAATCCGTGACGCTGAGCTGCCAGGGCAGAACGGGCCATCGGTGCCAGACACATCGACGTGATCGATACCCCTGGGATCCTGGATACGTCCAAAAGTCCAGAGATTATAAAGAGAGAGATTGCAAAATGCATCCAGGTGTCCACTCCTGGTCCTCACGCCTTCCTGCTGGTCATCCAGGTCGGCAGGTTCACCGAGGAAGAGCAGAACTGCGTTCAAGCCCTGGAGAAACTCTTTGGAACCGAGGCGTCCCAGTACATGATTGTTCTTTTCACGCGTGGTGATGATCTGAATGGCAGAACCATCAGAGAGTATGTGCAAGACGGCCACCCCAAACTCCGAGACCTAATAAAGAGATGTGGTAACCGGTACCTTGTCTTCAACAACAAACAACGTTGGGAAAGGACTCAAGTGGTAAAGCTGATCAGGAAGATCGACAAGATGGTGGCGGCAAACGGAGGACAGCACTTCAGTGAAGAAATGTATGAGGAAGCACAGCGCACCGTGCAGGACCGCAGGAACAACGTGGACCCAACTGGACAACGGCTTTACAACTACACCTTCATGGGTGAGCTGCTGACCAGAGTCATTCTCTTCCAGACATCACTGATTGCTGTTACTCAGGGACACCAACCACAGTGATCGGCCCGTCACAGCCTCCCATCGCGACCCCACGCCCGCTCTGAAGGAAACTACCCCAGTTTCTCCCAGATTTCAGCTTATCTGAGACAAATCATTTAGATGAATTTCAAATCTAGGTGTGAAATGACCTCTTTGTAAAAGTTCCCTGGTATTCATGTTTAATGCACATCAATTGTGCATTAAACATGCACAAAGAACTATGACTTTAATTGTAACAAAATCAAGTTAGTAATAATTGTCGGTTATTGGCCTGTCATGCCATTTCTGCATTTCGGTACTTTTAAACTATCCTATTTTTTAACTGTTTTTATCTTTAATGACTGTTTATCTTTTATGTTTCATTCAATGTCCTTAACTGTTTTAAATCTTCTTGCCTTATGTCTGGGTGGTTTTAATGGTTTTATGTGAATGATTTGAATTGCCTTGTTGTTGAAATGTGCTATACAAATAAAATGGCCTTGCCTTGTCCCAACTACTGTATGTCAGTGTCTCTTCTTTGATCTGAAATGTCGGCATTCACCAAGTTTCTTTCAGTGTAATTTCTTTCTCCACAGTTTCATAAAATGGAGACATTATTCAAATGTATAAAGATGTTAATGAGTGCAGAGCTGGAATCATTATCAGTGCTCTATTTGGAAATCAGTTATAGATTAATTTATCTAGTTTATCATTTACCATCATCAAAATTGATGATCTGAAACAATATATATGTATATATATATTATATATATATGTATACACTGTATATATAACTTATAAGACCTTTTGTTTCAAAACCACCTGTAGGAAGAGTTGACAGATACAGTCAGTCACTGGTTGTCCACTTTTCTCTAAGTGAGATGTTTGTCGACATGTGAAATGACCTCGGACTCGCCCTGTTCCTGCTGTATGTTGCTTTATCCTGCTTGAGTGGGGTAGGGGGGGATTAATCGCATCGCAAGTATTTGATTGGATGAGTAGAATTCCGTAATGTGATTTACATTACATGTAATGGGTCTGTGTGTTCCCTGGACCGCTCCATGAGTTAAAATAGAGGCGCTATATATTATCTTGTGGTTTTAGGTCCAGGATCCAGATACTTTCACCAGCTTCATTGAAGTGATGTGAAGAGAATCTAACAATCGTCTGTGTCTCTGAAGGGGTTTGGCGCACATTTTATTACTGGATTACTGTAAAGGTATAAACATGGGCCAAAGGATTAGCGGAAAAGGGAGGTGGCAGCTCTGACAGACTTCCCAGAAGCCATCTCAGCATTTTGTGTGGGAATGCCCTACAAGGGTGTGGATGTTCATCAGGTGGCATTCATGCGGTTCCATTTTTTCATGTGTTAGCAGACAAAATATTAAAAAACGTTTTGTGATTTGTTGCAGGAGCAGATCAACTATCGCCTGTATGTCTCCTGACCACAAAAGAAAGATAATCTATGGAGAGAATGTAACACTTGTCAAAGCAAACTTAATGTCTTGTTTTGATGATTTTACAGCAGTGTTGAGTGAGAATCTTTCTAACATGTATCGACCTTAAAGGTTCTCTATTCAATTGGTTCTCAATGTGTCTCTCCCTGTGTTGTTCCCAGAGAACCTGCTTTATTTATTCTTTATTGGTAAATATCCCGATAGTGATTCGATTCAGATCAGTCATGTTGCGTTAATGAACAGGCTTTGCACAAAGCATTATTTGGATAGTTTTGTCTAAAGCATTTGTTTGATAGCATTACATTTTATAACTGCGTCTTTTATTTTTTATTACTGATGTTTGACTCTAAAGGTTCTGCAAACTACTGACTGACCTTCAGCAGTCATCCGTGTATGTAAATAACCCTTTCATCTGTTTTAGCCTATTATTGGTGCAATAGCATTACATTAAATAAAACAAATCTAGATATTATCATGTTTCTTGAATGAAGTCTTGTGTTTTTAAAAATGGCTCTTAAACTGTGAAATGAAAGGTCAATATACTGGGACTTTTTCTTTGTGGTGATGTGACTCATGTTGCTGAGCAGCAGCAGGTTACTTCCTTGTCTGAAAAAGAGAAACAGGTGACAGATTATGACACATGTTACAATTAAAAGTTCTTTCAGGTATCACTTTTAAAGCCCAGAGCACACGCCCCCACATTCTTTATCCTACATTTTATTGTGTAAGAAGAACACAATGATCCTTGTCTGGATCAGAGCTTCTCATTATGTGAGACTGTTAAACCGACCTGAATACTGTGTCTCAGTCAGTTGTATCTACTGTACAGTAAAGTATAACCACGTTGTTCATTTCTTATGGACTGGTGTCTTATGAAAAGGTTTTACAGAAAACATCTAGTTATATTTCTAGTTATATTGGCCAAGATGAGTTATACGCTCTTGTCTGAGATGGACAGTACATGGAGCATGATGCTGTGTGACATGTGACATGAGACATACATGTAACTTACTCTCAGTATATCTGTTGTTTGCTCAAATTTCTGCGCTGTAAATGGTCCGAGGCGAACGGTGTCTCATGTACGTGTGAGCATATGGGTCGTACTGTACATGTGCACATACTGTTCTGGCTCCTTTTAAGTGTCCAACTTCCCTCATCTGCCCACAAGTTACTCATAGAGACCAAAACGTGCTGTTTGTTGGTGTCACAAACGTGGTCCGGATCAGGAACATTTATTGCTGAAGCATGACTTACAAGGAATTTGACATGGTGGTTGGTGCATAATAACAACATCGTGCTGGAATCAATCAGGAATTATCTGTCATTTTTTAGCTGAACATCTCTAACTTTAATAACTGTGTTTATACAAAAGTCAATTAAACAGTATTTTGGATTCATGCTCCATGGTGGATGAAGTCTACCAACTACCTTACTTTTCTTTAAGCCCCTACACATATTATTTTTACTGTAAATGACTATAATGACCTTTTTTACACTAAATTATAAAATTATTACATTACAGGTCATTTAGCAGACGCTTATCCAAAGCGACTTACATTACACTTTAAACCCATGGCTTTTTCACATTTTGCCCGGGGTGCAATTAGGGGTTAGGTGTCTTGCTCAGGGACACTTCGACTTGAGACATGGGGCAGCCGGGACTCAAACCACCAATCTTGCGGTTCCCGGCACACCCGCTCTACCCCTGCACCACGACGACCCCATGCATAAAATGCTGTGGTTGAAATTATGACATTTAGGTGGTTAGGGTCGGTTTTGAACCAGTTATAATAATTAGAGCCCAAACTAAAATCATAAATGTCCTGACAGCCAGCTCCTCTCCCCATCACGTGCGCTTCAGGGGATTCTCATCTACCTCGTCATCAACATACCTCCACAAAACCAACAAATGTCAGGTCATCTCGCTATAGATGTGGTGAGGAAAGGCCCAGAAATTCATACTAAAATATTAAAATCAATATTTTCATGGATAAGGAAGCCTAACAAGGTAACTAAGAGATGAGAGACAAATTGGATGATAATTGCTTTAAGTGTGTTTTACAGCTGATTTAAGACAAGGGTCAAAACCGACCCGTTAACATAAGAGATGGTAACACAAGAGCAAGGTTGAAAAAAATAGAATGTAACAACAATGTCTAAAACACAACAAGTGATTACTCGTTATCTTCAGAAGAAAAACAAACCGTTGATATAAATTAATGAATTTAAAAATGTGAGATGAATTAGTTCTGTATTGACAACCCTAAAAAAATATACATCATGTTGAAAATGGCACATCTAACATCCGTATCCAGCCATGGCAGATGGACGGAGATGATCTGTGACTGACTGGCTCAGGAATCAGAGAAATGTCACCCAACAAACTGCTGTAGGAGGAATTTATTTGAGAAGTTGACAGTTAAATGGAGCAGGGCGTCAGCAACAGGAACAGGCGGGAAAGTTTGTTATTCATAAACTGAAAGCAGGATATATCCTCCTGTGTTGACACACGGTATAATTAACACATTCTTTCTGATGAGCTGAACCTTCAAGGCCTCACTGATCGCTTTTAAGCTTCCCAGAAACTTAACGTTCCCTAAAATATTTCAGCTTAACTCAATTTAAGAGCAACATGCAAATCAACTAAGAATTAGAGATGAAGAAGCTCAATGGTTATCAGACTCATGGATTTGGACTAGAAGGACACCTACTAGTACAGTTGCTTTAAATGAATATTCAACAATCTGCAGGTTGAGAGACTTGCTGAATAACTCAGCAAGTCAGCGAGGGGTTGTTGTAAAAATACTAGCGTAGCCTGTTTGAGGGCCTCCTGGCGTGCAGCAGGGTGACCTGAGGATCCCGTTACAGGAGGAAGGCTCTTCTGCTGCTGGCTGCTTTAGCACAAGTACCACCAAGTGGTCCTTTTACACATCCAGAGAGTTCAGTCAGTTGCTTTGTCCACTTGTCCTGAACAAACACATATATGACCTACATTTATGCGAACAAAGCGTTCTTTACAAATAACACTTCCTGTGGTCGCTCTTGTTATGTCTTCATCTTTTTTTCATGTCACGCATCAGGTGAAACAATCAGACGACCTGTGGCTTCCTCTAGTGGATAGTTGGAGTAAAATAAAATAAAAAAAAATATATGGCCACCCTGTTGCCCCCTTTACATTACTTTATAAGGCGTTTTGGGGGATTGGATCGCAATTAGACCACGGGAAAGTACAGGTGTATTACGATCCGCCCGGCCAGGTATCCATTGTGAACACAAGTGTGAATGCAGTCATGCTTTTTGATCCACGTACAACAACGAGAGTAAGATGTAATGTTTGGTTGTTTGGGCTGGACAGAGCAATCAGATGTCAATGATGAGACCTGAGACACATAAGAGGCCTGACATAAACAGGTATTTTAGGGGTGTACAGGTGCTTAGTTACCTGGGTACCCCAGGTGCCTTTTATAGCAAAGGTAAAGGATTCAAGCTCAGTGGGTTCAGAGTTATTCTACATTATGTCCACCAGAGTCTGACATTTAGACAGCATAAGGTGATTTACAACAAGCATCTCGGTGACCTGATCACAAAGGGACAGATGTGGGCAGATGTGAATGCAGCCAAGAAGCTTTGGCGTCCGATTGCTCAGATCATATTCAGAGGTGGTCCGGGCAACATTCAGCCATTACGTTGTTATGTGAACGTGCAGGACCACATCCTGCACTCATGTTCTCTACTACTGACAGCGGTAAGTTTACATTTCAGTGGCAACGCCATCGTATTGGTTCTCAATGTCTTACTGAAAAGCACTTGATTGATTTTAGTTGTATTTCTCTCCTTTAGTTTTTATGTCCAATGATTCATTCCTGACCTTTCTGTGAGTTTCATGTCAACCTACATCTTAGTGTGTACAAAATGTCAGTCACCCCAACGTGTTTTGGGGAACAACCTTTACTGCAAGAGCCCTGGATGCCCACAACTCTAAGCCGAGAGCTGCGATACAATCTGCATGCTGATTGGCAGTTTGCCCGGGGGAGGGAGGTCTGGAGGCGGCGCTGCTATTGGACACTTGACAGTATAGTGTATATGTCGAGGCTCTGGTTAGCACACGGGCCTGTGACGGCCTCAGACAGGCTCACATCTGACATGAGTTTGTTGATGTTGTGGCAGCTGTTGATCTCACTTACGTGTTTTCGTTCAATTCAAGCCGCTTCTCTGCATTTCCTGGCTGCTCACGGATGCCGTTGCCTCACCCTGACACTAAAATTAGCGCCGCAGCTCTGGATCTTTTAACGTATGATGTAAAAATAGCAGCGAGGGAAGTCTGACCACCACACAGCAGATATCCAGAGCAGACGGAGTGTAAGGCGTTTAACTTAACGTTAACTGTTACTGGTCACAGCAGGGAATGTAAACAGACAAACAGACTATAAGAGGGAAAGAGACAGAAAGACATCAGGTAGGTCAGGATCCGTTTTATTTCTTTTGATCATATAACATTTTATACATATGTATGTAAACGAGAGGGTTTTGTGTCATCGGAACGGAGACCGGAAACAAACAAAGTTGGGTTAACTGTGTTAAAATGTGTTATAGTATTAATCTCCTTGATAAACACTGTTTAAATATACTATAAAACCCCAAAGTTGTAACCAAGTGAACACAGTGTAATGTATTTTGTTAGCGGTTCCGTGTGGAGTTAAAAGCAGCTCCAGGTCTCTGCTCTCTACTGGCCGGCGGCTCGACGCCACATTAGACTTTACCAATGGGAAGTTTTGGAATGTTTGTGATTAAAATAAATCTTTTGATCTGTCATTTGAAAGTATTTTATGCTGAAACTTGAACCCAATGAAAATTGTTCATGAAGTGACACGTTGAGCCATGTTCCTATGGGTCTTTTTGCGAAGCTGACCCAAGCACAGAAACCTGGACGTTAACATTTTATGAAATGGAACTTTCAAACATTTCTGAATATTTCCATGGTGGTGAAATTCCACCATCCAACAATTCTGACACATAAAACATGTTGTGACACCAGGAGCAGAGACCAGTCACACTCTAGAAGTTGAGGTCACTGTTATTTGAGTCTCAGCAGTTTTCATCTGGGGGTCTTCACCATCATCACATGCACGGGCCTGAGACATGAGCTCATTTCTTAACTTTAAGTCACAGTTATTTGGATAAGTCAGCCTCATTATCAACGCAGACTGCTAAGCCCCAGAGTCCATCTTCCAGACGGCAGGAATTTAAGACTGTGAGCTCTATTTTACGCCTGTTTAATTTAGCAAATTCTGCTTTTATTTAGTCGGCTTGTAGTGGCTCTACATTTAAAAAGGTATAGACCGTGAGGTGAGATGCCGCCCTGTTTTGGTTTGGGGTAAAGTTTGCCAGAACTCACACATTACATCTTTATTAAAAATGTTAAAGCCACCAGTAGTAAGAGCATCTCCACTGTGGTGTTTCCTGGATGTTGATGCTCCTTGAAGTACATTGCTGACCTGTGTTTAATTATAGCGTGACGCCTGTTGTGTTGCGTCATCGTTTGACCAGTTGGTCTTCAACAAGAGATCGACTGCACTCAAGACGGAACCAAAACCAGATTAATATATTATCCATCTTGTTTTGTAGGTATGTATGAATTCTGCATATGCATACATAATGCTTCATATATCTGACTAGTGGCTTTTTCTATGTTCACTGAGGAAACAGGACGGAAAGACAGAAAAGTAGTGGATGGGACTTTCCATGAAATGGGTTTGCAGCAGGACATGTATCACACAGTCGCACAATTTATGAATGCTTTATTGATTATGGAAACAATATGGCCAGATTTCATTAAAATAATCATTAGTAGAGGCCCTAATGTGAGGGATTACTCAAAGGTAAATTAAGTTTCAATGGGTCGGTGCTTGCACTGCAAGTATCCGGTGTCCTGTGATCCTTCCCTGGCACTTGGACGGACGAGAGACAGGGACTGTAGGTATGCAACATGACACCATGAGCGACATTTACCTTGCGGTTTTCTTTGCTTGTGTGTGTCTTACAGGCAACAGGATGTTGTCAAAAAAGGAGTCGAAGCGGACTTTCAGCAACGGGTCGCTCAGAGACCAATGGGAGCAGAAGGCTCAGAGCGTGGCCGACCAGTGCAAACAGGAGGCCGAATGGAAGAAGAAAAGTTCCCACAAAATGTGAGGATATGTCATGTCTTTTCCTTTTTTGAATCTAAAGCAGTAAAGAGCTTTAAAATATTCCTAAACTGGACAAGATTAAATTAAAACTGCACTTGAACTAACTAAGAGATGATCAGGTTTTCCCTGCACATTCTCACTCACCTGTAACTGGTGACTTCACACTATGAGACGTTCAAAGCTGTCAGCTGGCTGCTTTTGTCATTAGTTTTGGCCTCTACGCTACATGACTGACTGACCAACAGGGATTGGTATCGTTTGGGTTTTTTCCGATACCGGTGCTAAACTGATACTCATAAAATGATACCTGTGCCTAAACGGTGCCTGAACCAATACCTTTTCTGTTAAAAAGCTCAAAAGGACGATTGATGACGTTAAAGAACTGTTTTATTGCCAATCTCAACTGTTTAAAGTACACTGTAAATATAAATGAATACAAAACACAGGGCTTCAAACTACAGCATCAAACTTTTTAATTTCAAACTATGAACAATATATTAACTGTTTACAGTTTACAGACTACTTACAGTGTTCTCTGTACGTATTAGTTCATTGGAATTTGAGGAATATTGATTATTTAATTTTAGATTCATGCTCATTGTTTAGAAACTAAAGATATTAACATGTATTGAAAGGTATTTAAGTTATTTTGACTCGTGTCTGGATTTATTGACGTCATGAGGTGCAACACAGAAGAGGCACGAGAGCACACTGTATAGTTTTCGACCATGGGACAGAATTTATTGTTTCTATATATTCTACATACGCCTTCCTACATAAAATGAAGACAAATCGTGAAAGAATCAGAGGATCATCTGTTATTCGCGTAAGGAAATGAAGTCACTGTGTCTGCAGCTCAATTTCAGCTTCAGCAGGAAATCAGGGGTCGCCGTATTATTCACACTGGCAGCGCAGCTTGCAACACATGTCTGTATTTGCCAGAGCTATGTGATCTCTAATTATGACAATATATGAGTTGATTCCATTTGTTTTTCTTTTGTTTGTTTTAATGTGTAGATCTTTCTCAAAGTGGAATTATCACTGGTCACTTGTTTCCAATGGAGACTTCAAGAAGCTCACCAGCGGAGCAGATGAAGAGGAAAACAAGCCAAAAATTAAATTCAAAGTAGTCCCCCCTCCTCCCAAACCCAGACATGAGCCCGCTCCTCCTCCTCCCCCCAAGAAAGCAGCTTCGCCCAAACTTCATAGGCCAAAACGTAAAGTTGAAGTGGATGTATTTAAGCTCTGCTGGAAGGACTCCTGGATGAGCCTGAAGCCACCAAAGTATCTCTACCTGAAGGCCAAAGAGATAAAAACCCAAATCCCAGGGTTCACAACCATAGAGCTGACTAACAACAGGGAATACAAACCAAAGGAATACGGACTGGAGGACCAATGGGCGTCTCCTGCTGATGAATGGAGTGACTCCTGGAAACAGGTACTAGAACTGACACACTGATTCCGTACTAAAAGACACTTAGAACCCAGAACATTGTTCAAGTGTTGCTCATATTATGGGAAAGGTGTGTGACTCAGGGCTGCTGCTAAAAGGTGTAGGGAATGCATCATGCAGAAAGACTTTGTTTCTAAATAATTGCTGCACTTGTTCTCATTCTACCCGGATTCGTCAGATTGGTCCGAATAATAGAAATTTCTCTGCTTGGTTGCAGACAAAAGGAAAAGAACACAGTGTTTGTTTGTCCCGTTAAAGACGATGTCGCAGCAGTTTGTGGCCATTGTAGAACGCTCTGCCTGCGTCCCTACGTGAACGTGTTCACTCAGCAGCTCAAAATGCACCTTTTTAAACTGCCGTTTTTGTAAAACCCAGGTCCTATTCCTGCTTTAATCTCTGTTTCACATTGAGCATTCTCTTGTGTGTGTGATATTCATTGGCCGGTCACGTTGTGTTTTTCTCTTCTCGTTGAATTCTTTGAAGCACTTTGTCATCCAAGTCTGTGAAAAGGATTCTATGAATAAATTTGACTACCTATTTACTTTAATAAAAAAATGTATGTAATTAAATATAAAACCAAAGCTATTTGCCAGTGTCAGGGTAGCCATGTTTTATTTAGATTGTTGTTATTTATCATAACAAGTAAGTTCATATTCATATATCTGTTTTCTCTATCTATCTATCTTTCGAAAATCTATCAAGCAATAAAATATGTATCTAAGTGTGTTCCCTGTTGGAATGAAGTGGTCCAGCACTAAGTACTGGTACTTACAGCGCAGACACCCTTTAGTCTGTGAAGTTCATCCTTTTACTGGATTTCCTTTGTAGAATCTCAGTCGAAATAAGAAAATAATAAGAGTTTTCTAGCCTTCATTTTTCTGTTCCATGCTGCAGCATTCTTAGGCCCCACCCACAAATGCTCTCATTGGTTGATGAAGGCCAAGCCCATACTGACGTCCTGCGACCCATAGTTTGTCTGTATGTGTATTCAGCGCCTGTGAGCACCAGACTTTCAAAAGAATTATTCTTTTAAAACTGCGTTAACATACAATCAAATAATTGTCTGCTTTAATGAATGAATACGTTAACACAATAATAATGCGTTAACGTAACGAGGCATAATATATATATCAGTGAAGACGCAGACATCAAAAACAGTAAAGACTAAATGTTCGCCATGTCAGAACAAAGCCCTTTTCCTCAAACCGCCTCAATCAGGTGTTGAGACACTTGTTCAAAACTGATCACATGGTGCGTTTGTCTCGTCCATCTGTCAATGAATCATTCCACCTCTGTCTCACACTCATTCATTCATGACCTTCCCAGATTAAAGAGTGGAGACAACTGGTCAATAGGTGCAAAACACTTGGTCAACCATCTTGTGTGTTCATTGTTCCAATTATTCAGGTGAGGAGTCCTGCCCAGCTGGAGCGCTCGGAGGAGAAACAATCCCAGTCGGACATTTTATTTGAAAGAATGATGAATTGCCAAACTGAGATAGAAGTGTTTTCTCTTCCTGTCTGGGCCGGTACTTGGAAGATGATGAACTTTGCCTTCAGACAGGAAAAGAAGAATTGGGATCGTATCTGGCCTGAATATCAACAAATCTGCAGCAACAAGTTTGACCAAGTACAACAACTAGAGGAGCAGGTGGGGATTGGAATCTTTTTGCCTTTAAAATGTCAGATTCCATGATTCATAATCACTGAGCAACCAGAACACCCGTTTAGATATTACAAATGTGCCTTGTGATTGTCAAACAGGAAGAGCCTTCGGACTGGGAGGGTTCATGGAAGATGTCGGGTATTCAGCCTGAAACCAAAGACATCGAGGAGCCAACCGCAAGCGCGAAAACCATAGTGATGATGAGGATAAGCAACGTGTTCATGCCCGGGTGGAGCGACTCCTGGCTACTCGCCGCTGCTCCTCCCGAGGAAGAAGAAGAACGCCGCAAAAACTGGAGCTCCTGCTGGGGATTCAGGCAGCAGACCAGGTGGGTGGTTTCAATGGCTTCAACGTTGTGGAAGGTCACCTGTTCTTCAAAGCTCCTGACTCACACTAGGAGGTCGCTTCACTGACCAGATCCACACATTGTTCCCAAGTCACCGTAACTCCCCCTAGAAATGACCGGTGGAACGGTGAAGGCAGTCACACGCTGGTTTGAAGTATTTCTACATAGTACAACTGGAGCAAACAGCTTTGTCTCTGTTTTATAAAAGGAATCTAAACGTGTGGGTTTGGTTATCTTCAGGTTGTTGCAGTGGAAATATAGACTCACTCCCAACGAGCCAAGTAGCGATACTTGTTCGGGGATCTTCGGCTTATTATACCGACGCACCGAGGCCACTTCTAGCAACAAGAGAACTAGACTTTAAACTAGCATCAAATGTAAACTCTTCGTCATCGTCATCATCAGGTAGTTAGAGAAACTGAGAAAGTATAAAGAGCGAGAAGGTCAGCGTAGGCTGCTCTGATGAAATGAAACACCGGACCGTTTGTGTCCTGTGTGAAACCAAGACGACTTTTTGTCTTTTCACCATAGTTGTGTTATTTGTATCGTCTCAGATATATTTTTATGTTGTAGACACATATTTCTGGGTCCTGCTGTTATTAGGTTAGAACATGCTCAACCGTTAATCAACATTACATGTCCACAGGTGGTGCCAGTCTTCGCTGCAGTCCCATCATGAACACAGCGCCATGCTGACTAAGAGACGTGAAGACAAAAACCTCCTCCTCACGTCCCAGCTGGACGAGGAGATCATGGACAGCACAGAGTGGACAGAGGCCTGGAGGACTCCTAAAGGATGGATCAAACCAGAGGAGGACAAAATGGACGAGAGGATGAGTGACACAGACGGACAGGAGGAGGACGAAGGAGTGGAATATGAGGAGGATGTAGAAGGAGATGGGGAGATGCAGGAGGAGGTGCAGGAGGAAGAAGAGGACGACGATGACGAGGGAGTAGATGAGGAGGAGGATATTGGCAAAAACGAGGAGGACGAGGAAGAGAAGGATATAGAAGTACACGTGAAGGAGGACAGAGAATTTAACAAAGATGATGAAGAAGATAAGGAGGAGGATGAAGGGGTAGATGAGGAGGAGGAGGAAGAGGAAGAGGAAGAGGACAGTGATGAGAAGGATGTAAACAATGAGGAGGAAAAAGATACAGACAAGGAAAGTGAGGAGGAAGATGAAGAGGACAAAGAAAAAGACAAAAATGTGGAGCAAGAGGAGAAAGAAGCAAAGGAGAGAAATAAGGAGGACGGAGACGACTCCGAGGAGGGAGAACACAAGCTGGAGGAGAAAAACATAAACCATAATGGTGGAGAGGATGAAGATGAAGAAGAGGAGGACACACAACAGTCTGATGAGGAGGAAAAAGAAAAGGAGGACGAGGAAGACGGAGTAGTGGAGGAGGACACACATGCAATAGAAATAGGCAAAATAGACAAGGACAGGGAGGAAAAAGATGATGATATGGATGAAAAAGACAGAGAAGTAGATGAAGACGAGGAAGAAGACACGCTAAATGGAGAGGAAGAGTTGGACATACTTGAAATGAAAGAAATAGCCAAAGAAGAGGAACAGGAGGATGAAGAGGTTGATGAGAAGGAGGACACAGTTTTCTGGGAGGCAAAATGTGAAGTAAAAGAAAAGGACGATACAGGGGAGGACAATGCGTCCTCCCCTGACGAAGACGAAGACTCTGACTATCAAGATGTGGCTGAGGATGAGGAGGAGTTAGAGCTGGACAGGAAGGAGGAAAAAGTAGCGATGGAGGGGGGAAATGACGTAGAGGAAGAGGAGGGTGTGGATACAGAGGTGGAGGAAGAGGTGGAAAAAGAGAAAGAAGTGGACAAAGAAGTGTATACGGAAGACAAAGAAATACATAAAGAGGAGGAAAAGGTATCCAGGAAGGGGGGGAATGTAGAGGAAGAGGATGGTGTGGATACAGAAGAGGAGGAAGAAGAAGAGGCAGAGGAAGAGGAGGAGGAAGAAGAAGAGGCAGAGGAAGAGGAGGAGGAAGAAGAAGAGGCAGAGGAAGAGGAGGAGGAAGAAGAAGAGGCAGAGGAAGAAGAAGAAAAAGCACAAGGGAATGAAGTAGACAAAGAAGAGGATGAGGATGATGAAGAAGTAGACCAAAAAGAGGAGAAGGAAAATGATGAGGAGGAAGAAGAGGCGGAGGAAGATGATGAGGAAGAAGAAGAGGAAGCAGAAAAAGCACAAGGGAATGAAGTAGACAAAGAAGAGGTTGAGGATGATGAAGATGTAGACCAAAAACAGGAGAAGGAAAATAACGAGGAAGAAGAAGAAGAGGAGGAGGGAGAAGAAGCAGAAAAAGCACAAGGGAATGAAGCAGACAAAGAAGAGGATGAGGATGATGAAGATGTAGACCAAAAGGGAAATGACGAGGAGGAAGAAGATGGTTTGGATGCAGGGAAGGAGGATGTAGAAGAAGAGGAGGAGGAGGAAGAACAGAAAGGGGATGAAGCAGACAAAGACCAGGAGAAAGAAGTGGACGTAGAAGAAGTGGGTGAGGAAGAAATAGACGAGGAGACAGAAGTAGATGAGGAGGAGACGGGCAAAGAGGACAGTGAAGCAGAGGGGACGGCGGTCCAACTAATAGAGGAGGACGGCGGCTTTGAGGACGCAGACAAGAAAGAGGAGGAAGACAACGAGAGAACCAAAGTAAAGCAACGCATCAAACGGAGATCCAATGTCCCACTCCATCTGCAGTTCCAACTGAGCTCCTCCTTCTCCACCTGGAAGCAGTCGTGGATGGTGGCAGTAGCTCACAGGGGAGCAGAGGAGGAGGAGGAGGAGGAGGAGCAGGAGGAGATGGAGGAGTGGGCGGCTTGGAGAGAGTCGTGGAGGATTTGTCGCTGGAAGAAGCCGGACGAGGACGAGGTGGTTTGTTTCTCCACCGAGCACCGGAGTCAGAGACACTTGGGACGGACGCACGAAGAGGACGCCATGCCAAACGGGGAGTGGACGCTCAGCTGGAAGATGAACACGACTGCAGCAAAGGATGCAGACACGGGAGAAGAGGACGCGGAAACGTTCTAATGGCTCAGAAATGATGATGAGGGAAATACTTAGGAGCTCAGGGAAGTTAGATATTGGTGAACAGCCCTCATACTTACCGAGTGTGTCCATAGAATCATGAGCTGGCACGTCTCTAGTTCAAACATTTCAGATGACTGGCTGTGAAAAATACATATGTTAAACGCGCTGGTCCTCCAACCAATGAGCGTGCATGTCACGCGCCGATGTGAAGGGCGGCCTTCAACACTTTGTCTCAAGACGCGTAGCCGCGTCCGCCCTGTTCTATTACCAATTCCAGGGTGACTGCCGTTAGCTTTGTCGGCCCACGCGTGGGTCCAGCATTGCCCTTTTGTAACTTTCCTCCGATTGCTCAAAGCTAAATGTTTTGGTGTTGCCTGAGTTCAGAGATTCGGGGGGTCAAGTGACACAGTAAAGGGTGTGAAATAACCAAGCAGCCACAAACCGGTTCAACCCGGAAGTGCCAAGAAACGCAGTTGTTTGAGTAGAGACACTCCCCATAGACGGGGTGACGCCATGTGAACACTTTAAAAGCAAAGACAGGCGTTAAGGAAGAACGTGTCAAAATATGTTGAATGCGTAATGTTAGAAATGTTATGCAATAAGATCATTGCTACATATGAGGATAATGTGTGAATATGTCACTGCATTTTATGACATTACAACCCGTTTACATATCAGACTGAAGTCACGGAGCCAATAACTATTGATTAAAGTGTTTTTCATGAAGTAGATTAACCTTTGGCATGAATTTTCACTTTCTTTCTGACTGTGAGATGAGGTGGACATCCCCGTCGTCCACTACAGTCAGGCTGTGGTTAGCCTAGCTTAGCATAGAGACGGGAAGCAGGGTGGAGACACTCCAAAATGTTGTTTCTTTTTCCTGCACCTGATACAAGATGCAGCAGGTTAAAATACGCGTTGGGGTGTCAGTAGTCAAAGCACCAGTGGTCCTAAACGCTGAAGATAAGCTCACCCTTGTGTGGTGTCATTTTTCATCAAAACAAATATAGTATGATTCGTATTTTTTCAGACTCAGAAAGTCAGACTTTTTGGGCTCGGCTGATTATCTACGAATAACAAACATCAGAGCACATCGACCGTCCACCGTGACCCCTGACCCCTCCCCACACGTTTATATCACATGCCTGGTAAACCAGTGGGAATTGTAGGTCCTGTTTACCTTCCTAAGTCTACAGTGAAAAACCAAGGCAGGAGAGTTGTCGTGGACACAACACAACATCACATGCGACAACTGTTTTATATTCTACAAGCTGGCACAGGATCTCCTGAAGGGGAGGCTGACCGGGGTGGGAACCATGAGGACAAACAGCCCTGCGCTCCCCAATATTAACCATATTTGCTGTTTATAGTGCCTCTAATTGGGGAGAAGTAACATCTGTTGAGTATTTTATCATTAGATTGTTTCATTTTGTTGAATTAAAACCCCCAAAATACAGCCGACCCCCAACTGAGGCTGAGTAACAACACAGTGAGCACCATACAGGGGTCACGTGCTGGGGTCAAACGGCATGAGTTCCTCTGGAGGCCTCTAGGGGGCGTAGGGGCCACCGGGTAGAGACAGAGGCTCAGTCACACTGACTTCACAGAGGATAAAGTCCTGGTTGGTTAACAAAAATAACAATTGTCTAAATAACGAGGAGTTTTATTGGATAAATAAAATAAAAGCACTTTACTGCAAAGTGTCATTGAATCAATTTTCTCAAGAAGTGAAGCCGCTCTGTTTTGTGACAACCGACCATTTTCTTAACAACTATTTAGCTGTAATATGTTTATCAGATTCTAAATCGAATACAGCATCAATTTAAAAAAGAAGATATACTCAGTCTTTGATTTGAAAAAAGACTATTTAAATAGGCAGCTTAAACATAATTACATGATGGGGACTTGTTCACTTTGCTCTGCTGCTCAGGCGCCTGGATTTACTGAAACTATTTAATATAAAACTCTTTAGTAAATAAGATCCATTTCATTTGTTTCCTCATCCTTGAAAGTATCCATTGTTTCTATGAGTATCACGTTAAATTCATTTTACAGGCTAACTGCAACATTAAGAGGACCCTGAAGTTTGGTTTCTTTTTGAGTTTTGAGTTTATTAAAGACAACCAATACTGTGATATCACTGAGTGGAGGTGAGAAGGTGCTGGATGGAAGGAGGTCCGTGCTGACATGGCGGCAGCAGCCCCCAGCAGTCAGGAATCAAGACATTCATCAAGTCTCTTTGCATCATCACATTAGGTTAAAGCCGTGCTTTCTCTCACATATCTGTCCTTCCTCTCCCCCTCTGTGTCTGGCAGCTTTCACATGCAGATTTCCTCTTGTGTTCGGGTCCAGTTTTCCCTCCTGCTGCTGCCTCTCCTGCTGTGTATTAGCATGAGATCAGACTGCATTGTGATGCTGCGCAGATTACAAAATACCCATTTCCCCCTCTGATAGTGCCCCCGTGGTCAAAGCAGGACAGATTAACTGGGACCCAATGGAGGGGAGGAGGGGTTTTTCTGGTTTAACTGCAAAAAAAGATATAAAAAGTTTATAGGGAGATAGATAAAAGCCTCCTTAAAAAAAATGAAATTCCACAATTTAAAATCTGGGAAATGTTTCTCTTTGCTCACTTGAAGCTGATGAATCAAAAAGTGAGTACATTCTGATTTATTTAATTTAAGAAAAAACATTAAGCATTTATATGAAATTAAGAAGGAAGAGGAAATACAGGTAGAAGCCTGAAAAGCACACAAGGCTTGTAATGTATCAAGAGATTGATGAAAATGAAGTAAAATAAATGTAGTAATGAAGTTGGATGTTTCTTTGTTTTGTTAATCCTCGTTGAAGGAAGTTACATTTTTTCCCGTGAAAACCAATAACCACAATCCGACACTGATCTGTCCTTACGTATGAGACGCATATTTGTATTCTATGAGTTATTAGAAATGCCTCTAACGGTTGCACCTTGTTTATTGTGACATGAGTTTCTTTCTTGTTTCACTTTTTGGGTTCACACATTCAGCAGGGCAGACATTATTACCCAATTAAGAATTAAGAATTACTCTGGGTGGAAAATAGATCACAATCAAAGAAAATATAAAATGCAGATGAATTGGATTGAATAAAATAAAATAAAAGCAACTTAAAAAAGAAGCAACCATAACCCAAAGTGAATAATGCTTCATATATTTACCTTTTCAGTTCAGCAAAGTGTTTCTAAGAGACAAACATTGATACTTTTAGAGGATGAAACTGTAACGCTTGATTTTATCTTCATCATCATCATCATCAGTCTTTTTATTGTTGATTCCACCTGAACGTCAGACGGGCGGAAACAGAGAGCGAGCGGGAGTGGGCGTGTCTCCGGAAGCCCCGCCCCGTGTGAGAGTCACCTGGAGAGACGGAGGCTTCGGCAGAAACTGAGACCCGGATCACCGATCACGTGCGTAACGGAGCGGATTGGGTCCGTGGAGCCGCCTGTGGGTTAAACACCATCCGCGGACTCGTGTTGCTTCGGACGGAGAAACGGAAGGACTCGTTCTCTTGGACATTTCGTTGGATGCCCGTTTGTTTTGGGAGAGTTTTTCACTTTGAGTTGAAGGATCCTTCTGTGCAGTTTGTTGGACTTGTTGGAGTAACTCGGTAAAATGAGGACGCAGCTGATCAGGTGAGTGTGAGTCTCTTGAATGACACCGCTGTGTTGTTATTGTGAGACTCTAAAGATGTGGTTCCTTTCAGGGTGGTGCTGTGGGCCGTGACCTGTGTCCACTCTGCAGCAGGTCAGTGAAACGCGTCCATCACACTGTCACTGCATGTTCATGTCAGCTGGGAGTAAATACCCCCAAAACAACTCCGTCTCCAGCTTAATTGAATAAGTCAAACCCTCAGGATTAAATAAATTGGTAAAACAGACCACACGTCATTTAGGTTTCATTCTTTTTTTTTTTTTAATTTGGGGTCATGTTGGGTCAAAATGAAGCCTCTTTCCCAACAGAAGGTCACTGCTGGATTTCTGTTTGTGGGGCAAAATGTGTGCGTTCGAGGAGGAATCAAAATCCACGGTTACTACGGTCATTTTCAAGTGAAGGCTGCTCAGTTTGAGGCTTTTTGTCAACTGTTTGGACACATTCGCCAGCTTCACATGGGGATTTAAGAAAAGAAACATTTCTGCTGTTCAAAGAAAGAAATAAACAAGGGTTCACGTGAAATGTGACTTCAATTAGCTATGAATTATAGTGTGTGTGATTGAACTGATACAGTAAAGGGGGGAGTGCAAGGTATCAATCCATTGTAATAGAATGCTTAGTGGGACCTTAAAGAGGATGATGATGTCACCATGGGGGGCTTTCCAGGACAAACCCTGAATTTGTTCCCTTTTCTCCCTCAGGCTGTGAAGGAGAAGACTGTAGCGGAGGCCAGACCACTTCTTCGCCGCCATCTTCTTCCTCCTCTCATCTCTCTTCTTCTGTGGTGGTGAAATCCCAGCCGCCCTCCCACGACTTCCTGGGCAAGTTGACCCAGGTGAGCTCGCCAAACAGCGGGGACCGTAAACACCGCGACGCCAGCGCCGTCCTGCCCTTCATCGGCCTCACAGGCAGTAAGTTCACACTTCACCTCTGTATGCACAGATGGGGGCGGTCAGCCCCAAAACCAACGAAGAAGAAAGTGCACCTCTTGACCCAAAACGGAAAACTCCCCCAGAACAATAATGTTTGAAACAGGATCATAGAAGATGACGCTTTCGTTGAAAAGGAAGTCCGTTTTTTCTAGATGAACAAAACAAGTGCGATTTTGTGGTTAAAGTGTAAATTAAAGCACAGAACCCTTTTATACGTATACTTCATTGCAATAACGCACCGCTTAATTGCTGACACGGCGTTGTGTTCAATCTTTAATATTTTTAATAAAATAAAAAAAACAGAAGTATTAAAGATATACACTAAACTATCCTGAAAAACTACGGCTGGATTAAATTAACAAATTAAATAATGAGTACAATCCCCTAAACAGGAGTAGAAGGCTGCATGAGTGATTTATTTTAAACCACACATTTTGGTCGGTGATAATTAGCATTTTTATGATAATCCTAAATAGTTTTGTAAAGTTCTACGGGAAACAATCTGTGTATCTCAGGGACTCGTTGTGACCTCGGTTACTTTTAGTGTTTCTCTGTTATTTTCAGATGTTTGTTCAGACTGTTTGTCTGCTGATGTGAAGCAGAGAGCAGGAATGTGCTGCCAGATGGAGACTCTGGTTTATGTCACAGGCGCAGATACTAGCAGGGAGAGGCTCAACCTGAGGTCCGAGGGCCCTGCTGCGGCCCTCACGGCCTCCTGGACCAGAGGAGAAACTACTGTAGATGCGCGTTAAGTCAGGGGCCTCCGTGTGCGTGATCTCAGGCCGTGTGTGGAACGCGGAGGCGTCCAGGACTTTACCCGGGACTCACAGGGCCTTTTCCCCCTGCAGGTGCTGAGCAGAGTCGCAGCTGCTGTAAGAACGGAGGCACCTGCATCCTGGGCAGCTTCTGCGCCTGCCCTCCGTTCTTCACCGGGAGGAGCTGCGAGTACGACCAACGCATCCGGTAAGCAGCGGCCCGCCGCCGCGCAGCTGTCGTGTCTCAGCGCGGTGGGTTGACTTTGTGCCTGTGTGCGTCCGTAGGAGCTGTGGTTCCATCCCTCACGGAGAATGGGCTCAGAAAGGATGCTCCTACTGCCGCTGTGGCTACGGCGTCCTGCACTGCTTCCCCGACGTCTTCCACAACGGCTGCGGTGAGAAGCGCCGCGCTTTGTTCCTGCTGTTGGATTTAGGAATGCTGCTCTTCGGGGGGAAAGAGCGGCGCCGACGACGCCCGGCGGCTCGTTCCAAACCCGGTCGTTCACACGTTCCCCCCCAAACAAAGAGCCACCACTTGGGTGTCCGGGGCGAATTCCCACACACACCTCTGAAGGAACGCCGGCCCCGCCCACTCATTTACAGCTCCAAGGCTTTTATTCGGGAATGCAAAACGCAAGCACCCCTAAATAAGGACACATTACTTCCCCTCACAGCGTTTTCAGAGCCGTCCTATGCTCCACGCGGGACCTTCTGAAGGAAGATCTGCAAAGTAGCTGAGAAAACATCTTCATTCCCATATCTGTTAATTATACCTATTTACTTTTTTTGCCTACGTATCATCCAGTTCTCCCTCCCTGTGCCTCAGCGTCTCAGTAACTGTTGATCTAAAGTACTAAAAAATAACCTTAAAATCTGGTGATACTGAACACGTTGTGTATTATTACACAGTGGCCTCAATACAATATATATACACACAAATGTTCTGAAGTACATTACAATAATACTAATTTTCTGTCCCTCCATTTCCCAGATGATTCCGACGAGGTGCTCTGGTATCGTTCCACAGCGGTGAGGACAGTTCGGCCCGGCTACGTCCTGTTCCTGGTGCTGCTTCTGGTTCTCCGATGATGTTTAAAAAACCCAAACAACATGGACTCTGTTTCATGGAACTATTGCCAACATCCTCTGACTTTTAAGCGCACAAATTGAATGTTGCACTCCGACTGTGGTGGTTTTAGGGGACTGAGCTGCTCAGACTACAACACATCTGGAGGACGGGCTGATGAAATATTTGGGGACCTTTTTGAGGATTGAAAGTTGAACCGTATCACTACTACCAACTGTAACATCCAATCCAAATGTGTTTTTATCATGAAATGTATCGTTTTTTCTTAACAGCGATCGCGCTCTTTAAACCTTTCTGTCCAGTGTGCCCAGTGTCCCGTGAATAAAGTGTATATGAAGGAAGCTGTACATAAGAGTTTTAAGAAAAGTATGTTTTTGTAGCTTGAGATCTTTTTTTCTCTTTGTAAGAAGACATTTTTCTGGTTTTTAACTTTGTCTGTTTGCACAATTTTTGAGCTGTAACATGTTACGTGTTTATGAAATAATTAAATGCAATGTCATTAAAACAATGCACACTAGCAGTAACACGAGTGAACTAACCCTTTATATTTTAAAAAGTCAATTTCTTTCTTTTCTTTTGATGAGCAAATCCTGTTTCTAAGTAATTGTTAACTCTTTTGAGAAAGACTGACTTGTACTTTCCTCAGTTATCTGTGTATTTTCTTTGGGAGCTGCGTCGGTCTCTTATCTGCAGAGTTTATTGATGAGGTTTGTATTGATTATCAGTGATTTTCTTATCTTAAACAAACACACCAGCCTGTTGCTCTGCAGCCCGTTGCTCTGCCAGCTGCTTCGGCTCTGAAATGAACCCGTAGAATGAAAGCTCTTCGTTGTACTGAATTGGCTCAAAGTGGGTTCTTTTCTTTTGCATGGCATCTTGTTCTCTGGTGTTACGACTTTCTCCTGTTTTTCAAACACTGCTGTTGAATTTGAAGAAAGAAGCCGGGTGGCCGGATGAATCTGTACTGAGGTGTTCAGCCTCAGCGCCGTTTGTCAAACGTAATATAACTTTTGAAGGGAAAAGTGAATCTAGTCTCACGAACCTCAAACATGCTTCATTAAGAGACCACAACCAAAATGATGTTTTAATCGTAATCTATTCTAAAGTTAGTAAAGGCAAGAAGTGTTTTGTAGGTGCTGAAGGGGTAAACAGCTTAGAACGAGGAAGGATGTCAGGGATTAATAAGCGAGAAGGTCTTTTTTTCCTCCTTTGTTATCCAACACCTTGTTTAGCGTTCGGATTGCACAGATACCGTCTCTAAAGAACAAGTGGAAAAATGCTTTAAAGCCACACCGTGTCTGCTGGTTCCTGAATGTTCCTCAGGAGGAGGTTAACAGGATCGGAGGGGATTTAAGGAGGAGACGGAGTAGAGGCGGAGCAGCAGGAGACGGGAGCAGATTTAAATGGATTATAGGCCATGTTAATACAGGAGAGCAGTTCAACGGCTTAATCCCACCTCCTCCTGCAGATCCTCATCTTCTCATGCTTCATCCATTGTCAAACCTATGAGCCCCGAGAAAGAGAACATTCCATCGTCAGTCTGCAGCAGCTCAGAGAGGTCGATCACATCCCAGCAAACAGACTGGAGGAGAGAGAGAAGGTGGAGATAAATGTAATGGGGAGGAAACTGTGTGAATGTGTCTTATCTCCCCGGGCTCCTCAAACAACTCCACTAGCTGATGGCAGCAATCAGAGGACACACTGCAGATATCTGCCACTAACACACACACACACACACACACACACACACCTCTGCGCTGACATCTGCAGGCGGCACACTGAAAGCTCTCGCTATATCCTGCATGTAAAGAGCCTGTTGGGAAAACTTAACTAATGTTTAGTCACAGTAGTTGAAGCGATGTTGCTGTGGAGCTCCGTGGAGCATATGACCTCAGAGCAGAATGACCTGTACGTGTTGGCAACTCGGCCTCCTACTTGCAAGACTTATTATTTAATAAATGTCCTGTTTATATCATTTTTCTAACAATCAAAATAGGAATTCCAATAATGAGTTAAGATGTTTGGTGACTAACAGCTCTGGTCTCCCCTGAGAGACACCAGCAGAGGCACATCTCACATGCTTCCAACCGAGAGATGCTGGAACAGTGTGCTGAATGATGCCGAATTACACAAGACAAAAACCTAAAAGATGACTTTTCATGCAGGGATCAAACAGCGGCCTGCGGGTTCGACCGGCTACCTGGTTAACTGGCCACTCTCAGCTAAATGCGCCTGGTGACCTGACATCCCACATTACATCAAGGTTGTCCTTCGCTTTGGAGATGGCCGCTTCAAATAATGATTCGGAAGTTATCCTACTACACAGGTCCTCTCCATTAGTCCAACATGGCCGACTCACGGAGCGGAACATCTACTGACCACTGCAGCAGGGCCGCTGTGCAACTTTCAAGATGCTGTGTTGTGCTAATTTGGCAATACAGTTAGAAAAAAGACTTAAAAAAGACTAATTTGCATGTGGTTTGCATATAAATGAGGAGGCGGGTCCATGCCGCTGCACACCACTCTGAGATGAGTACAGACCACTCTTAACACTGGTACATTCCACCCTTAACACTGGTCCACTCTTAACACTGGTACATTCCACTCTTAACACTGGCACATGCCACTCTTAACACTGGTACATTCCACTCTTAACAGTGGTACATTCCACTATTAACACTCTTAACACTGGTACATTCCACTCTTAACACTGGCACATGCCAATCTTAACACTGGCACATGCAACTCTTAACACTGGTCCACTCTTAACACTTAACACTGGCACATGCCACTCTTAACATTGGCACATGCCACTCTTAACGCTGGCACATGCCACTCTTAATGCTGGAACATGCCACTCTTAACATTTGCACATGCCACTCTTAACACTGGTCCACTCTTAACAGGTACATTCCACTCTTAACACTGGTCCACTCTTAACACTCTTAACAATGGCACATGCCACTCTTAACACTGGCAAATGCCACTCTTAACACTGGAACATGCCACTCTTAACATTGGCACATGCCACTCTTAACACTGGTCCACTCTTAACACTGGTACATTCCACTCTTAACACTGGTCCACTCTTAACACTCTTAACAATGGCACATGCCACTCTTAACACTGGCAAATGCCACTCTTAACACTGGTACATTCCACTATTAACAATCTTAACACTGGTACATTCCACTCTTAACACTGGTCCACTCTTAACACTGGCACATGCCACTCTTAACACTGACACATGCCACTCTTAACACTTGTCCACTCTTAACACTGGTACATTCCACTATTAACAATCTAAACACTGGTACATTCCACTATTAACACTGGCATATGCCACTCTTAACACTGGCACATGCCACTCTTAACACGCTTAACACATGCCACTCTTAACACTGGCACATGACACTCTTAACACTGGTCCACTCTTAACACTGGCACATGCCACTCTTAACACTGGCACATGCCACTCTTAACACTGGCCCACTCTTAACACTCTTAACACTGGTACATTCCACTATTAACAATATAAACACTGGTACATTCCACTATTAACAATATAAACACTGGTACATTCCACTATTAACACTGGCATATGCCACTCTTAACACTGGCACATGCCACTCTTAACACTGGTCCACTCTTAACACTCTTAACACTGGCACATGCCACTCTTAACACTGGTCCACTCTTAACACTGGTACATTCCACACTTAACACTGGTCCACTCTTAACACTGGCACATGCCACTCTTAACACTGGCACATGCCACTCTTAACATTGGTCCACTCTTAACACTGGCACATGCCACTCTTAACACTGGCACATGCCACTCTTAACACTGGCCCACTCTTAACACTGGCACATGCCACTCTTAACATTCGTACATTCCACTCTTAACACTGGCACATGCCCGGCGTTACTCATTTTTGGTTTAGTGACAGCTGCCCGTGCTGGTTGAGACCAACCTGAGCCAGTAGACAAAGGACCTGAGCTCACCTCTGCCTGTCCTCACACCAGCAGCATCACTTACGCCGTGTGCTTTGTAGAACCCTTCCATGCCACCTGGTGTTAAGCTCGGTGTTGTGTAGTCTTCCGTGTGACGCCTCTGTCCACTTCTTCAGCTGAAGAATGTTTGACACACATACATGACCACCAGAATGGCGCTTTTAATGACATTCTGTTTTATTAACCACCGGCACACGCCGCTGTCAGCTGTTTTAATCTCTGTCGTGCTGCTCGGCGGTTTGGACAGAAGTCGGTGTGTGACATGGTATCAAAGTCTCGTCTCGCTTTCCTTCTGACTCGCTGTTTAGGGATTTTGTCAGCAGCCACGAGAACAGTTGGTTTTATTCCCAGTCACGCATGTTTAATTTAATTAGTGTATTTGATAGGGGACAGTGCACATCTATAAAACATGCTGTAAATGTGCCAGTTAGTTAAAGTGCTATAGTCCCAAATGGCAGATGATACATAATAACAGAAAAACAGAAGATACGGTTAAAAATGTTAAACAATATTCACTCAGCGTTTAAAGAACTGGTCAGGTGTTTATCACAAATGTAAGAAGTACATTTATGTGCACTGTGTAGCTAAGTTGTGGATTTGACATTTTGACATTTTTCAAATTCAAATAAAATGGCCCGATGGCCGAAGCAGCCAATCAACTTGAAAAAGAGGCGTGTTTTTAAACCTCTTCCTTCCCGATATGATAGCAAATGGTTGCTTTTAGATTTTATTTAGTCAAAATAAATACTGTCATACTCAGACTTCCGCTTGAATCTATTTTTCTATTACAAATTACATTTGATTGTCTGGTTGCGCACGCCCCCCCCAGCGGGTAATCATCTGTTTGTGCTCCACACCTCTCAAGGCCTCGCTGTGAACGGGTTCCACTGGGAATTCAAATGAGTCACCAATTACAGCTGTGATGCTAAATCCTAATTTAACGGTAAAGAATTTGAACAAATATTATTGAGCTGTTCTTCCACACGGTGTGAAGGAACACGGCCGTGTGTGAATCACATCATTGTTGCGACAATACATGATAATGCTATTAGGGTGTATAAGTGGCTCCGGGATCACACTTGGCGTGTGTCACCACGGTGACATTAACAGTCAGCTTATCTCCAGCAGCTGTGGTGTCAATGAGGCCGAGCAAACGAGGGACGGTGTCTCCTAGAAATTATATTTATATTTGTCTGGTGTTCAGTGCTGCAGCTTTGCTGGAGGGAAGCGGTGGAGGTTAATATGCATTTCAGAAATTCCCTTTGGGTCCATGACGATCTTCAGACAAATACACCATTAAGAAGCACGCATGGCGGAACCACTCATGGGTCAGTTTGGGCGTAACCACCTTGCACAGGTATAGAGTCTCTGAAACACTATATAGGAAACACAAAACAGGGATTTCTTATAATAATAATAATAATATAAAATATCCCATTGCCCGTTATCACAAAAACAAAAGACCATACAGGCCCATTACAAACTCAACATTGGCTTTAAACATTTGAATGGTTATTTCTTACCACTGTGGATGCATGAGCAGCCCTGATGTGCCTTCCTGGTTGAGTAAAAGCATCAGGAGTAATTAGGTGCAAACCACAGGGGAAAACTAACCATTACCAAGGTCGCAATTTAAATTAAAGAAGGAATAAAGACTACCAGTTTAAAGATTTATATGACAAATAATGAGTTTATTGTTTGAGTTTTGTAAATGATGAATGAGTTTTTTGACCATGCAATTTTTTTTGAGAATTTGTACAACATTCATTTAATCAATGCAGTTATTTGTTTTGTTTTAACACATGTTAAATGTTCAAAATACAAGGCACACAATTACAACGTGAGAAATATTTGTCACTGTCCATCAATATTTAACATTATAATCCCATTAATGTCCGACTGTACTAAAAGGATTGAGTGATAAAGATAAGCATTTGGTTTCATTGCATAGGCGCTGTGCCATCACAAATCTCCTGTTCATTCATTCATGGCCCAGTGTATCCGGTACAGGAGATCAGCACGTAAGTGTAACCATCGCTTGATGTTTTCCCAACCTAAGTTTAACCTTAGTTTAATCTTTCCATCCGGAAAAAAAAATATGGAAAAAAGTATATAATCCACTTTGAGGTCCATGGAAATGTTTTTAGTGTCCTTGTCCTACCACGTCTCCACAGTAGTGGAAGGTTGGTCCGTTTGGTAGCTCCAAATGGTAATCCGTACGCCTTCAGGTACCACTCGTGTCCTGGTTCAAAAACCTGACCGCTGAACAAGGAATTCTGCGTGTTGCCCTAGCTGTCATCGCCGAGTGGGACCGTAATCCATAACAGGAAGTGACCTTTCCCCGACCCCTTATATTTATGGTGTGACAGCTAGCAAGCGATTGGCAGTACATTTCACATTTTATTAATTACCAGAGGGTTACGCTAGCATTGAAGAACCTTTTCTCAGCATTTAAAGAATTCTACCAGCTGTAATCTTGGCTGACACTCAGATATTCCAGGTCCGTTCACTCAGTGACCGTAATGAACGACCATAGCTAGTTTGAACTGCTGACTCTCTCACCAGGTGATACAACGGACCGAACCCAAAACAGGGAACTGGAACAAATGAAGGACTGATGAGAATTGTTGGGGTGGAGCGCGGTTACTGTTACTGTCAGACCGGCCCACTCAACGCATCACACGTATCAACCAGTCGGTGGCCTACTTGGGGAAATACACTTGACATTTAGATTGTAGAAATGATATGTTTTTAATAATTATTATTCAGCCTGGATGGACACATGGAATAAAATCATATATTCCATCTCCGTTGTTCGCCGTTGGCCCCCAATATATTGACTTCTGTTTAATCTTTGTTTATTTTAAGAAAATTCGGGCACATCGAGTTGTTTATTTGTGTAATGCATTTAACCAACGTTTGTGTGGCGATATAAATGTCGTCTGCATAACTTTGAGTTTAAGTTTCTTCCCACATCCATGTAGATGTTGAACAGAAGAGACCCCAGCTGATCTGAGCTACACAAAGCTAACAAGGCTAACAGCGCGAGAGGCTAACACAGAGAGAGAGTTCATTCTCTGCTCTGGCTGCCATCACTCCACTGTACATTTAAATGTTTCCTACTTCATCATGGCTCTAAATATTACATTTAGCACTTTTTATTAACATAATAAAAACAGCTACGCTCCCTTTGCCTTGTTTTTCTCAGTCACTGGCCCAAATCTGGTGTTTTGAACTTAAATAATTATATCTAGACTAATTATTTAATTCATTAATAAATAATGAATGAATCATTATTTAATGAACATATTTGATGAATGTTCAGTACCGAGCTGATTGGGGAGGACTCCTCGGTGAACGGGTGCATGCGGTGGGTAAAGCGGCTTTGCTGTAACAGTGAGTGTAAAGAGGACTAAGCTGTAGTTAAGATCCTGGTGCCATTTGACTAAGCCAGGTGACACCTGTCTTTATGTACAGTACCGCGTGTGTGTGTGTGTGTGTGTTTAATAATACTACTGTGAGGACAGATGAGCAGTGACAGAAACATCTAAATAGCCTTACTTAAACCTGAAGAAGTGTTCATTACACAAAAAACTCCTGGTGCAGAATAAAAACACAATCATTTGATCATTTGAAAGGAGCCAGCGAGCTGGTTAAGTAGTAGATCCAGTATGTCAGACGCTTTTCTCACAAAATGAAGTTCAATATAGAATATCCTGAGTTTAGACTTTGGGTTAAGCTCAAAAAACACCAGCTCCAACAAGCCTCTCAACCACACATCTGTCAAACGCCTCAACCTTTAACCCCAGCTGTCTGTCGTAAATGTGATAACAAGATGACATAACCGGACGTCATGCCAGAGACGACATCATGTTCTTTCTGGTGTTATTATTTCAATCATTTCTGTTACAGGAATTGAATGTATTGTACATGTTTTACATTGTTCATTCTGTCCACATGACATCCTTGTCGTCTGTCCATCAGGAGACGGATCCTCCTCTGACGTTCGCACTGAGGTTTCTTTTCCCCCATGGGAGGGTTTTCATTGTTTGGGGAGTTTCTCTGTGCCGATGTGAAGGTTTTAGGACAGAGGATGTCTCATGTGTACAGACTGTAAAGCCCTCTGAGGATACTTTGTAATTTGTAAATTTGGGCTTTACAAAATAAAAAATCGGTCCCTGTATTGCTTCCACCTAGTGAGTAAACTAATCCTCACAAAAATGGAAAAATGTGACAAACAATCCTCATGAGACGATGACACTGGTGAGAAGGAGGACATGAGAGAAAAGGAGGAAATATGATTAATATTAATATAGAACAACAGATGGCAGGGAGGTTAAAGAAGGGGGGGGAGGAGAAAAGATAACAAGACAGAAAGGTGGGAAAAAGGGGCGGAGTTAGGAGAGGAGGTGAAGGAGAAAATAAAAGAGCACAGGAGGAGAGAGGAAAGAGACAGAAAGTGGAGAAGAGAACAGTGATAACTGAAGGAGAAGGCTGAGAAACATAATTAGAGCAAAGTTAAAAGGGGAAAGGAGTATAAAGGCCCAAACAGCAGTAAGTATAGCGAGCGACTCGTGGATAATTCATCCTTTTCCTGCAGAGGAGGCTTCCGTCTGTGTGACAGCATTCAGCTCTCTCCGTTTGCAGGTGATGAACGCGGCTCGGATCCACGACAAGCAGAAGCTGATGTCATTTTGGGAGCAGAAGATCGTTCAGCATGGCGAGCAGGTGGACGGGGAGGAGGACCGCAGGAGGAGCAGCGCGCTGCCAAGGTCAGCGGCAAAGTCACTAGCTGGAGGTCACGCTCCGTTTCAGACACGTCATTTTAAATGCAGTTTACAAGCGCTCAGCTCAAGTGTCATTAAAATCACAGATACCTTCTCAGTGAAAATACACGTGTGTGTAAGTACGAAGAATAAACGAATATTCACAAATAATAATAATATTGCGGCACCACCTTGGGTTCAGGGACCAACAACCAAAACTTAACTTTTCATAATTTTTGTTCGCACAATATGGCAAAAGTCAAATTCCACAACACGAGCAAATAATGAAAGTTTGAATGTGAGCACCGAGAATATATACATACAAAGCACTTCAGTTATTCTTCTGGCGTCGTCGGTAGTAACTAACACCAGCCTGTAGCCGGAATAGGTAGCTGTGGTGTCGGAATATTTCATCTTCCAGTTGGACTACGATTAGGAAAAGATGTCTCGAAGAAGTCCTCGCTGACTGCTGATTGGGCCGAACCTGTCAATCTCTGTACGTCTCCCCGCTGGCTGTTCACCGTGAAGCTAAACAATACTCTCCAGCTACTTGGCGCCTCACGTCAAACGATGAGAGGGATGTGACGATTTGGTACCCATGAACCTTTTGTTATGTTCAGGGGATTACAGCTCGCGTTTCTCCGCTCTGACAGCATCACGTAGATATTCCGTGTCATGTTGTTCCAGCTCTGCATTGATGCCATGTGAGGTTAACACACAGGGAACTATTCAAACCGCTGGCACCGAACCGCTTGATCAGGTGGCAATATTCCACACATGCGTCATTTCAGAAGACGTACTCTGCATCTTTAGATTCAAGTAGGTTGTGTGTGAGAAAGTCTGGGAAAACAGTTTGTGAAGCCGGTTGAGACGTGAAAAGCAAAAGAGCATTAAAGCCTCAGCGTTTGTCCCCGTCTCTCTCAGTCATAACTTGATTAGTTTTGGATAAATGCCTCGGTTGTGTTTGCAGCTCATCCGTCCGTCATCACATTGTAGCCTGAGAATGTTGATTAGGAGGCCGCGTGGCCCTACATCTGAATCCGGGAGATCAGTGAGAATATCTGCAGATTAACCGACACACGCTGGAGCGCGCTGACGGACGAACGCTCAACAACACAGACACAACAATCCGAATCCTGTCACACACACACACACACAGCTCCTGCTTGTCTGTAACACAATTAGACCTGACAGCAATGACTGCAGATCAAGTTTCACTACATGTCTGCACGATTAATTAAAGCCCCGAGTTAAGGTCTCAGGGTAAATACTGGCCTCAGAAGTGCTCACAAAACCCCCACTCATCTCGGTCCCCGTATTGCGTGATTCAGCCTACGTGAAGCGCTACATGACACACGGCGTATTACGCCTCGCAGTGTATACAGCGTGTTTTTCCATATACATCTAAACTAGGATGATGAACCAAATGTTAAATAGTAATGCAGGAAGTATCATGCTAAATGTCTGCATTGTTATAGTGAGCATGTAGCCACAATTGCTCTACGAGCTACAGAACCTGATTGTAATAAAATCATTTAGAAATGTAGCTCGGTGACTTAGCAGGTAATAAGCATAGACTGTATATTGATGCATGATTGCAACATCACCCTTTGATTTGTGGACAGATGGGTTTTTTCTGTTGCAATGGAGCTTTTTGCAACTAGTGAACAGAAGTGACTGCAGTGTGGAGGAGTGACGCAGACAATGAGCCAATCCGTGTACCGGTTATTAGAGACAATGCACATTCCAACATACTTAGTACGGTATGCAGTTACCTGACAGAACCCTAGAACCATGGTCACCAACCTTTTCAAGCCCAAGATCGCCGACCTCCGCCTTGGTGGCAGGCAAGATCTACCTATTGAGGTTGAGAGAAAAACACTGTCCAGACTTCTTACAACTTCAGGATTTGTATTAGTCCTAATTGTAATGGAATGGAATGACATCAACACTGGTCCAGCTTTCAAATCGTTAACCGCACACAAACCGAACAAGAAAAAACATTTTCACCTGCAAGTGGATCACTGATTTCCTGTCTGACAGGAAGCAGCACGTGAAGCTGGGCAAACACGTCATCAGCAGCAGTTCCTCCCAAGGCTGCGTTCTTTTCCCTCTGCTCTTGCACTGTGGGGGAGCACGGGCGTCATCCAATCACAGGGTTGTCGGTTCGATCCCAGGCCTGGCTAACCCACATGTAGATTTTAGGAAGAGCGCAGTCACACCTTCCCCCATCACCCTGTGTGACTCCCCCGTCACCACTGTGGACTCCTTCCGTTTCCTGGGCTCCATCATCACCCAGGACCTCAAGTGGGAGCTGAACATCAGCTCCATCACCAAGAAGGCTCAGCAGAGGTTGTTCTTCCTGAGGCAGCTGAAGAAATTCAACCTGCCAAAGACGATGATGGTCCACTTCTACACCATCATGGAGTCCATCCTCTGCTCCTCCATCACCGTCACTTGTTTGCACCCAGGACCCTGAAGCGAGCTAAAAAGATGGTATTTGACCCCTCTCAACCTGGACAAAACCTGTTTGTGCCCCTTCCATCTGGCAGGAGGCTTGGGGTAAAATCGAGTTTACCACTTTGACCACCAGTGTCATAACATGCGAAAAGCCCCACAACTTTCCCAGCCAAGGCGTGATGATGAATCGCACAGTGATCCTTCATGAAGTCATGGAAATCTGGATGATTACGGCACAGTGCAATAAAACCAGCGTGCACACCGCACATTGCCGGGACCCCATCAGTAGTGATTGCCACCAGTTTATGAATGGGAATGTTATTTTCACGGCTGTAGCTTTTAAACACATTGTAAAAATCCTCGCCTCTCGCTCTCTGTTTTAAATGGAGAAGTGTGAGGTAATCCTCCTCTGTTGTAGTCCTGGAAAGCCATTCTAACAAATACAGCTCACAGAGTAACACCTGTTGAGCTACGTCCTCGGACAGTCACTCAACCAGCACGGAATGCGGCTTGTATGTCCTCTTTGTTTTTGAAGTCGCTGCAAACAGTCTGCGGTAACGGCCAATGCTTCCTGAAATAAATCCCCATCTGTAAAAGGCTTCTTGTGTTTAGCCAAAAGGTGGCTAACACGAAATAACGCTTCAGTTGGAGCCTTATTTTGAGAAGTGGGTTTTGTGAAAAGTGACTGCTGAGCCTTCAACTCCCCGTCCAGCTGTTGAACTTGCTGGTGGACAGCTGTCTTTGAATTTCTGGTGGTTAGTGTTAGTGGTGTCGTTCCAAATTGCCTTGCTTAAACAGTACCTGCGACTGGTGGCACAACATATACACACACACACTTGTCTTTCACCAAGGTAAAAATAAATTCCTCCTCCCATTCTGGATGGAAATGGTAGGTTTTCGCCTTGTAATGGTAAAAATATGTTATAACATTGTTTTGTGCTAAAGCCGTGTCTCAAGTGTCCTGCATTTGACCCTGATGTGCAAAGAGCAGCATGATACAAAATGTTAGTTTGCAGCTGTGCCCTGAGAAGGGAGGACGGTCGACTCGATCTCATAGAAGCTTCAAAACAAAGGACTCCTGTTCGTGGTCTTGGTTGATATCTTATTCTGTACGAAAGTTTCGGATCCAAGTTTTACTTTCATGTCAATTAATAATGATTTGCAGCGGCCACTGAGGAGGATCTTGTGTGTGTGTGTGTGTGTGTGCTGCCCTCAGCTTCACCTGGGTTCTTATCTCAACCTGCTTTGCAGCTTCTCATAGCTGGCACGGAGAATGTTCTTCACATGTGTATAGAAACTCAGCGTTCTTACTGCTCGGAGACGTCATTTCCACAGAGCACCGTGATACATGCCTGTGTATTTGACCTCCTACTTGCAAGCAATAAATGGACTTTTTGCAACTTTGATCATTCATCAAGACTCTGTTTTATCAGACAAATCATTCTCTTCTACCGAGCTTTTATTGAAATATTCCATAACAGCCTTCTTTCGTGTAGCCTCTGCCATGCTTGCTAACTGCTAGCCTTAGCAGTGATTTTGAAGTTGTGGAGGTCCGTCCATTGTGCCCGCCTCTCTTCAGTTGCATGCTCTTATGAGGAGCTGGCGGGGCGTTTCTGTATGCGAATCCAGGTGCACTAGAACGCACGTTTGGGTGAGTTCATGAATCCTTTCTGACGTTGGTCTTCCACAGTCCGTAAGACAACATGCTAGAGGATGATAAACTATGTGTATGACTTTGCTTTAGGTCAAAGCGATCGATGGGTCGGCGAGCACTGCCCTAGAAGTTGTCTGTTCTAAATTCTGGTTTGACCATGTTCATGTAAGCAAAGGGTGGTTCCTCAGTGGACAACAGAAATTGAAATTCTATTCATTCCACCAAAAGATTTTGCAACCCCGTAAAAGCCCAGTAAAAGAGGTGCACCTCTATTTAAATAGACTAATAAAAAAGGACACCAGAGGGAACGTGGGTATTTCCACCACGAGAACAATTCGCTTACCAATGTTCTAAAAGCCAAATGGCGGACAGTTTTCTAAAAGCACTTTAAAACGACTGGTCAAAATGATTTTGTAAAAGTCTGCCTGCCCACCTCCACGCCGTGCTCCGTGCTGCCCGGCAGCAGGCTCTTTAAACGGGCAGAGCGGCGGGACACGCCTGTTGACCCTAATGAGATGCACCATTAGACAATCGCTTGTTTAAAACTTAAGGTGGGTAAATCACAAATAAATCACATCTGCAATACTGTATTAATCAAAACATGCAAATGGTAAAAATGAATAATAAAAATTGAGCATGCAGATACAAAAATCTAAAAATTACTGTATAATTAAAACCAAGTGGTGTCTGACAGTTACATTTCGAATGTAATCTACTAACATTAGCAGTGGGAGAAAAATCCCTCAGTCATTTGAGTCGAACCGCTGTGTAGAGCCAATAAGTGCCTGCCTCGTGCTGATAAAGAGCAGAACAAATTCTTCTAACCCTAACCCTCCTTTCTGTGTGATTACTAACACTGAAACGTTTTTCATTTGTGTTCTACTCTTTTTCCTGCCTGTGAAGTAATAACTAGTAATGCCTGTGTAACCGGGGCGGCCGTTCGCCTGGTCACAAGGGTGACAACGTCACTTTGGGACTCTCACCCAAAGAATATCAGTTGTAATGAAAAAGAAAGGGAGCAGAGAGGTGAAGTTCCAGTTTTGTAACAATGTTTTTTTTATTTACAAGTAGGTTTAATATTTAAAAGAAAAGGAATAATCAATCCAGAAACATTGGTCGGTTTTATGGCAAAATATAATCTATGCTTTGAAAAAGGATTACTATACTGGGGTACCCTACCAGTACAAGGTGACTACTTGAGGCCCACCGGGGCGGGGGAGTGAAAGGGGACAAGGGGGCCACCACCAGGTCAAAGGAAAGAAAACACAGCAAATCAAAAAGAATTAAAACACAGCAAACAAACAAAATAAACTGAAAGGGCCTTCCACCTCGTGAGCCACCCCCTGTAGGCCTACTATATGCCCACCTGCACTGGCATTAAAGGGACCCCCAGTATAGGGCGCCGTAATGGTTGTTTATGTAGGACAAAACAAAGACACTAACCCAGAAAGAAAACAAATTAGCAATTCATAATCAAAGATACTATATAAACCGGGTAACCATAATCTATTTTAAATCAAAGGCAAAAACAGCAGTGACCAGGCTCAGCGTTGCACCACCTGATCATTTCCTGTATAAAAGAAAGAAAAGGTAAATAACGCCAATAAACATTTCACTGCTAAAAAGCATATTAAAACATGAAACAGAAAACCCCTGACATACCTCTAGATTCCGCTCAAACCCATCCGCACGTGGCGAGTGCTGTGCCTATGCCGTGGAGACCTACAGCAAGCCCCCTCTAGCTCTAGTGGGGCAAAAGCTCCCATTTAAAGAGCACCTGGTCACACCTGTTAGGCATCACCAATTAAGGTGGTGTGGCCAAACAGGCAGGGGGAGGGGAGAGCTCTACCCATCACACCTGGTAAACCTTCAAACACGAGGATCAAGTAGTCACTTTGTATTTCATAATGTCACTGGTACCGACAGCCTGAACATCTGCTCCTTCCTTGTTCTCTGCAGTCTGAGGGAGCAGTGGTTGGTCCGGTTGGATCAGAGGAATCAGCACCAGCAGAGTTTCTTCGAGGAGAGAACCAAACGTGCTCAGAAAGCTCAGCAGAACCTCGAGAGGCTGGATTCCCCCTGAAACAGATCGAGCTGGAGAACATTACCACGTCTCCTCCACCAATCAGCTCGCAGTGGAGGTTCAGCTGCTCAGGAGGCATTTGTAGTAATGCTATTTGGACAAATACACATGAATCAGATATTTTGAAACTGAGGTTCAGCTTAAAAGATCTTTGTCACAGATGGAGAAAATTATTTTCAATGTCTCAATAAGATCAGCTTTATTGTAGAATTATGTCAAAATATGTTAATAAGTTATTGTGTGATATTGTCAGCGTAAGAAGACAGAACCATAATTATGTATTCACGTCAGCATTCTCTCTGCTTCAAACCACACATGTGGTTCTGTTTGGTAATTCTCGATTCACAGGTTTTGGGTGGTGCAAAACCACCTGTGTTTGGATCATGTTTGGAGGGCAGATTTTTGTTGCACGGTTGAACACACTTCAAACAGGGCCGTAACAAAATAAAGCTCATCTTTAACCCTCTTGATTATGTTTTAACAGTCGCAACTGTTTCCCAAAGTCATCGAGTTGTATTTCTAGATGTGAGGTCGGAGCCGGCGACTGCACATACAAAGCTACTATCGCTCGACACACTTAGTGTATAGAAAAATACAATATGATATTACAATTTTGAAGTTATGCATCATCTACCCTTTACTGGCACGCAGAAACAATAAAAGAAGACAGCACGAGTATAGAGCTAAATAACACAGTAAATAAATGAGGAATAATTGTGTTAAATAAAAAATGGACTAAAGAAAATATTATGTTTGTATTGTTGGACACTAAAAACATACAGAGCAGAAGCACAAAACTCTGACTCCAGTCTGCAGCACCAACAGTCACCTGATCTAAACAGCTCACATCACCTGCAAAAGTCACTGCAAGCAACACAACTCTTAACACAAACAGGCTCAGCGCAGCAAACACTGAGAACACACACCGTCACTCACAACACACTGAGAGTACAAACACACAAAATACTCACTGTTCATCTTTACACTTCAGTCATACAAAGTAAGATTTTCTTCAACAAAAAGTGTGACATTCTTTCACATGATTTATTAAATTTTTAGAACATAACAATTATTTAAGGTAAATGAAAATTAGCAGTTTGCTTCAATAGTCTGTAGTAATTTAAAGAATTACAGTAATGAGAAAAAAATGTAGAAACTAAAAGTACAGACTGTAATGTGAACAAACTGAGGGCTGATCCCGCCTCTCTAGCATCAGGACACAGGTTCTCATCACCATCACATCTAATGTTCTCTCTCCATCAACCTGGGGAAGAACCTTCTGGAAGCCTCATCCATCCCTGGCCGTCCTCTGGACTCGTGTCCTCACATCCGGCTTCCCAGAGAGACATCTGCTCATGTGGGTGGAGACCAAACACCTTCCACCTCCAGGCAGAGAGAAACTCCTCTCACCTGTTTGTGTGATGGAGAAGTTGCATCACTGTGGATGTTTGCAGATCGGGTTCCACCCTCAACGCTCTCAGTGAGAGACGTGGTTCACCACATGGTCCATAAGTGAAGCCTTATTCCATCTGAAGTAACAGCGCTTTGTCTTCTTTGTCCTTCTCCACCAACCCGTCTTCCTTCTTCCACTTCCAAAATGAGTCTTTCTGAGCTCTACATATATATATATATATATATATATATATATATATATATGTCTAAAACAAGACACCTGCTCAGCCTTTCAGCTGAATAGAATCATCAGTGTTTTAAAGGCTCATTCCGTGTTGAATGTGTGGTTCAGTTCTGACAGCAGTGTGTTGCATTTGAACAAAGTGCTGTAAATCCACAGTGTTGTGCAGGTTGTGGATAAGTCATTGGATAAGTGTGTAGAGTTTTGAAAACTGTGTTCAAGCAATGAAAAACAAACTAGAGTTTGGTCCTCATGAACTGCTGCTGTGCAGACTGGAGTCAGAGTTTTGCACATGTGACTCCAGTTGCGCCTGCTGTCGTTTAGCAATCGACAAAAACTGTAATGTGGCCGAGATTAATGCAACAAAATATTTTAACGCAGTTACAGTTTTTTTCAATCGCTAACAAGCACTTACCCATACTTTTTTTTTTTAACTAATTTTTTCTAAATTCTTAACACAGACTCACACCTACAAGACACAATTGGCCAAATTGATCATTTTCTTCTCAAAAACATATTTTGTTAAATATATACTAACTCTTCATTTCAAAACAGAACACATCTTTCTCTGCACACACTAACTTTACCAAAACACTGGAAATCTGACTCAAAATGAAATTATTCTGTCAAAGAATAACATTTGTTTTCACTTCACAAGGTACATGCAGTCAAACGAAGTACACCAGGTTTCAAAATTCATGTCGGATCCACCCTTGGCAATCTTGAACTGTGATGTCCCTGCAGCCAGCATCCATGGCTTCAAGGAGGGACATCTGGTCATGTGGCTGATGGTCATAAACCTTCCACCTCCATGCAGAAAAGAACTCCTCTTCCTGCACCTGCACCTCTCACTGCACCTTCTTCTACATCTGCACCTCTTACTCTTCCTCTCACTGCTCCTCTTCCTGCACCTGCACCTCTTTCTGCACCTGCACCTGCATCTCCTTCTTCACCTGCACCTCTCACTGGACCTGGTCTTCTTCCTGGGCCCCTTCCTCTTCCTCGTCCAGACATTACAGTGTTTGTCTTTTTCTGTTTCTGTTTCCAAAAACATCACTCCTCGAAGTTCTCCTTAAATAAGCCAGACTGGAATCAGCTGTTGGCCCAATTTACCCAACATAAATCAGCTGTCAATTATTCATTAGTTTGTTCATTATCAGCTGAGATGTATTGTTTTTGAACTGATATCATTGCAGAAGCAGAGGTTTTTATTCTGTATCTACGGTTTGGAATATTGTTTTTGCTATTGTGGGATGGTGTGTGTTAACATTTGTGAATACTACTCAAACAATCCATCGTTTTGTTGGGAGGTTTGACTTGTCTGTTAAGATAAATGTGAGCATTGTGGACATGTGTTCACTGACTGCATATTGTGTGAAAACGACATGAAATGTGTGAATGGTTTGGCCACAGAACGCCGATGCTGTGCTAATTGTGTTTAGAGTTTTGAAAATGTGACAAATGTTTGGACAAACGCTTGTTAGCGATTGAAAAAAAACTGTAACGTACGTTTGTGGCCGCTAGCTGCAGTCAGATACAATTAAACAGTGTCTAAAATACACACGTACTCATTATTTTTAAGATTAAGTCTTTAGAAGAAAAACAAACATTCATTAAAAACAACAATATTCATTAAACGCTATTTGTCAAGATTTCAAATTCAATTCAATTCAATTCATTTCAATTTCAAAATGTGTGATTAGGTTTTTTAAAATCTAATGACAACCCTAGTATTATATGATGAATAAAGTACTTCACTACATTTTTAGAAGACTGAAACACAGGGAAGATCCTGCGAAGGTGCTACTCAGGGCGGCTAATGCAAATCAGGAGTTTAAAGAGATCCTCAGCAGCACTTATGGGCATTTGGAATGAAGAGGCACCCTGCTGTGATCAGCTACCATTAATGGCCATTAAAAGACAGCCTAGAACAATTAGACAAATCAATGCTGTGATTAGATAATTACTGCAAACACACACTTATGAGATGGATCTCCTTCACTGTGGCCCACTGTTTCTGCTTCACCAAAGGCCTACGTGGGTTTCATACGCTCAGTCTTCAGCCAGGCGAAAGCGGGCCGGTCTAAAAGAAAAGACCCAATACAACCCAATTAACCCCCTTGTGATGCTCACTGGGAGTGAGCTTTTTGTAACGTCAAATTGGGCGGGAGAGAAATCTGCAGAGCTGGGAACTTTGTATTATGTATGCGGTATACAGAGACACTGCACCTTCTCCCAGAGAAGGCAGACTTTCTGTGTGTGTTCTGCAAAAATGGAATTCAAGGTGAATGCTAGACTATGTGAAGCCCTTGGTGTGTGACGACTTGCATGAACGTTCTATTTAGTTTTGACATGCCCTTCTACAGGTCTGTCATGTGGTATTCCACACCTGTGTTTCATTGGCTGATCAGACCGCATCCCCAGCTGCACCTGCCTGTTTCCAGAGGGTCACCATTGCCTTGGAGGTACTTTCCACCATTGGTTACTGTTGTTCAGGCTTTCTACGTCCTGTTCTTTGTATCTATCATTTTCTTTGCATTTTCTCTTATTTGGCTTTATAGTCTTGTCTTTTTTAGGACTGAACTCCAGCCAAAGTATTTACTAACCAGCTTTCTGTTGTCGGGTCTCTCTGCTCTGCAGTTGGACGCTGTGCCTCACACTTGGCATTGAAGTGAGCTTTGGCTCACCAAACCACCCTAAAACAACTGGTTGAAGAATGAGAGAATAGATTTTTGACATAAATTGCTGTTATACAGAATTCCTCAGGTCTCTCAGGGGAAACTTGACTGGGATTAATACCTTAATCCAGAGTTAGTGGAGAATTATGGTAACGAGGACTGTCACACCAACAAAAAGTGTACAAAACAGAGCCAATATGTGCTGAAAACCCAGGAGTAGATGTTATGGTGGTGATACCTTCCTAAAAGAGAACATCTGAGTGACGCACTGTGTCCATAGCAGAACCAGGAGAGGATCCCAGCCTGGTGCAGCCCTGCTCCATTACACATCTTAAATTTACAAACCTTATTCCTGCTCTGAAAGCGCTCTGACCCTCCGCCAGCTACAAGAAGAGTCATCACATCTGTGGCAATGATGCAGCACACTCAGTAATATGACATTAATTATTAATATGCTATCCACTCTTATAAATGACTGAAATGTTCTGAATTTCAGCTCAAGGATATTTAGGAACATTTACCACAGATTTCTGAAACCTGGTACCTTTTGGAATTTGAGCATTAAGGCCAATTTCAGTTGGAAGCTACGTACATTTTCCTCTTACATCGGCAAATGAATCTAACATTTGCATTTTTAGATAGTAAATGCTTGTATTCTGTGGGTGTTTGAGAAAGGTAAGGATGAGAGTTCCTCTTAGAAGGAGTCAGTGAGAGTTACACAATCTTGTAAACTATAATATGTCACTTGCAGCGTTGTTTGTAAGAACTATTGGGGAGACTAAGATGAAAAGGGCCGAGATAACTCTAACCTGTATTTAAGGAGGAGGTATATTGACTGTGCTCTGGCTGACGCTGGCATCCACTCACTATGTGAAGAGAAATGGTCCGTTCGCAGTTCTTTCTAGTTGCTGCCCAGCTATTACAGAGGAGGACAGACAATGTCTTTCCTTAACCCAGGTTGCCACGAAAGGTCCCACATCAAATTTGTGTGAATAGCAAAAGCAATTAACAACCCACCCTAGTTCACATCATGTCGTGTTTGGCAGCGAGTTATAAACACTGTTCATCACAGCAGAAAAGCAACCCTGACAAACCGTTTACGTTTCTTCTATCTCTGACCATCAGGTATTGACATGCAACACTAAAGAGGAGGTTTTCTGGTCAAAAGAGGGTCCAAATGAACTGATCAATGCAGAACTCAGGGACCTGGCACCTGTGAAGGAGAAGCAGTTTGTAAGCTGCATGATTATTATTCAGATATGCTCTTTGAACAATTTCTCTAGTGTTAAGTGCAATTAAACCAATCCAACAGAAAATGTCAGACTTGTCAGAGAATCTGGCATATTAGTCTCCTTTCGGATAAAGCCACATAAAGGACAGGCTCCGTTTGTGGATCCATATGGTTTTGCGTCAGGGCTTTCATGGAGAAGAGAGGTACCATTTACCAAGATGGATGTGTGACAGTTTCTCACCACCCTCAGCAGGCTTAAAGTTCCTTCCATGCATTGACCATAAAACATGGCATGCTTTGAGGCGGGCTTCGTGTGATTGACAGGTCACTGCTCTTACCAGTGCGCATACGTTTTCTCCAGCTCATTCCTCCCATTCCAAATACGGTAACATCTCCCCGAGGGTTAGCATCAATCTGTCCTCCAGACTCCCCTCCAGCGCCGGTTGTCCCCCCGGGGCCGCATCGGTTCAGCCTGCAGGCATCCACAAAGCCGGCCCATCGTCAGCCTCTCCAGCCTCTCCTCCCCGGCGGTGTGGTGAAGCGGTTGTAACGTGTGTTTCATCCACTGCAGTGCCTTCATTCCCTGGTCGGGTGTGGACCTGCAGGCCGGTGCAGACAAACTGTCATGATCAGTGTGTCGCTTGGCTGGAGTCGAGTTACTGGCTTCCAACGTTTCGTCACTCGATCGGGCAGAGACGGATAAATGAATTGATTTGTTTGTTGGTGTGACCGTTGTTTGCACATATTTCCACAGCTACAACAGTGTATGGGTGGGTTGGTGTCTACAGTTTAAAAAGTAAATGGATGTTAGCAGTTTAAAAAAAGAATCGATCTATCGACTAAAAGGCCTGAGTGCTCGTGCTCTACCTGCTGACATCTTTACCACTGCAAGAATTATTGACTGATCTAATGCATAAGTAGGGTTCAAGTTTCATTAAACATGTCGGGGTAAGTGGTGTGTTCATAGTGGGAGTCTAGAAGACAATACTTGGCTGTCATTAAATGAATTAAATCCAACAGCAACACCTATTTGTCAATGTCTATTTTTAAAGCCTGAGAGGTCTTGTAGGATATTAGAAATAAACTGACGACCCGGTTCATAACTTAACTATTAATAAAAATGCATTTAGTATGCACCAGAATACAGCCATGATTCTGGAACAATGTAATCAATAAAGTAATGAGAATATTGTAAAACCACTGTAATCAACAGAAGAATACCAACGTACAGCTATGATCCTGAATGTGTCTTTTCATCACATCAAGATTCTTTGTCTCTTCTCACATGTTTCCAGAGAACATATTGTTGTGTGCCGTTGGTCAGTAAAGGAAAGAAACCCAGCTCCCGTGTTACAGTTTTATTTCAATCGCTAACAAGCGTTTGTCCAAACATTTGTCACATTTTCAAAACTCTAAACCCAATTAGCACAGCATCGGCGTTCTGTGGCCAAACCATTCACACATTTCATGTCGTTTTCACACAATATGCAGTCAGTGAACACATGTCCACAATGCTCACATTTATCTTAACAGACAAGCCAAACCTCCCAACAAAACGATGGATTGTTTGAGTAGTATTCACAAATGTTAACACACACCATCCCACAATAGCAAAAACAATATTCCAAACCGTAGATACAGTACTAAAAACCTCTGCTTCTGCAATGATATCAGTTCAAAAACAATATATCTCAGCTGATAATGAACAAACTATTGAATAATTGACAGCTGATTTATGTTGGGTAAATTGGGCCAACAGCTGATTCCAGTCTGGCTTATTTAAGGAGAACTTTGAGGAGTGATGTTTTTGGAAACAGAAACAGAAAAATGTAATGTCTGGACGAGGAAGAGCAAGGGGCCCAGGGAGAAGACCAGGTCCAGTGAGAGGTGCAGGTGCAGAAGGAGGTGCAGGTGCAGGAAGAGGAGCAGTGAGAGATGCAGAAGGAGGTGCAGTGAGAGGAAGAGTAAGAGGTGCAGGTCCAGTGAGAGATGTAGAAGGAGGTTCAGTGAGAGGTGAGGTGCAGGTCCAGTGAGAGATGTAGAAGGAGGTGCAGTGAGAGGTGCAGGTGCAGGAAGAGGTGCAGGTGCAGGAAGAGGAGCAGTGAGAGGTGCAGCAGGAGGTCCAGTGAGAGGAAGAGTAAGAGGTGCAGATCTAGAAGGAGGTGCAGTGAGAGGAGCAGGTGCAGGAAGAGGAGTTATTTTCTGCATGGAGGTGGAAGGTTTATGACCATCAGCCACATGACCAGATGTCCCTCCTTGAAGCCATGGATGCTGGCTGCAGGGACATCACAGTTCAAGATTGCCAAGGGCGGATCCGACATGCCAAGCGGTTTTATCCCAGGTGCATCGCCTTAGATGATGTCAGATGTGATGTTGACGAAAACATGTGGCCGAACCCTGAAGATCGCAGGAATTAGATGCATACATTATTTGCCATTTTTAGTTCCCCCCTTTTCATCGGGGCTTTTGGTTGTTGTTTTTTTCAGAATGCTCGTGTGTTTCATGGATATTTTGTTAAAATAAACCTTTTCTGTTCTATTATACTGTTTCTACTGTACCTTCTTTGGTAAACAGTTAAGAAAAAATAACTGATTTTTTACTGGAATGCATTTGAATGTGAATATCACTGTACATGTGCGCATACAGTTCCAAACCAATAAATTTGGCGTAAATGGTGGATTGCATGTTACCTGAAACATAAAAGTCTATGCAATGTTTATAATGCCAACAATAGCCAGAATTTTGAAACCTGGTGTACTTCGTTTGACTGCATGTACCTTGTGAAGTGAAAACAAGTGTTATTCTTTGACAGAATAATTTCATTTTGAGTCAGATTTCCAGTGTTTTGGTAAAGTTAGTGTGTGCAGAGAAAGATGTGTTCTGTTTTGAAATTATTATCGTGTGAGGTGTCACCAGCAGGGCTGATGTGGTTATTTGGGGAACAAAACTGACATGACTTATTGACCTGAGAGAACAAAACCTTTTTATGATGATGACGGCGCTGATGATGAGGGACCCTCTGAAGGCTGAGAAGGTTAAGCTACTTGATGGATATCGTTTTAAATACACAAATACAAAAACTATGGGCAACATAAGCAAGTAGTAAAACATTGTTTTCTGGTGAAAAGTCAATACAGCAAGTAATTGAACCACTGTAACTGCCAAATCCCAAACCACCGTGTGTTCTGAAGATGCCCACAGCAACAGAAGAGCATTCACAAAAAGTTTGACGCGCGCCGAGCTTTCAACTGACTCCCGTGTAAAACCCATCCACGTTATTATTGGATCCAACAAAACAAGGTTTACTGTGAAAAGCGTCCAAATGGGACTCATGGAGGACATGTGGGCGGCGCGGTGACCACGGCCGTGTTACGATTGTTCTGTGTCTATTCCACTTTGTTGTGCGCTGTCTTGCGTGTTGTTTCTTATGTACGTAATGTGAAATTCTGCCAAGGACATTTTCACAACATGTTTCCACAAAGCATCTGATAATAGTTGAAGATTTGCATTCTTGTGTGCGGTATGTTTGGAAAGTTAGTCGAGTGGGTTGCGTTGTGTTACCTGTAAATAATCGGAGTGGCAAACATAGAATCCAACAAAAAGAATGAATATATTTATTTCTGTTTTATACAAACTCAAATCAATGGTTGGCGATTATGTGTGAACTGCATATAGAACATCCTAGGAAATGATGAGGACTTTCCTTTCCTTACAGCGTCCGTGTTGCCTTGTACTTTGCAGCCATATTTGTCAAATATTTCTCTATCAAAAATAACAATACTTTCTGACGTTCTCGCCGTGTCTGCGCGGCTCCGGCTTCCCCCCACAGGCCAAACACATTCTGGGGATTAGGTTGACTGGTGACTCTATATTGCCAGTGGATGTGGATGTCAGTGTCAGCTCTGTGATTGGCTGGCGACCAACGCAGGGTGCTGATATTGACTCCACTACCGGTATTTGCTTTGCAGATGGATGGATGGATCTTGTGGGTTTTTTTTCCACCTCTTTGCTTAAGATTGCATTAAACTTTGTCTTTTTACAAAAAGTTCCAAAATGCTGGCAGCAAAGACAATCTTCGATAGATAATATTGAATAATTAAAAATTAAGCAAAATATACAGTAGATGATACCTTCTGAACAAAACAGAGGAAATGAGGATCTCATTAAATATATAAAAAAACCTGTCACCTTAAAAGCCTCTTCCTTGCTTTTATCCTCCTCACAGTCGCATCCCACTGGGACACACATGAAGCAGCTCTGCCAAATTTGCAAAGGTTCTACTCATTTTCACATTTAACCAAAGTAGTAATTACTTGAAAAACACCAATAAACTGCAATGTTTGACTGACCCCTTTGTGCCATTACACCATTCTGTCATTTTGATGCTGAACCTCCTCCACATCTTCAAGTAACCGCGACGTCTGGAAGTAGAGGCAGACGTCAGTGCGCCTCCTTGTGCAGTGTTTGTGTTGATCAGCAGGGGGCAGCGGTGAGCCACACGTGGCATCGGCGCCGCTGCTTTCTCTGCATTATCTGCTGGAATCTGCACCAGTGCAAAATTTGAACAGCTTGAAGAATCCCTCTTTGTGGTTCTGTTTGCTGTGGGATCCCAGGCTCATCATGGAGCCCGTCCACACGCTAAAGCTCTCACTCAGCAAGGCTCGTTTGGTTAAAGGGCCCAGCGGAGACGCTGCCTTTCATAGATTTCCCCCTCGAGCACACGGACGGTACTTAGAACCCTCGACAAGGATCACAACGGAACGGCAACGCGTTGTTTACTTTGAACAACAGCAGCAACATATTGTCATACAACGTACGATGATGTCATATGAAAAATGACTCATTTTTAGGCTATTGCTCTATGAGAGTCAACGTCACATGAACACGGTCTTCCAACAAAGGGTTATGTGAAAAAAAAGTACTTCAGACCCCCTGAAAGCCTCAGCAGCTACATTTTCAGAGGGCTCTAAAATCATAAGTATTTGTCCCAACGCAACCCTCACTAAATGTATTTTGAAAGCTTAACAATGCCTAGAAGTTTTTATTCAAATTGCAAAACAGGGGCGGCACGGTGGCGTGGTGGTCAGCGCCGTCACCTCACAGCAAGAAGGTCCTGGTTCCCTCCGCCCAGTGGCCTTTCTTTGCAGTCTGCAAATCCTCCGAGAGTCCGAAGACATGTTCTGGGGATCAGGTTAATTGGGGACTCTAAATTGCCTGTAGGTGTGTGAATGTGAGTGGTTGTGTGTCTCTGTGTAGCCCTGTGATTGGCTGGTGACCAGTCCAGGTTGTACCCTGTCTATCGACTGGGCTGGGACAGACTCCAGCCCCCCGCGACCCCGTGTGCAGGATAAGCGGTTTGCAGATGGATGGATGGAAATTGCAAAACATTTATTAACAAATAGGAATATGAGACAAGATTCTGCCATAAATGACACAAAAAACAACCAAATTGGGATTTCATGGTGTCATGGCCTCAGTGTTATTAAGAGGGAATCAACAACTGAGTGTTGGTGAAAGTCAACAGATGATGAGAGTAGAGCCTGATGGTGCACAGCTGGCTTCCTTTTGACAAAGGAAAGCTTGTACGTTCAGCGTCTGCAAAACGTCTGTATACATCCATAAATGTATATGCAGCATTCAGACATTGAAAAGTATGAAAACTGTGACTGCGAGAAATGCACGAGACCGTTGGTGCCGGCATTCTTTAATAACCTGCAGCCGTGTTCCTGATAAACAGAACGAATTCTGCAGTCTGTCTGGCAGCTAATTAGCATTTTTCTTTTATCAAGCAGGAAATTAATCTGACGTTGTGTCCAGATATCAAATCATCACCGACACGCTTCCACTGGTGGATTCAATCAGTCCTCTTTTATAATGAATGCTGAAACAGAACAGAGCAGCTGCTCGCTTTCTATTCACATGTCCAATAGAGTCATGAATACACCTTCAAATTAACTTTCAAAAAGCCAAGTTTTCTTCTGATTGCTAACAGCCGACAGGACTGTGGGCTGGTGTAATTTGTCATGCCGACATAAAGTCTATATATTGTGTACCAATTTTATGTTTGTCACCGTGCATCCTCTAAGAAATCTCCCTCCATGAAGGATCTGTCAAGCTTCAAGGCTGGCAGCCTCTATTCAAGGTAAATGAAATCCTCCGTTTCTCAAATTTCACACTTTCCTTCTTTACATAAAATCATTTTTCAACCAGGACACAGATCTCTTGAGTGTCCACTCATCACTAACTAAGCTGAGCAAATGGGTCAGCAAAGCAAATGTTTTTTAACGTAAAAAACTGCACAATAATCACTGAGCACAGCCAAGCTCAAACTTCCTAGTGGAGGAACCACAATTAAAAGAAATTTATCAGTTATTTTGTAGTGTAATTTAGAGACTTTTTGGAATCGTGAGACTGAATATCTTATGAGGTTTATTGGATAATTTGTGGCTATTACATTTTATGTTCAGTGTCAACCTGTATGTCAGTATGTCACCCAGCAGATTGAAACCAGTTGGCTATAAAATGAAGCTCCAAACCCCCGGAACCCCCCCTAAGTTATACTTATAGTATTATTATATGGAGTTAAGCAGTCAGCTTCCTGTACTCTTTACTATTGAACACATGTAATGACTGAAAGGAAAAAAATGTTTTATCGGGAATGCGGTCATGATTCCGTTTCTTCACAGATTTCAGGAATAATTGTACTTTAAACATCAAGTATGGCCCTTTAAATCGCTCAGCGCCAAGAACTGTATCTGGCAAGAACACACTTCAGTCTCCTACTATTCTAATTTTCTGAAAATAATTTTAAAAAGTAATTTCCTTCAGCAATTCGCTGAATCACTGCAGGTCACTCTGGATTAGAGCTCAGCTATGCGTGCTGTTTCCTTCCCTGCTGCAGTATGAACCGGCTGTTTGTTAATCTCTCTAAAATGAGCGAGTGGATCTGACAGCTCTCTGTTTGCTAACTGACAGCCAATTAGCCCAGTTTCCATACAGAAATTAAAGAGAGACTATTCTTGGATTGTGGATCGACATGTTTTCAAGTTTTACTGTCACACTGCTTAGAAGAGCTCTGTTTAATTCCACTGCAACAAAAAGCAGATTTGTAATCACAGTCTACGTGGCGACTGGGAGAGTTTCTGCTGTGCCAATTCTTAACATGGAACAGTGGCAGGTAGTTTTGTCATTTGAGCTCCCGTGTTTTGTCAAACACTGTAATGTCACAGGGGTCAAGGGCAAGGAGACAGGGAGGAATCAAGCACTTTATTCAAGTGTGATTAACAAAATGCCTCAGGGCAAACAGGGACCACGACACCAGGACCACCAAAAACACGCACCAACATAGACTGAAGATCGAACTGGGGTGGTGCAGGTGATTGGACACAAGAGGAGACAATCAGGGACACAGCAGACTGTGGCTGCGTCTCAAAGTCGCTAGGCTGCATCCTTGTAGCCTTCAGCAGCCTTCGTATACCTGGACTTGTCCTCCAGCCTAAAACCCGAAAACTTTTGAAGTAAAAGATCATCATATACTGTTATTGAAGTCCTCCTTTTTTTCACACGTCCTACCTTGTCAGTCCTACGTTGTCAAAATATTCAACTCAGGGATTGGCTGACCCTAACCCTAACCCCCTAACCCTAACCCACGACCGGAATCTCCATACCTCCGCAAACCAAACCGATTTCCTACCAGTCTTTACTTCCTGCACAAGTGTGCAACAAATGTCTATTTATGATTAGACATTGATGATTAGATGATCATTTCCCATAGAAATTAGCCAAAATAAAGGAAAATCTTATATTGTATTTACCTGAATTCCCTTAACCATACCACACAAGTGTGTAATTGTAGAAAGAAAAGCCCTTTATTTCCAACCAAGTCAACATATTAACAGATGGCTTGTAGATCGGCAACACATGAAGTAAACAAGTACTACTGTGGCATTACTACTAGTGTTGACGAACTGACCGAAGAGCCGGTTAAATAACCAGATTTGTGTACCTGAACCGGGAGAATCGGGTGCCAAACGTCAATGAACCGACTCACTCCGGTTTTCAACCACTCATTCGTGCCGGCGCTTCAGTGGTTTGAGCGCGCGATCGGTGTCTGTAATCTGGTCTTCTTCTGTGTGTAGTAGGCTAATCTAGCTCATTAGCAATGGGCTACCTTGATCGCGCACGACTGAACCTTTGTACAGACTCCTGTACAGTTGGTGGCGGTATACTACAGAGATAGTCATCTACCAAGAAACAAAAGAAGAACCGTAACAACCGAGTTAATTGTTGTTGAGTTGTTGAAGTGTTGTGGAAGCACGGTTGCGGTGTGACCGTGAGAGATTGGATTGTTCGACTCGGATTGTTCCCGGTGACTGTTGACTCAATTACTGAATGCTGTACTACTAACGTGGAGAGCCAATCCCATGAGCCATTGTATGTATAAGTGCATCGAATAAAACCCTGTGATATAATTTTGCTATTTAAGGTTTGTGTTTACAAATCACCACTTTGCAACAGTGAACTGTTGAAACGGGCGGTCATGAGACCGCACCAGCTACTGAAGGAGAACATAACCGCAGGCTACTGCAGGACTCTAATCACACGGTCTCTGCCTGTTTGTGATCAACCGATCCACCAATTCAGGCGTATGGGGGCGACTATGGCGGGGGAAGTAAACGCGCGATAGGCGCGCCCCTCCCCCCCCGTCGCGAACCGGTGACCGAATCTATTAACTCGGTAGGCCAACCAACCACCGTCCAGTTGAACCGACTCGCATAATAGAATCGGTTGTCCCATCACTAATTACTACCGATGTCCTCTTCGCCTGTCTGCATGTCCCAGCCAGGCTGGGGCCAAATTGATCCCGCCCAAAAGAGGCAGGTCTAAGAAGCAGTTAAGCCAATTACAAATTAAATATATAAATGAGTGACATAATTTAGCCAATCAGCGTCCTAATGTAGATTCAGCCTTTGGCCATTGAAGGACTGAGCTCTCGTTAGGGCTTAATTAATATACTGAACTGTCCTTATTACTTAGTGTTAATAAAAAAATATGTTAATACTGTTAACTGTAAAGTAACAAAACGTGTTTGATACCTTTTTTTGCCTTGAATCATACTGGGATGTTTGATGAAATTGATTGGATGGCCCTATAAACAAAATTCTACCAGCCGCCACTGGTTCTAATAAAGGCAAATTTGTGTCAATAAATACGCAACTCATCAGAAATACTACTAAGTAAAATATATTTAAAAACACTACAAATTTGTGCATCAATATCACACTTCATAAAAACCAAAGACTAAATAAGTTAATAGAAAATGCTGATAATAAGGTATCAGCTGTTTCGGTTTCATGAGTATCTATGATCATGGTGACTCAGCAGAATACATCATGATTGGTTACACTGACGGCAGCGATTAAAATGGCGTCCGAGCACAAGCCTTCAATTACCCTCTCGGATGCTTAAAGTCACTGGTTAATACGTACATTTAGTCTACACTAAGTGCCTGGACATCAGTCATGTTTGCCGTTGTTTTGTCTACAAGGGCGGCCCCATGTGATTATGGCCACGTCTGCCACAATATCGCACTAACTGGAGGCAATCGTGGCGTATGAGTTGCCAGGTCTCTCTGATTGATGACATCGAGCTGCAAACCCTCCAAAAAGCCAATGTAAAATACTTTCAGTCCAACCAATTAATTTACAAACATAATCAAGAGCATCTGCTCATTTACCAACATTCATGTGGTGTAAAATTATCTGAATTAGTATTAATTTGTTTGGAAAATCTGAGACAAATGTGTTACTATAAGAGCTTTCAGTATGTTTTGACATGAATCTTCACTGGTTTAACACTATCAGCCTAAATAGTAATTTCAAGCTCTATATATTGAGGTGTATTGTGTCAGTAGCTTGTCAGGACCTATGCCGGTTAGGAAAAATTTAAAAAGTATTAAAACGTGAGAACATTAGATGGCTTTTAAAAGATCAAAGAAAATAATTAAGATACGGAAAGATTTAATTTCAGTTTGATCTGACAATAGTAGGAGAATTCCTCTGTAAAAGAAACTGCTAAAGGTGTTGTGATTGTAGGACCCAAGGCCTTACCGAGAGGGGTAATCCTTGATCAGAGCAGTCATGACAGCACTTCCTCCTCAACCTCACATAACATTTCACATATAATAACAAATCAATGTATCCCTGCAAATGCTTACATGAACAAGTTAAAAAAAAGATGTTTCAATTAAACCATTCGTGTTTAGAACAGAGGATGTCTGTTTTTGACTCCTTCTCAGTGTCTCACTTCAAACCGTGTCCTTAATTGAAGTGTTCATTTCAGTTTCACGTCAATTTACAAAAATGCACACCTATGGCAAGTTTGATACCAAATAAATAAATAATATATTAGTACAGTACTGTGCTGTAGTGATGTGGCTGTCAGGGTATTTTATTACCCACACTGGTCTGTTGTAAGACTCCAAGGAGCCTATTATTGACCTTGGACTTCCACCTAATCTTAAAGAAGCCCCCAACAATCTAGATCAGGGGTGTCAAACTAATTTCAGGTTTGGGCCAGATGCTACCCACTTTGATCAACACCCATGCGGGCTGCATTGGGGTTTGGCGAGTTTGGCATATGTGATCTAGATCAGGGGTTTTCAGGACAAGGACCCCCAAACTGATGGCGAGGTGGAGCAGTGACCCCCTATTCCACGGAGTTTGGTCCGCCATCTTTTATTTTTGAGCTTTGCGCTCTTTAGACGTGAGCATGAACGCGATCTGTTTGGCTGGTCCCTGTGATGACGTAACAGCATGAAAGGAGCTGTGAGTAAACCGGTGCCCAGCTTGAGAAGCTCAATGTGTGTGTTGTGGACTGACAGATCTTCTTCTCCATCAATTTATCAGTTTGCTACAATATGTTGGATTCATGTTAATGTGTATTTAAAGACAATAAATACAATTGATTGTGGGGAAAAAAATTGTCTTATCAACCAAAGATTTCACAAACCCCTTGAGTACCTCCGCGGACCCCCTGTTGAAGACCTCTGATCTAGATTATCATTAACCCTCAACAAAACCCCAGTTACAATGTTCATGACCCTCCCCTGGCTCCACTACAGCGTCCACCAGACTGGTGGCCTCTAAATCCGGCTACCATCAGTGGCGTCAACAATGCTGTCAATGCCACATATTCTTCTAAAGAATCATGCATCGGTCCGCTTCTCACAATCAGTTTGCCAAGTGATAAATGGGGAGGTGAGGAGACTGGTTTGATATAGACGCTCCATGATGAGCAGCACCTTGGGGGACGTTGGATGTGACACAAAACTCCCTAACGGAGCTTTCTGGAACCACAACAACGTGACTATTTTTCTATCCATAGCTGTATTCTCAGGTTCAACACGGGGATGCACGCTGACGTTTCTAGGTTCTGGGCATATAAATCAAACTGGGCTTTGGTTATACACAGCTGTCATTGGAAAGTGTTTTCATCCATCTCCATTATAGATTTCCATGCAATGCCACTCTTAACTATGACTTCAGCGTATTGAGATAGGGGTGGACTGTATTGCGCTGAAGTAGGATGAATATAATCCACCTCACAGAAGAGCAGTGATGGCTGGCCCATTGAGGGCCATGGAGCCTGAACCCACCTAGAATCAGAAAAAAAAAATATATATATATATATATATATATATATATACACACCTCGCCCAGATCGAGCTCCGGAAAAAACACGTCGGGCCGAGTTTGCCGACTCGTCTGAGACTTGATGCCCCAGAATCGGGCCGAATACACTTGCCCGAATCCGGCCTATGACTCTGATCAGGCCTATGATTTTATATTATTAAAATAAGACAGACCAAAAATCACACTGCTAAAAGGGTCGACTCTGCGATCCCCCCGTGATTCCTCCCACTTATAGAAATGGTAGCAAAGAAGAAAAACATTTTCACAAGATTCTGCGGTTCCACTCTGCTATGAAATCGGGCGCGCTGAGCTGAACACACACCCATTATGAAGCCTAATGCACATTTGGGCTGATTGAGTCCAGACTTGTTTCAACGCTTCAAACTTTAGACACAACAGCGGACAGAGAGCACCAGAGGACTGACTACTACCCCGCCTCTCCCTCCCTGAAGCACTGTATTGCATATTATGACACACGTAGGACGAGAAGCCCCTCAAACTTTTTTACGGAGGAAGGAGAATTGGAATAAGTATCCGGCTGGATTGCATGCTGTGTTTTGCAACGAGGCGGTTTTGCAGCCTTTTTGCACAGCAGCCACACGGAATGAGAGAGGTAGAAAAAGATACAGACAAAAAGAAAGACGAGAGCATGCAGCAGAAAAAATGATGAGGAGGAGGAAGCTAATATAATTTGCCTGTCAGAATGCATTAGGGCTAAACTGGACACACACACACACACACATTCACACACACGATGGTTTTAATTCCAGAATCTCATTTCAGATCTGATTAATTACTCTCTCACGCTTGACGAAGGAAATCAGCAGCAAAACTGAAGGGATTATCACACACATATACTTGTGTGGATGTGTGTGCATATACGCACAGATGGTAAATGAATTATTCATCCAGCTCGGCTGTTTTGGTTTTGTTTTAAATTGAAAATGCAACACAACAGCAACACAATTATATCTGCAAAAACAATAGGACGTAAACAGTGTGTGTGTGTTTCACAGAGATTAGCGCGGAGATGGTAAAAGGAAAACAAAAGAATTACATTTGTTGACTGACAAAACAATAGTCATGTGCCTACGGCCCTTGCATCATCGGCAGTTTGAGATTCAACAGTTTAATCATAATATTACAGAATGTGGTCATTGTATTCCGAGGGTTACTGAGTTTAATTGAGGTTTACACAACATTCAATAAGCAGATATTTTTTTCAGAATGACTATGAGAAGAGCAATCAAACCATTGACTGTGTGTAATAAGTAGTTGCAGTTATTGAGACATCATCCATGTGGTTTGTGGACTTTTCTCTGGGTTCGGTATTTTGGCCGTCGCCATTTTGGATTGCGTTCCTCCTCGCCCTCTTTGCTTTTTACACAAAGACAAAAGTGACCATATTAAGACTTAAGAGGAGAGGCGTAGAGGAGTGCGTGTACGACTGGTTAACGGCCTGTCGCGTCCCAGTCTGAGGCCAGAGTAGAGCGGAGCTTGGACCAGGCCGTCTGAGGTGCTCCTGTGAAGAGGAAGTTGCATGTGGGATATGTGCCCGGATAAGCACCAGAGAATGAAATGCATGTTTGCTGAGTGCATACCATAAGATTATGTACAGAGAAACAGTCAGTGCCAACAGTGACTTTCATGCAGGAGACTAGCATTAGTGTCCCGTCACGAACGTGACGGGACAAGTGACAGGAGACACACACGGCTTAAATACACTAGGGAGGTGCAGGTGATTGGACACAGGTGGAAACAATCAGACAATCACAGACGATGACAGGACAAGGCAGGAAGTGAAGTTACCCAGGGAGACAAGAAGCGGAAAACTACAAAATAAGACAGGAAATAAAACCACACACACTTTCACCCAGGATGCAATGATCGGGTCCCGTGTGAAACCAAGTCTGCATTGACTTATTGCTATTTTGTAGCATAAATTTGTGAATTAAAAGGTTCTCTATTTGATATTTAGTACTTAACATAGAGACAGACAATTATTTGTCTTACAGATATAACAGAGAAATTGTGTATGAATAATGAACAAAAAATTGTTCCTTTAGATATCAATAAAACCGTTGTAAGAGGATACTTTTGTCCACCTCTAATCCGGACCGATGAGAATAACTAACTCATTATTGATGGAAGATGGATGCTCCAGTGTTGAATTGACTCCAAGGTGACACTGACATGTCAATTTCTGTGCATATCATGGCGGTGCTTCTCCTTGTCAGTTTCTGTGAACACTCAGTTACAGTTTTGCCTTTCACACGTCGGCCTGAGATCATCTATGGGACCAATCACAATCCATTACCATGGTGGCTTTCATTAACGCCCCGTGAAAATGAATTCCAACTGGTTTCACACTCATTATGAACCTGTGACCTCCAACAGAGAAACTTTCTTCTGAGAAAACCAGTATTCCATATCACATCTGTATATAGTGCACATTATTGTTCATTTCAGTATTCCTTTTTTTCCAAACATAGAATAAAATTGTCAAAAAATAAGAATGCAAAAGATGTGATATTATGTATCATACAGAAATGAATAAATAAGGAAAAGTTGAGGTACCTAAATTAAAATATTTGGGTCAGAAAGCACAGACCTTGAAAAAAACCCTTTATATATATATATATATAAATGTAAGTGCTACTGAAGTGGAGTCTTCGAATAACAATCTGCTAATAGATACCATCCTGAAAAACACCCTGAATATTACTTTTATTAAGACAAAGTTGTATGAAATGTCTACAGTAGTAAATAGGCAAATATGTAAAATAAATACATTGTTTTCTTTCCAATCGTCTGTAGGCCATTTCAAAATAGCGACAACAGCCCAAAATCTCAAAGAACATGTGTCTTTCATTAAGAAGAGTTTTAATCCTTTTTCTAGCACAAAATAGCATCTCCAAATACACGGCCGTCGAAGGCCACTCACCTGTCGGTGCTTCTGCAGAAAAGTCACACAGCCACAGAGAATATATAGATTGAACAGCGTTTTATCCCCAGATGGCAGAAATTCTCTCAATAAAATCTAACATCACCAAGGAGACGGACTGCGAGGGAATCTCCTGACAAATAGAGATTGATTTATCATGAATAATGAATCCCATAAATTATTCGACAGCCAGCATGATGACTAACATGTGTTCTGAACGACCTTCGTGTTGAGGCTCATTGTAAGGTTCCAATTTTATGTGAGAGAAAGCCGGAAATAACCAGTGAGGTTTATGAATGATTTAAAGGGACTGTGCGACTTAAATGTTCACTTCTCAGTTTGGATACATTAAAATGTGATAGTAATATTGATATGTTCGCCAACTTGACAGTAAGTTCAGGTGGGATTGCTAAAATACGTATTTGTCCTTTTCCTTTAACTCTTTAAATTAGGGTCCTGAAGGGCAGGTGTCACCTTGCACGGTAACAATCAGTGAATCATTTCTATTCAATTCATTTTATTTTGTATATCTCAAAATTGCAAATTACAATTTGCCTTTGAGGGCTTTATAGTCTGTATGCATCTTCTATCCCAAAACCCTCACATTGGAACAGGAAAAACACCCCACAAGAGGTGCACGGGGGTGCAAGATCCGTATGGCAGGCATAGCTGCGTGAGGGCGGAGGGCACCCGCACAACAGGGTATCAAGTGAGCCTGGTCTTCCCGGCCAGATTTCGAGTGATCTTTGATGCAACCATGCACAAAACGGGAGTCAATAGCTTTTCTTGGCTCGACTGAGGTTGGGGTAACCCGGTGAGTGAATTTGTTTGGCTGGCTAAGGAAACACATCAATAGCAAACTCTATGACCAGTTGATTACTAACTCGTATACACCCAACCCAACCAACCTTAATAACCGAGAGTTTTAAGTGCTGTCCTTCATCGTTTACACTACTTGACAGGAGAAAAAACTCCCCAAAAACCATCCATGAATGACGGCAATTAGCATCCGTCCCCAGGTTTTAACATTACATGGCAGGATGTTAATGTGTACAGTTAATTGTGTTGGATTCATATTGCAATTATTTCTATCTAACATGCTAATGTAATAACTCATCTAATAACACAAAAACTATGATTGTAACACTAAACATTACTGCATGTAATATTGTTTCTAGGTGTGCTCTTCTGCTAAAATCCGTAACACTACCTGCCAATAAGGAGCTTTGTACAAAGCACTTTTGATTAATTTCGAAACAAACCCATGGAATCACGTTGACAGCCTTCTAGAACAGTAGAGGTGTGATATCCCAAACTTAGCTCATTGACAATATTTACCCACACTCTTGGAACATTTAAGAATGTTGGAGACTGAGATCTTGGAGTGGTTATAACAAATGACCAATGGGACTCTATTCTAGACTTGATATATACATCATCTAAATTCACTACAACTTAATACAAGTAAAAGTGGTATACAGGACTTAATACACTAGTGCTAGATTTGGCAATGAGGTTTTATCTTTCATTTATCTGTTATTGCCCTCAGACACGTGTGAATCCACTTCCCTGCTGGGATAAAAACTGAAAATCAATAAAACATTTACAAAAAATATATAGTAAAGTCACATCCTTGAACATCCTCTGTCCCAGTTTCCAGGTCAGAGGATATTGGGGGTTGTCAATGACATCAGATGGCAAACATTACACAAGCTCAAAATGTTCAACCATCAATAAGTCTAGACGAGATTAATGCATGTACTGCTGTGGTGGAATAACAAAGGCTTTTGGGAAGTCGCATGCCACCGGACCCAGTGACCTACCATTGGTACGTTTTTGATCCTTGTGTGACTGACACTGCTGGTAAGACTCTAAGCTAAACGAAAGTTATGTTGTCCTACCGCAGAGTTCACTAACTGGCGGACCGCAGTCCGGACCCAGAAGCCGTCCCATCCGGACCAAAAGCTAAAAAAATACCGTTTTAAACGTGACAGCGCACTTTCAACCGGCGCATCTTTGGCCGTCTTTGCAATAGCGGCTTAACGCACAGATCAATTGTATTAGAGTTAAACCATCCCACGTGATACTACTCGACCAATCGAGTCTTTGCATTCCAGGAAGGCTGATGATATCGTCTATCTTCAATACTGCAGACAGACGAGAAAGGTAGCGGACAATGGCAAATACAAAGAAGGTAAGAAGAAAAGAAAGATAGAAACATTTTAGAAAAAGACGAGTGGGACGGAGAAAGCGAGAGAAAGACAGTTGCGACAAATGAGGAACAAATGGCGGTCTGCTAAAAGAGACAAGTGGACAGCAAAAGTAGAGCATTTAATCCTCAATGGACGGACTGGTTTTTGTTCATACTTCCCACTGCAGCACAAAACCAGCGTCTCATGTACTCAGAACCCCTTGAAACGCCATCATGAGGCTCAATGAGCTCCTCTACGTGAGGAGGAGAACCTGATGCATTAAGACCAGGTTCAACATCCTGTCAGGAAAAACTAGATCTTACCAAAAAAGTGGGGGAGTGGATATACATATTCTATTAAACTGCTCAATTGTTAAAATGAGTTTAGATTCATAATTCATAATAAGACTGTCGTGAAAAAGGGAAAATTCAAGCTTTTCTTTGGGTTATTTTTTTTTGTTCTGAATTGAAACACATTTCAACATGCAGAAATTTTCACTTTTAAATGCAGCCCTACCTTTATCAGAGCTGCCAACTTTTTGTGAGATTTTGTGGGGGGGAGCAACATTTTGCTGTGTGTGGCTGCCACCAACTGGTGGCTCAAATATCAGGGAATAGTTTGGCATTGTACCCATGTGGTGGCCTGGAATCTGGTGGTTCGTGGGGCTCAAAGGCGTAACATTGGTTACATTCTGTAATGTAGCAAAGACGTGAAGGTCCATCCCCAGGACAGTTTGGTTTAGGTAGATTTCCTGCATTCTACTGGATTTCTGGGTGGTATGCTAAATGTCAATGTCAATTTTATTTATATAGCACTTTTAAAGGCCAGTAGCCAGCCAAAGTGCTTTACAGGATAAAAATAATCAGCGTCAAGAAAACAATACAAGCAAACTTAAAACAAACAAACAAGCAAAAAACAGTAAAACAGTAAAAGGCAAACAAATAAAAGATCCAATGCAGGTGACTTAACTCAGCCAAAGGCCAATGTGAACAAGCGAGACTTAAGGCGTGTTTTAAAAGTAGAAAGGCTCGTCGCAGACCGCAGAGAAAATGGCAAAGCATTCCACAGTCTGGGAGCCGCTACTGCGAAGGCTCAATCCCCTTCCTTTTTAGGAACGACCGAGGAACGTTCAGTCCGGAAGCCAGTGGAGAGAGGAATGCTAAAGATGTGCAATACCTGGACTTATTCAGATTCCTGCTCATCTGATCATGACTTGTAGGGCCTTCTAGAATTGAGCTGAACATTCAACCAGAAATGTATTTCAATCACTGTCTATGTGCCACAATTAAGCCTAATTAATAGACCTGTGTTTGAGATTTAACCAAGGTAGGTTGATTGACATCTTGAGTACAATAAACCTAACCTATATTGTTAATTATATTAACAGATTATATTAATGATAATAATTGTATTCTTAAGAGCACTTAATGATTTATGTTCAGCAAAGCCTCCCACACACGTTCCATCCAACGAATCAAAAAAGGTGCAAATAAACAAATAAAGTGCTTAAAGTGCTTCAACAGTAGCCTTTTAAGCAATACAATACACTGACATATGTAACCCTTTGATAATCAATAAAATGTGAAATGAATTGCCAATCGCTTGCTAGCTGTCACACCATAAATATCCGGGTCGGGGAAAGGTCACTTCCTGTTATGGATTACGGTCCCACTCGGCGATGACAGCTAGGTCAACACGCAGAATTCCTCGTTCAGCGGTCAGGTTTTTGGAGCTACCAAACGGATCAACCTTCCAGTACTGTGGAGACGTGGTAGGACAAGGACACTAAAACCATTTCCATGGACCTCAAAGTGGATTATATACTTTTTTCCATATTTTTCTTTCCTCACGTGATTAACTGGATAGACTTGAGACTAACTGAATTTCTTTATTTATGAATACAGTCTATAAATGCACCACAGTGACAGCTGGACTGACTCATCATTTTTTTTTTTCCCACACACATTTGGCTCCGTAGGCGAATTTGAGATCTTTGGGTTGAAGTGCAAATTTGGTTAAACTCATCAAGCGATGGTTACACATACGCTCCTCTTTCTCAAACCCACCTCCTACTTCTTGCGTCCCACTGACTTCACCTCCATCGCCCTCACTTTCCTCTTTCACCCCCCTGTCTCCTAACCAAATTCTTACCCTGGTAACCTCTGCCCGTCCGACCACCTGCCCTCTTGACCCCATTCCATCACATCTTCTACAATCTATCGCACCTGACCTTCTTCCTTTCCTCATGGCTTCTCTTACCACAGCTATGCCGATGACACCCAACTTATTCTCTCCATCCCTCACTCGGATACCCAGGTGGCGGCTCGGATCTCGGCCTGTCTAACTGACATCTCTCAGTGGATGTCCGCCCACCATCTGAAAATCAACCCCGACAAGACTGAACAACTTCTCTTTCCGGGAAAAGATTCTCCGACCCAGGACCTGACGGTCAAGTTTGGCAACTCCGTGGTAACGCCCACTTTAACTGCTAGGAACCTCAGCGTCACACTCGACAGCCAACTCTCCCTGACTCCCAACATCACTGCGACAACACGATCCTGTAAATACACGCTCTACAACATCAGGAGAATACGTTCCCTTCTCACTCAGAAGGCAGCACAGGTACTGATTCAGGGTCTTGTCATCTCCCTCCTGGACTACTGTAACTCTCTCCTGCAAGTCTCCCTGCTACCGCCATTAGACCTCTGCAGCTCATCCAGAATACAGCAGCTCGACTGGTCTTTAACCTTCCGAAATTCTCCCACACTACTCCACTCCTCCGCTCTCTTCACTGGCTACCGGTGGCTGCCCGCATCCCGTTCAAAACATTGGTGCTCACGTACCATGCTGTGAATGGATGGGGTCCAGCCTACATCCAGGACATGGTTAAACCCTACATCCCGACCCGCACTCTCCGCTCTGCAGATGCAGATCAGATGGTGGTTAGTCATTTTCTAAGATCTGTGAGCATCATATATATTAAATACTATGACGTTAATCACAAATTATGTCATGTTTTGTGATGTTAGTGCATTTAACTGCACGAGGACCACTACACTGATTGTCTTGTTACTCAAACATCAAGAGGCCAACAAACGGTAGGTGTGTGTGTGGAATGTAACACTATCCATTAAAATATGAACTGTTTAACTGTTGTTACTGCAAACAACCTCCTCTTACTCTCTGAAACCATTATAAAGCTTATGCAGTGTGATGTAATAAAACAGCCCTGAATTAAATGTTCTCCTCAGTAACGTTTACATGTTTTTGTCACGCCCTAATTGTGTTCACCTGTTTTGCCCCTGTCTCCCCCACACCAGGTGTTCCCTGTTTGTCAATTATCCCTCGGGCATATAACCTGTGTCTTCTCCCCTGTTCTTGTTGCCCGCCTCTGACAACGACGCTGCCTGCCACCTCTGAACCCCTGATCTCCCGTGTACCGAACTCCTGCCTGCCTCCGACAACGACACTGCCTGCCCGAATTCCTCTTCATTAAAAGACATTTAATATTCCTCACATCTGCGTTTGCGTCTCTGTCTGAGTTGTGACAGTACGAACTGGCCATGACAGACCCTGCAGAACCTGACTCCCTCCGGAATGCCGGCGCTCTTCAGGGAGCTGCTATAGGAAGGCACGAAGACATCCTACAATGGGTCATGGAGGGACTTCAAAGTCTCTCTGACCACCACGATCGGACCTATCAATCCCTGATGGAGCGGTTTCGTGGGATGTCTATGGCACAGCCAACTACAGCGGGCCCTGCCCCAGACCAAGGTGGCCTCGCAGCCAGTGCGGCCTTGCCGGTAACCAACACGGCCCCTCGGGAAACCAACTTACCTCCTCCTGAGCGCTATTCTGGAGAACCGAGAACCTGTCGTTCGTTCCTCCCCAAGTGTTCCCTGATCTTCGATCCTCGTTTCAATCAGAGCGTTCCAAGGTAGCGTACATCGTTTCACTTATGTCCGGGAGGGCAGGAACTTGGGCTACGGCAGTGTGGGAACAGCAAACACCCATCTGCTCCAGTCTGGCTGCCTTTGTGTCCGAAATAAAAAAGTCACCGATGTCGGGGAGGGAAGCAGCCCGTAAACTCCTGCGACTCCGACAGGGCTCTCACTGCGTGTCAGACTACGCGGTGGACTTCTGCACTCTGGCTGCAGATAGTTTGTGGAATTCAGATTCTCTCTTCGATGCTTTTCTTCATGGGCTGTCCGACATTATCTAGTATGAGCTAGCAGCTCTTGTGCTGAGGGGGGCCTGCAGAGGGGGGCCTGAAGAACAGGCAGCAATGTCAAAGTACATACTACAACAGATCAGCTAGAGACTTGGACACACTTGCCACGGGTGACTGTGTGAGGATACAACCACTCCCACCCCACGCTGTCTGGAGACTAGGCAGGGTGCTGAAGCCAGTTGATGGGAGGTCCTATGAGGTTCAGTTGCCATCTGGAAGTGTCATTAGGAGAAATCGCAGACACCTCAAGCGTGCACCTGGTGTGACCTTTAGTGACCCTCTCGATATGGAGATCAGCATCCCCAGTCAGCCACAGGCTGTGAGATATGAACCTGCAGAGTCTGTTCCCTGTCCCTCACGGTGTCGCAGCAGAACATACACCCAGAGACACTGGTGGCGGAGACACCCCTGTCACGACCAGAGCCGGGCGCACAGTGGTGTAGCCACAGCGATATAAGGACTGTGTGGTATCATGCAGATGAATGCTGATGTTTACAGGCACCTGGCACGTGAAAAGTGTACAAGCGCAAAAGTTATGGTTTATTTGATATTGTTGTGATCATTTGCACATTTCATGTTCTTAGTGAATGGTTGAGTGTTATCTCACTGTGAAATTGGTGATGCTGTGTTTTCAGTTTGTTATAGACTATTTTCATCAGTTGCTGAGAGAAGATTTTGATTGATGAGCATATTGAATTGTTTATGATTTAGAAATAAGCAGTGTCAGTATTATAATCTTGCTTGTTGGCCACAGTCAAATGTTGAGATAACAGCCTAACTCTCAAAAGAGAAAGGATGTAACAATAGGAACTCAACAGTCATATAATGACTGTTGCCTGCTATGCGGTTATCAATGTATGCTAAAGTGCATTTGTCAAAGGATTATTTTGTATCTGGCTACCTTGCCTTTGTTATTTCCCTTTTTAGTTTTCACGGTGTTGGTGCTATGCACACTCGTCTGAATTAAAGTACACCCGTCTGGAAACACTCCCAAGGCTGTTTATTCCAAGTTGAAGGGATGCTACACATGCCTTCTCCATGGTGGGGAAAATACATTTGCCACCAGGAAGGTCCTCACAACGTTAAACTGGCCTTTTCTTGCATTGTCCCAAAAAATGAAAAATCCTTCCATGGGGAAAAAAGCAAAGAAACCTTAGGGAGAACATCAGAGGAGGATCCCAGGTGTACGGCCGGACCACTGCAGCGCCACCATCACATAGAACCGGCATCCACAGAAGCCTGTGAGGAGGGAAAACAAAGACTTTAGTAAATACTCAAAGTTAGCGATGCGGATTAATGTTTACAGCAATAGAAATGGTAATATCAATGGTGTTTGAAGCGGTAGGTGTCCGCGGGGCCAGGCAGGTGTCAGGACCAGGGTCCAGATGGAACTACGATCTACGGAAACCTGCGAGGCGAAAAAGCACAACAAACTCCGGGAAAGAAGCTGAATTAGTGAATTGCATTAATAAAACATGGATTATTGTAGAAGGACAGAGTGGGAGAGGAGCTTGGTGTGTCCTAAGAAGTCCCTCGGCAGTCTAAGCCTATAGCAGCTCTAAGCACTAAGGGCTGGTCCGGGCTAACCTGAGCCAGCCCTAACTATAGGCAGAATCAAAGAGGAAAGTTTTAAGCTTTAGCTGACCGAATCTGCCCCCTGACTGAAAGTGGATGCTGGTTCCACAAAGGATAACTGAAGGCTCTGGCTCCCGTCCTACTTTTTAAAACCATAGGAACGACAAGTATCCCAGCATCTATGGAGTGCAGCTGCCTTGTAGGGCAATACTGTGTTACAAGCTCTTTGAGATAAGATGGTGCCTGTTAAGGGTTTGTTGGGCCCTCGAAGGAGGCCTCACTCCTTTGTTCTCGTCCCGGCCGGAAACGATGAATCAAAAGAGTCAACTTGCTCAAATTTAAAAATCAAAAAGTATTTAATAACTAAACAAAGTGATAAGGCACACAGTTACAAAGTGAAATACAACGCGAACAGTGAAATATTTCGCGAAATAGAGGATTCTCGGACCGTCTAAAGTGACTTATCAAAGCGGCTGCAGGAGAATTCTAACGGTCCTTTTCCCACTTTGGTCATTTGAAAACTCTTGAGGTGTGTCTTCTAGGGTGCATTTGAATATCATTGGCTTCTCCTTCAAACTTGTCTCCTCCTGGATTGTCCCCCTCACATGGAGGTGTGAAGCTGCTGCTGTAACCTGAAACCTCTCGGTCCGATCTGTCCCTCACATTCCAATGCATTCAATGTAGATACATATCGCTTTATGCCTCAATGAGTGAATATAACAAAGCATGCATAGTTTGTCTTCATCTTATAACTAGTACACTTTAATTACACCACATCATAAATGATCACAGTTCATCACACTACATCATATGGTCTAATACAGTAAAGATGTTTGCCTCACTCGGCTGTCTTGTATTCAGTTGCTCATCTACTACCTGACAGGTGAAAAAACTCCTCAAAAAACTCTTTGGGGAGAAAATTGGGAGAAATCTATAAAGGACGGGAATTAGCATCCGTCTCCAGGTTTTAACATTACATTGTAACACAATGTTAATGTGTACAGTGTTTATAAAATTTACATGACTATACATTTGTAACGTGTGGAGTATACGCCAGATAGCTTCGGTAACCAACTTTATTTTGTACTTCAGCTAAATAGGATTTAAACCAGCTGAGTGCAGTTCCTTTAATACCAATCAAACGTTCTAATCTCTGCAACAGGATACAATGATCTATCGGGTCAAATGCGGCACTGAGGTCCAGCAAGACAAGAAAAGAGATGAGTCCTTGGTCCGATGCAAGTAGAAGATCATTCGTATTTTTCACCAGTGCTGTTTCTGTGCTATGATGCACTAAAAATCCTGACTGGAAATGAATGGTTAAGACGGAGGAAAGAGAAGGAGGCCATTGAAGGCACGACTGATAAGACAGGAGGCCAGAAAGTGTTTTTTCAAAGAACTGGATCCACTAGGCAGACTAAACTTCAGTACCAAAGTTTATTTTAACACACAGGTTGATGAAGGTTGATACTAGGGAGGCTCCGGACGGGAACTGGTGAGGCAGGGAGAAGATCTGGTCAAGGCGGAGGAGCAGGACACAGAGTAAAACACAAGAGTAACTGACGAACTGGCGAAGACTGGAAGATCAGACCGGGCTTAAATATTGGAGGCGAGTAGAGGCAATCAAGAAGATCAGCAGCAGGTTGCAGGAATTGCGGAATTGGAATCGAGGATCTCAACTAGACCAGCTGACAACCAGGAGGGGTGGGGAAAAATTTAAAAGAGACAGACCGAACAGAAAGGTGGGAGAGAGAGGGCGAATGTTTTGGTGAGGTATGTCAGTTTGAGGGACTGGGAGACAGAAAGAGATGAAGAAGTGGTTGCTGGCTTTGTGTTTAGGAGGCAAAGGTGTGAGAGAGAGCAGAGGAAGAAAGTAAGAGCAGTAGGTCACATGACTCTCTGTTTGGATGTTAAAGTCACCCGAAAGGACGAGCGGATGGCCGTCTTAAGTTTGACAGCAAGGGATGACAGGGACTGTCACAACGTGGAACTCAAACACAATGGGGTAAAGAGTGGTAGAGAGTAAACCGTACCACCACCCCTACCCGTTGGTCTAGGTGGGTGGCTGAAAGAGAAGGTGGCAGAAAGATCAGCAGAGGTTGAAGCAGCAGGGGTTGACATGTGATCCGTCTCAGTGAGAGCAAGGAAGTCAAGCGATTGCTGGACAGCAAAGCTGGGAAAAAAGTATTTCGGGACGTTCCAGAGGCCCCCAGAGACACGGTGTTGGACATGTGCAAAGCAGGTGGGATAGATAATAGAGGAAAGGTAGTCATGAGAAGGCTTGCGAGGCCTTTAGTATCTATGTGTAGATATACAGACACAGGAAGTATGCACATAGTGAGATAGGAGTGACTCCTCAGTCTTTATCCTCCGAGTCCTCATACGACGAGTCAAAGCTGGCGCTTCAAGCTCCCCTTCGGTTTTAAACCAGAGTTGATGGTGGTTGGCTGCAGGTGTGCTGACCACACCCCCTGCTCGTTGGTCTCTCAGGCCACAGGTGTGGAACAGCCAGCAATTGAAACTCAGCAGATTTCAAAACAAAGAGGACTTTAACGTCGTATAATATGCCAAAACAGATTATGGACAAAATCTATTCACCTCAGCTTAGTTCTGAATATAATTGTAATAAGATTGAATCAAAGAACTTAAGTAAAACAAAAATATCCTAGCACATACAATTCCAGCTAAGAATACAGAAACTGAACCTACTAGCAGTCTATCCATCCATCCATTTTCAACCGCTTATCTGGGGTCGGGTTGCGGGGGCAACAGCTCCAGCAGGGGACCCCAAACTTCCCTTCCCCGGGCCACATCTACCAGCTCTGACTGGGGGATCCCAAGACGTTCCCAGGCAAATGCAGAGATATAATCTCTCCACCTAGTCCTGGGTCTTCCCCGGGGCCTCTTCCCAGCTGGCCGTGCCTGGAACACCTCCCTAGGGAGGCGCCCAGGGGGCATCCTCACCAGATGCAAACCACCTCAACTGGCTCCTTTCGATGCAAAGGAGCAGCGGCTCTACTCCGAGCTCCTCACGAATGGCTGAGCTTCTCACCCTCTAAGGGAGACACCAGCCACTCTCCTGAGGAAACCCATTTCGGCCGCTTGTACCCGTGACCTAGTTCTTTCGGTCATGACCATAGGTGAGGGTAGGAACGAAGATTGACCGGTAGATCGAGAGCGTTGCCTTCCGGCTCAGCTCTCTTTTCGTCACAACGGTGCGGTAAAGCGAGTACAATACTGCCCCCGCTGCTCCGATCTACAGGCCAATTGACGATGATCCCTCCTCTGCCTCCAGCTCCGCCTCTACCAAAGAGGGCGTAGTAGTTGGATTCAGGAGTTCCTCAAAGTGTTCCTTCCACCGCCCGATAACCTCCTCAGTCGCGGTCAACAGGGTCCCATCCTTTCTGTACACAGCTTGGATGGTTCCCCGTTTCTCCCTCCTGAGGTGCCGGATGGTCTTCCAAAAACACTTTGGTGCCGACCGAAAGTCCTTCTCCATAGTCCCCCGAACTCCTCCCATACTCGTTGCTTTGCCTCCATCACGGCAGAGGCTGCTGCCCTTCGAGCCTGTCGGTACACTGCACAGGTGGAGTCCCACCGGATATCATAACCCGGAAGGCCTCCTTCTTCAGTCGGACGGCTTCCCTGACCAGCGGTGTCCACCATGGGGTTCGAGGGTTACCGCCCCTTGATGGACCTAAGACCTTGAGGCCACAACTCACTGCCGCGGCTTCAGCAATGGAGGTTTTGAATATACAACTCTGGTTCAATGTCCCCTACCTCCACAGGAATGTGAGAGAAGCTCCGCCGGAGGTGTGAGTTGAAAATCTTTTGGACCGGGGCCTCCTCCAGACGTTCCCAGTTCACCCTCACTACATGCTTGGGTTTACCGGTCTGTCCCGAGTCTACTAGCAGTCTAGATAACCTAAAAACAGCAGATACAATAGTAATTTAGCAGTAATCCAAGTCCCCAAGTCCAAATGCACTTTTTTTGGACATACTGTACTTTAAGACCGCAGCACTGCAGCATTATATCTGCTTCTACCGTCTCCTCTAGATGGAGACCGACAAGCTGCCAGCTGCTGTCTGCAGGCCGACGAGGCGGATGAATGAGGCCTGTGGTGAGCTGGTTGTTAGCGGAGGACAAGGCTGTAGGATAAACTATCTGACAGCTTGTCTCCTCTCTCCACGCTGAGAAGTCAGCCTCCATCTGCTGCCTGTCAGCCTGACGGATGCTGCTGTCCACACAAAGTGATTAGATAATGTGGAAAAACGCAAATTTACAAGAAAAAACAGTGAATATGACTTTTAGACAGTATGAAACATTGACTGGTTTTAAGCTACATTTGGTTAATGCAGGCTCAAGTTTTAGACAGTTTGAAGTTGAGGATTTATTTCTTCAATTATTAATATATGACATGACAACTTAGAAAGAAGTCATATGTTTTCCAAATAAGGGAAATGAAGCGTCATATAGTACATCCACAGAGTTCCGACATTACGTCTAAGTTCTACAAATCAAATGAAGAAACAGATCAAAGATCCACACCCTCCAAAAAGACAGTGTACACTTCACACCATTAATCAACACCCTTTTCAACATACAGGATGGTCCATTTACCTTGAAAAAAGGCCTCACAATGCTTCAGGTAGAGTTGAAATATCACTACTTCTGTACATAACTTTGTAGTGTAAAATAATACATTGGCTATTGTAAGTATGAAGATGTGTAAACGTTGCTTTTCTTCACTGACATTCAGAATTGCAAGTCATCTTAAATAATGAATTGTATCAAACTCCCCAAAAGCAACTACTGAAGCAATGAGGACAGCTTTGATGAAGAAGGGAGAGCGCTAGTGAGTCACAATGAATAAGTGACGTTCAAGGGATTGTTTGTCTGTTTGGGAGGTGGAACTCAAGACTGTTATCTTCTACCTTTCTGTCAAACACGATGGCAAGAGCTTTGATTGAACAGAAGACCAAGGCAAGACTCAACAGAGAAAAAGAAGAGACTTTGTGAACGTGGCTGAAACAGAAGACCTTGAAATTGGCAGTCGGGGAATCACAACTCGGCCAGTGTTGCTGCAGGTGGGTTAACATCGGAGGCAATGGACCCTTCGACGAGCCCTGTCCCCCACTGCTACTCCGTCAAGCTGTCAGAGCTACAAGGGAGCAACACTGTGCCTAACTGCACCCTTCAATATTGGTTTACATCCAGAATGGAATCAAAAACTGGTTCAAAAGATTGTGGATAAAACCACAGTTCAGGATGAGGCTGTCTGTCTAAACCAAAATAAATGCCTTTCACAGTAGACGTGACTGCGTGTTTTAGGTGTTAGTGAATGTTTTGGGTTCGTGGAGGTGCATTAGAATGTGTGTATGCATTTGGTATATAAACTGTTACGGCTGCCGTTGGCAACCTCATGTGGGTAATTAAAGATATGCAAAACAGGCTGTGACATCCCGCACTCATGATTGGAAGAACAAGAGAAGACCCGCCCAGAAGTCCCGGCTAATTGGAGGATGGCCATTGCCGGTCCCGCCAGTTCAAATGGCCTGACGATCAAAGCTGAGGGTGGCTGTCAGACCAGATTGTGGAAGAGCAGGTTGGAGGGTGAGAAAGGGGCCCAGGAATAAGAGTCAGAAATACTGATACCACCTGTTGCACAACATCATTTTGTTGTCTAGTCCCATTAGGTCCAGGGGTGCTGTGAGTATTATACCTTTGGTTATTAAATAATTAAGTTAGTGAGGACCTTTTTGTTTAACCTTTTGTTTTCTTAGATAGACAAGGATAATCTTCCTTTTGAGGATCTCTTTTTGTTGTATTCTGTGTTTGAGTTCCACAGCACCCGTTGGCCCCATTCTCTCTTTGTAAGAACTTTTGGAATCTGTAAAAGTTTTGGTATCGATATTTTTGGTTTATTCAAAAATTGTACTGTTTTTTTATGGGATATGAACACTTTTCTGTGCCGTATTTCTGCTGCAACAGCTTGCGAGCAGAGAAAAGAAGCCACTCGTCAAGTTATAGCTCCCGCACATAACTGGAGGGGCTATGCCAAAAAAACATGTCTTGCATTTGGGTTATTGTATCAATTAAGCAAACAAAACAGTTGCTGGATAAGATTTGGAGGACAAGTGAAAAATGTACAGTAGGATTAAATAAGATCACACTGAAAATGTTCAGAATTACAACAGCAAAGGTTAGAGTGCAAACAGACATAGTTAAACAAGATCAAAACAGTTATAAATAATACACAACAATAGCTGAAATGAAATGTACAGAATTGTTCAATAATACAGCCATTTATCATACATACAGAAATAATTGATTTGTGGTCCACTGTAGTGTAGCAGCTTGATGGTGACTTTTCTTCACACACTGTAATATTAAAATTTAGTTCTGACAATTAGCTCTAAATCCTTAGAATTGACTGGATTCTTAGAATTAAGTGAACTGTGAGTGAAGTCCATATTCAGATTAATTTTTCACTCCGATGCACATCCGTAGTATTTAAAGGTGGTGCTTTGGACACGATAACCCTTTCTCAATGTTTCCACTCCAGGCCAACCAGACTGACCACATGCTGACTTCAGCTTTGTAAGGAATGCCTTCAAATGAGATTGATATTGACTCACTAATGGGGGCAACCATTTTTAAAAGTGGTCCGGTATTGAGGGAGTACGCTACAAACGGCAGCCTCTAAATGAGCTTGAATGTAATCATATCGGGCAATTACACCCGTCTGCGTATCTCCACTAGAAGTGATCTCTAGATTCTGCCTTTCACATCCTCTCAAGCTTTGTTCTCAACCGTGACAACATATGCTCCAGCTGCTGCTTCACATTGACTTACACGTAACATGTGACTTTCTTACTTCAGTGGAACCTTTTGGCCACAGTGAACCCACTGGGTGTTGGATGGCTCTGCCTCAGACCACTGTGACCTGGGTGCAGGTCTGGAGAGGACCTTTCTAGTTTATTTTTCCTATCTAGGATGTGATTTAAATGTAGGCACTGCTCCTGTCTGGTGACCTCCTTTCTTACCAGTGCACGGCCATTCTGGGTCAACAGTCCTCTCTGCCAACTGGGCTGCAACAAACTGATCAAATCCTCTCAAAACAATTACAAAATTTGTATCAAATGCTGAACTGAAACGATCCAATCATAAAGATAATATAAGTGATATTTGAACGGAAAGAAAGTGGCGGCATATAGAAAACTAAGGAAAACCGAAACATTACATGTCATTCAGCTGACGCTGAATGCATTTCTAACTCGTCCCACACAGTGGGAGTAGTGTCGCAGCCGTCGGGGGCAGTTTGTGGTTGAGCATCTTGCTCAGGGACACTTGGACATGGGACATGGAGCAGCTGGGGTTTGAACCAACCTTGCGGTTCACGGTGGACCCAGAAACCCCTCAGACAGAATCTCACTTCTTACTCTACTGTGGGACAAATGAGGACATAATAGAAGTTGTCCATCTCCACGACACCCAGAAACAGCCGTATTTAGGGGTGGAGAAAAATCGATGTCCAATATAAGTTGTGAAATATGTTTAGTGTAGTGATACATTCACAGGTGCTACAGGCGTTACAGAAAATGTCGCTGATTGATTACATCTGTGAAAGAATAAAAAGCCAATTTGTTATCCAGTTGTTGGGTTCTTGTGTAAAAAAATATGTCATTTAGCTTTGGCAAGAAATATAACATCATTGCCAACAACCCTTATTTTAATTTGAACTTTTATGAATCAATAAAAAGAACAACAGGAATTACAGGAATAACAGGAATTATCTGTAGCGTTTGCTTCAATGCAGAGAAATTAGCCACAACTGTTCTATTGTCCTCCTCATGCTAGTCTTTCTTCCCGCACACACTAAATGGACGACTGAAGGTTTTGGTTCTTAAAATGAATATTTACAGACTCCATAACATTAATGATAACACACTGATATTGAATATGGAGTTACAGCTCGTTGTCTACTGACCCCCATAGACCAGAGGGCCTGAGCTAGTGACATGCAACCTCTTCCACTTGGGACGTCCCTTTTTTCAATTTAAACCTAATGGGACTGAGTCTAAAAGTGTGGGCGAGAAAGGCATTTTTTACTGTGTGTGTGTCTTTGTGCCGGCCTCATGCTGTGCTATGAACTGGTGCAAATTGCCACAGTCCAACCCCGAAGTTAGTGTGAGCTATTGGACAACACTCACTCTCTCACACACACACACACACACACACACACACACACACACACACACACACACACACACACACACACCCCCACCCGTCCCGGCAGGGTGCCATCCATGAACAGAAAATGAGCAGGCGCCGGAGCAGCGGGGTGCAGACAGGAAGCGGTCTGGGTGGAGAGTCGATACAGGGATTTGTTGCCATCGGATCGGAGGTTGAACAGGGAGGAAAAAGGGTTATAGAATATATTTTTATATATAAATAAATGTCGGTTTCCAGCATTTATCTCTTTATATATCATTTCACTATGATTTATGGTCAATAATGCCAAGAGCTTATATGTTGATTTGACCATTATGTTGCAATAGTGTATTTTAGTCTGTGATTGGTTTTCCATTTTGTTTGTGGATGGATCCCATGTGTGTTCACATACTGACCAGGGCTGAGTCCAGCCCACTTGGGATAAGACAACACAAAAGGAAAGGAGATAATTCCGTCCCACAATTCCTTGCGGCGGCAATATTTAAATAGCAACGTATTATTCAGCTGTTAACTCAAAAAGGTAGACACAAATCGCACAGCGTACCTTCTGATCGACACCTGTTGTTGTGCGGCCTGGGAGTTGTGTGTTTTTATCTCAAGTTTAACCCTTTGAGAGATTTTTTTATTGTAACAATAAGGTCAAATAAAAATGTCTCATTAAGCGTTCGGTTGTATTTAGCGCCATGTCTGTCTGGTTCCACAAAAACAAGATGGCGCCTTCAAAACTGTAACCCACAAAGCAGTGTGTGATGTCACGTTGAGCACGTCACTTCTTATGTACAGCTTATTCGTTGCAACACGTTCATTTCGTGGTTTTAATGAGTAGTGCACTACTACTACTACTACAATTACTACTTTCCGCTGATTCCCATAATTTATGCAAGTATCCGTCCCTCACCATTTCTTATGGACTCACATACCCCAGTGACAGGAATACCAACAGAAGAGCATGTTTGCTTTTGTATCAAAACTTTATTTATCAAACAAAAAGAATGCACCATTGAAATAACATTTCTATAAAAAAGGACTATGGGACTGTTCTACAGTGCATTACAAAACCAGCAATTGTATACAACATTGTGGATAGAAACTTCATAATCATCGTCCTCATCATCATCATCATCATCATCATCACCATATTTTCTCCCCCTCACTCAATTGAACAAAATCTACGCTCTTAAATATTGCAGTCACTAAGCTAATTTGGTTATAATGACTTTAGGATTGGACATTATGTTAAAGGGCAAAGTCAAACTGTATTTACTCAGAGGAGTCTGTCAAACAACGATGTTCTGGAAATGAAGTAATTGTCTGTGTGAGAAGATAAGGGTCGTTTTAATTTGGCCCCTTTCACCCTGACGAGATGAGGTCAGAAGAAACATATTTCTATCCCCATTTCTCTCTTCTGTCTGCGCTGCAGCCTCGAGTCGTGGAGCGAACAGTCAGTCCATCCCCACCATCTCCATCTCTTTCCTGTTTGACCTTTTTGATCGTCAATGGTTCCAACGCAAGAGTCAAGCACCTAATGAAAGAAGTTAAGTGTAAGAAATGTGTGAGCCGAGCCTGACCTTCCTGGTTTCCACCTCTAGTGATCAGGTTGTTGTTTCTGAGTTGCACAGTCACCACAGGACGAGTCGAGGCTTCACAGACAGAGGACGAGCCGTTTTGATGTGTCCTCAGCACAAAAACCACGTTGTGATGGATATCTATCTTAAACAAGATTCTACAAAAATGGAGGACACCTCAGCGTCATTTAGACTGGGCGCCCTCGATGCCAGTTGAGCTATCAAACCTTTAGCCCTCTGTTAAATACGGGTTATAATCATAAAGGATAACTGCATAGATGCCGTCAATCTACAGTGGCTTTTAAAAAAAAAGACGGGTGACTGTGTGTCCTCCGAGTGACCCAGTTTTGTGACAAACCATTTAAATGTTTTGGTGACTTTTTAAATTTTTGTTAGGAAAAAAAAAGTATTTCTACATTAGTAAGGTTTTAAATAAGTTTTAAAAGCTACTCAAATTGTTTAGGGTTAGGAGGCAACAAACCAAAATAAATAATAAGTTAAACCTTTTTTTCATTTTGTTCTTTGCTAAACTTAAAATGCTAGAAATATCCCATGGTTATAAATAATACTTTCAAAGAGCACTCAACCTAATTAAATAATATAATAATAATAATATATTACATTTGGTTATAAAAAAGGTACTACTCTAGTTGGAACTGTACACTGTAAAAAAGCAGCGTTGTGTAATGTTGTTCTGCTGCAGTGACGCTTTTCTTCACTGCAAAATACACATGTAGAGCTAACGAGAGAAATAACATGTAGCTGTTAGAGGCATCAGACCTTTGGAGAGGAGCCTTTGTATTGAGACGGCGACGAGAAATTCACTGATTCATTGTGTTTGACAGACGAAGAACTCATTTGTGCCGTTTAAAGTCCTTTCTAGTTCCACATATAAAAAGCCAAAGTGTTACTTTACGTTCTAAATAATGAAACTGATTATTTTGTATTCGACTTGCACCAAATGTATAAGACCTCAGAGCCGTTGAGTAAAAAGGGCAGGAGAGTGAAAACAGGAGGCGCGTGAGGTGGACAGTCGGGTCAAACCAACAGGACTTTCACCCAGAAGACAGCTGTTGGAATCCAAAAGTCAGGGTTGACTTTTACTATACTTATGCTAGTAACTTGCGTACTTACTAACGCTGTAAACATGTCACGTAACAGGCGTATTTATCTCAGGTAAACATACAATTTCAACACAAAATCACAATATTTTCCTAAACTCCATTAATTCATTTTGTTGCGTAAGAGAACCTAAAAACACAGTAAACCTACGTTGAAATATTATTTTTTAAAGGTAATGAGCGGAAACTGACACGTTGGCGGCTGACACTAGAGCGGAACCTACGACATCACATTCAGACGCAGAGAGAAGGAGGATTATTTCCTCTCGAGTGGGATCATTCCGACTGGTCTGGGACCACATGAGGACGCGTAGTACTTCTTCTAGTACTTCTTGGTGTTTTTTCAGTCATTAACTTTCAATTCACATACTTGAACTTTACATTTTCCTAATCATCCCATCAGCTTTCAGATGAATCCACTTTAGTAGTAGTAGCCATTGATCAGCGTTTCTATGAGCTATGACACAAACTGAATGCATGTTCTCTCTAAACAAATCTGAATTCCTGCCAATGCTGCATTAATGCTGCGTGGCAATTTAATAGTAACTCAACTCATTAGAAATGATTGGAAACCAGATGGAGGGAAAAAAGGTACAATTGAAAAAATGATGAGGTGTAACCGGAGGTGTGGGTCCTATTTAATGAACATCATAAAATATCCCAAAACATGACTGAAAATGGGTCTTTGGAGCTTTGCATCTACTCATGTTAGTAGTTTAATACGAACCTGGAGGGTAGAGAAACTATCTGGCAAAGAAATGTTATAATGAAAAATGATTCTGAGGTGTTCCCTGTGGGATCAGTGGCACAGATTCAACCTCCTGCAAGGCAACAGGAATCAGGATTTGTGCTGTCTTGCTTCTGCTGGTTATAAATAAAAAAGCTAAATAAGCTAAAGCTCAAACAGCATCCGTGTAACGGTTTTATGTTTGTAAGCCAAAACATTTTCCTCTTTCTTTTTGCTACATACAAATCAACTTCTTTAAACGAGCAAAAATGTAACATTTCAGTAACTTTAAAAGGACGTCCATGAGAGCAGAATGACGTGAAACCATCTCGACCGTCTAAGGAACGACTGGCGAGTCGATGAGCGCTGAGGATGGAGGGTTTTCTACAGTGGGTCTCGGAGATTTTGATGGACACACTGGCTGTTTTTGGGATCTGATCTGTAATGTTTAAAATATAGAGCGATCCTTGTCATCACTACAGCGTGTCTGATGTGACTGTTTCCAGACAGCTGCTGAAACGTTGCATATGTGGGAAAAAAAGAACAGTGGTATCACAGTTGTCTCCATATGAAAGGGACACCGTGCTTTTGGCTTTCGGGAGAAACCCTCTGCAGAGCAGAACGACTCATTTGTTTCCTGCGTTCCACTTTTCACCAAGTGGCTGAATGCAGACAAAGAAGAAGTGAATGCTTTGGCCAAACCCCCCAGCGCCCACCAAATTCAATCTGTATGTCGATGAAATTGTATTTTGTCGCAGATTACGGGACAAAGTACGCGTAATTAAAAATGGAAACAATACAATAACTATTTGGTTATGTTTAGTCAGCTGAAATAGGTTTGTCAGGTCATTTAGGTTGCAGAGGGGACCCTAACAGTGCCCACCTGGGTAAAGGTCCTACGTTTGTCCACCCAAACCTCCACCTTACACAGACGATATGATTATGAACGCATTCATGATATGTTGAAAATACATACGTGATCTGAATGTAAATTCATTCTCCTCAAAATGTACTTGACAATGCAGTTTGTTACAGAGGGAAAGTCATTTTTAAGAGACCAGACAGGGAGCATGTCTCATTAAGCTCAGCTTCTTAAGCCAAATTAAGCAGGATGAATAAAATGTTTGACACAAGTTAACAAACACAATCTCCATTTGAATGTTTTGAATGCTTTAAAGAAATTCATCAACCGCAGGGAGGTGGCATCCAAGAAAATGTCCCAGCATGTCCAACCCATTATCTCAACTATTTGGACTTTTGATCTTTCACTTCCCCAAGCAGATTAAAGGAACATTTCGTCCCAACTGCTGGTTTTACTTAATTTCTACTAAAACCTACATAGGGGACGTCGGCTACAGCGACGTTTGTAGTCAGAGGTTAGCTACAATTTACTCACGACTGCATTTAGAAGAAGTAGAGGCTTTAAACAGCAAACAAACAAATGTTCATGGACGATCTACAAATGAAGCTTCTCAGTTGTTTAGTTTGAAGTCATTCATTCCCCCGGTAAGGAGCTGGTACGCCCTCCTGCTGATTTGGGAAGTTTTATTTTCATGTAAAAGATAAACAGAAGGCTTCCAGGAAGAAAGGAATCAACCCGAGAACTGATGGATGATTTAAAAAAAACATAAAGATCCTTTTTATTTAAAGTTTAGCCATTTTACTCTAAATATGTTTGTTTCTTTACCACGGTGAAAAGAAGACATGACTTGTCAACCAGCCGTTCTATTGATAATTAACTGTTGGAATCAGATGGTCCACCTTTGAGCTCGCACAGGGAGGACGACGGATCAAAGTGAGACCGAATGCATGTTGTGGAACACGCTGATGAGTTTGACCCCTCACGGTGCCTGCTTGTCTCGCCCCCCCCTCCCTCGCCGCACGCTTTCGGTGGAGACGTTACCTCTCGGCGCCTCCATCCGCGGGACTTTTTCCCCGCAGCCATAAAAGCCTGGCGAGCGTGAGCTTGAATCATAATATTTGAAAAGGCGTGATAATGAATTCCGGGCCTCGTTCCTCCGTGCCCTCGCTCACACATACAAACCCCCCCTGAATATCAATTCACCTCCTCCGCCTGTCTCTCCGTCTCCCTCAGGCTTTCCCCCCTTTCATCACAGAAAGATAAAGGTCTGAAAATTACAATATGGTGAGTGGAGTGACACAGTCAAACGTGGAGCATATTGATGGCCTGATCTCTTCTTCCGTCAGCTGATTAATGAATCATTTGTTCTTTTAAGCTCCTGTCTTTCCAAAAAAACATCCCAACCCATTCCACCTCGCGCTTACTCCCGAGACCCCATGTTGCCCACATGCTGCCCCTCCCGGCTGTCAGTACAAATCTATCTGAGAAGGGAGAGGTGGATGTTCTCCATCCTGGCCTCCCGTGGCCCGAGGTCCTCCGGAAACCGCCGCAGCTTTCACTCGAATCTTTCATTCTTTACACTTTTTAAAGCAATACAAAAAGAATGGAACGGGCACAAAATATTTCTTCCAAACAATTCAATTATTAAAGAGAAATGTAACTTTTTCTGATTTTCAAAGGGGATCATCCCCTGAAAGGCAGCTCTCTGTGGAAATGGGTTTGGGATAACCTGATTTGAAAAAACACTGTTCTGACAGGACAGCGAATGTAAAAATATACTTATATAATATGCTTCATTAGTGTGTCGGTTTTTGTCACCTTTTTTCTTTCTCTTTTTATATTAAAAAAGACAGGACACCCTGAAGTGAACTCAAAGTGAAGCTGGCGGTTTTGCAATTTCATCCCATGTGTGCGATTGAGGAGGACAGAGGTATGCGTGTGTTCATCTCATGAAAAATAAATATGGATTCATCAAAAACAGGGCTCCAAAAACGACGCGTCACCTTCGGTCAAACACATGTTGAAACGGCACAAACAACGGTAGAGGTCAATCTCAACATCTGATCATCATCGAATGCCCACTCACATATCTACTTACATTAATAGTAATGATAACTTAACAACAAAACAAATCCCACACTAAAGACGCAGGTCTGGATCCTGCTGTTGTAACACCTCCTTCACCAATTCATTCCTCCGTCAATCATTTCTCAAGAAAGCGGCAGGATGTTTTTGTCATCTCACAACTGAGATCTTGATCCAGAGATAAAGGTAAAATTATTCATTGAAATGACATTATTATGACTTCAAAATCTCTTTCTCGCGATAGCACATCAACTTGTGCCGATGCTGTGATTGGCTTTTGTGAACTCATTAGTCACGTGACTCTTCTACGTCGCAGACTGTGATCGCTCTGCAGCTTCGGTGGGGACGACGCACACATAGTGAAACGTGAAGAACTGTGAACGAGGCGTTCACACCAAATTTGACCAAGTTCCAAAAAAGGACCAATCGCCGCGTCCGAAGCCATTCATCAAGACTTTTTGAGACGATTCCACACGGATCGTCTCACTGCTCGACATCGGTTTGAGACAAAGATGGAGTTCAACGAAGAAGCAAACAAAATAGATGCTTTACAATAAGTAGTCCAAGGTGAGAATTTGGCACAAAGATGGGAGTTCATCTGGGTTAGGCAGAGTAAAGGCCAGGTCAAGAGCAGCAACACACTGGGAATCTACAAAGGTTTCGACATTGTCCTGGAAGAGTAGATTCTGCTGGATTGGACCAAGCCAATTCAGACCGGTTGAGTAGCTCACCACAATTGTTACTTTCCGCCTAAAATCCTTTTTGTTCTCACCTTATTTTATTTTTTAAACCTCCAAATCCAGTCCAATCTGAAATGGAAAGACCGCATGGGTCATGAGTCACAGTTGGCTCAAGAAAATCATTCAGTTTTCTTCCAGACAGGGAAAAAAGGAGGAAAACTAGGCTTGCGTAACGGGTTGATCTCGGTCGGATCCAGGTGAGAAACCGATTTCGGTGAAACTTTGGTGGCTGAGGTTCCTTTTTTTTGTACTGTAGGTGACAGCGGCACTTTCAGAACATGTGCACATCCTGCAACTGCACACAAATGGAATACCCGCCCCCCCAAAAAAGACAAAAGGTATACTTCCAACAGCAATCATGAGAAACAAGCGAGGTACAGTCACAGTAGTTGAGTTGTAGTTAACCCCGTGGAGGATGCTAATAAATACCACAAAGAGGAGAACCAGGAGGGATCTTTGTCTTCTTTTTTGTTGAGATAATCCTGTCATCCTGCATCAAAAAGCCGAGGCGCTGGCTCTCAGGTTTGAATCATTTTCTGTTTGAAGAGGGGTTCTCAGCCCTGGTCCTGTCCTTGTTGATGCTGTGCTGTTGTATTGGTGTTTGATTTCTTCCATCCTTTTATCGATCCAAAACAATTGACACTAGCAGACCACCAGAAACCAAACAAACTTCCAACGCGGCACGGACCTTTGATACCTCTTCAAACCTCGATCGGCCTCAGCGTGTGTGGCACAAGGGATATCAAGGCTTGAAGAATGATTCCAGTCTGGACCGCCGCTGAAGACTTGGCTGGGGTCGGGATCGCAGGTTAAAAGGCGGAGCCGGTGATGGCGTTGAGCTGCTTCATCAGCCCTTCTAGACTGGCCATCTGCTCCGACAGGTCGTCCTGCTCGTAAATCTAAAGAAAACAACAAGAGTAGAGCAAGTTATGCAACTCCACTCTTAAAAAAGGAAAAAAAACTCCTGAATATCTAGTTAAAAAGTTACAATGATGAATCAAGTCTTTTAATACCACATCTCATCCTTCATGCAATCACACCTGCTCATACACTGATAGCAGGGCTACCATGAAAAGTGCCATCTGCCAATCAGTACTAACCCTAACCCATTCAATACCAACATATACTAATTGCAGAGCATTCGGGAGAGATTGTGGTTAAGTGTCTTGTGCAAGGATACGTGAACATGGCCGAGCAGGACTGAGGAGATCGACAGGGGATGTTCAAGCCATCAAAGACCTTGTCTAGCTTCACAATAGTGATAAAATGAACGAGTTAGTTGTTGGATCAACCAGTAAATTTCACAGTTGATACATTTGGCCTGTGTTCAACCAACACATGTGGCTGTCTTTGGCTGCTAACGGTCACCCCTGTGACACCAACACTTTACTATGACGATTCTGTGCCCATTCTGGTAGGTTTTGATGGTTCTCATCTATTCACTGACTCCTTCATTAACTGCTGAATCTCTAAAGGTACCTGTTCGGTCACAATGAACCTCTCTGTTCACCTACAGTATTGAGTCTTTTAAATCCATGCTCACGACTGATAAAGTGAAAGGTGACTTTGCGTCGACTGTGATGGATCTTCTAACGTGAGTTCAAATGAGCTGAAACCAGCAGCTGGAGAGCAAGACGACAAGTTGCAATGAATGCTCAAGAACACCAAGTTCACAGGGATGTTTAGTAAAACTGATAGTAGCACAATATTCTCAAACGGTATCCCATTGTAGTTAAATAACAAGCTCGCCTGCGAGTCAACCGCAGAAAACACGCCAGAGTTGTCGCTGTTGTTGGTGCGTTGGCGTAAAGGTTTGTGCGCTCCGCCTGTATAAAGTGTCACGCTCTCAATGTGAAGTAGTACTTTGACATATTGAGTGAAGACCAATTATGAGACTGAATCTGTGGTTTGGTTGTTTGTCCCTGGTCCCAGGGCGGCGCCTTCGTGATTAATAATTCTGTTGAATAATTTAGTTTTCAAACTAAATTTCAAACAAAGGTACTAGGTTAATGAAACACTTTCAACCATGCCTTCTTTCATGTTGTCCGTTTGCTTATAACCGTACACGCTCCTACAACGACTGCACAGCTTTCAATTATAAGGATCATTTTGGTGGCCTCGTCGTCAAATTGCTTATTTTCTTTGACCAGGAAGAAGATAATGACAAGCAGAAAAGCCTTACATTTAAAAACCTCTAAGGATTTGCTAAATTGGATTAAAAAATGATTAAAAAGAAAATTTGAATGGACACGCTGATCTATTTCTCAGAGTTTAAATTGTGTGTATATATACATACACACATTTTAACTCTATATATAAAACTCTGATTTATATATCATTCTACTCTTCCCGTGTATATATACAGATGGAAAAGGTAGAATTTAGAAATGGAGATTTTATCTTTGAGGACGATTTGCAGTATTTTGTTGAACAGATATTCATAATTGATTAATCAAATAAATCTGTAGGAAATGTATAGCCAGCAATTTTGGTAATTGAAAATATTTTGGTAATTACTGTGACACTAGCTGTATATTGGAGAAGATGGGGCTAATTTAAAATACTGATTTAAGTGTTTTTAAAAATGTTATTGATCATTTGATGGTAATAGTAATTATCTTTGCTTGTGGCCCATGAAGGGTTAGCAAAACTTAAGCAAAACTGTGAAAACAGTTGAACATTTTTGTTTTTAAAGGTCTGACTTTTCTCCCAAGCTTTCAGCGAGCTATACTTATACGACCTATAAATTGGAACCCTAACCCACATTTGCAAACGATATAATCTGTCTGGTCAGGTTTAGAAGCTTTCAAAGGGTTAGAGTCATGTTGGATCAGCTTTCGACCGCTTTCTGCCTGAGGGCAAGTAAACCTCCGGTCATTTATAGATTTCTATATTGCCCCCCATTCAGCATCAGTGGGGCCCAAATAGGACGCAGTAATAGTTAACAAATGTCAAATTATTTATCTGCATATGATATTTTCTTGAATTTGTCCATAATACTTTATCACACCAAAACCACAATATTTCACAACAAGTGGATTCGGTTATTGCTTATTACAGTTTTTAGTTCCTTGTCCCATGAAGCGTCTTTTCTTTTTCTGTATTGAGACGGATGAGGAAAACTCACAGTGAGTCTCAAGCGTCTGACTGTAGATTCCTGTTATATGCAGTAAAAGGACTGACAGGCTGTCCTTTATCTGTGTAATACACAGACAGCGTGACCGCTTTGACCCCCCTTTCTTTCGCCTTGAATGAGGCCATGAAAGCTCATCTAGAAGCCCCACGCCATCCAACATTTCCCCATCTTCCCCAGGACAAAAAGGCTTCTGCAAAAATCACAACTGCGTACAACAATCCAGTGACCTCCAGATCTCATTTGTTGACCCGCAACAGCAGAGTGTATCTGAGGTGGTAAACGCTTCATAAAAGCGCCTGTCGATGATCCGTGTTCCCCCCACATCCTGTTATCTCTACCGGACCGCTGACCTGGATTGAGGCTCCACTATGATCCATCGTAGATTGATTCTCTCTTGGAAGCCAGAGGAGCATTGAGACACAGGCAGATTCTACACACACTGTGTTTGCGTGTCTCAACGTTCTCCGGCAACAGATTCAAAATACTTCCCTAAACTAAAGCAAATGGATGTCAGCCAGAATAAGGCGTTACCGGGGAAACCGGGCTCTGAATCGGAACTTGACATTAGGTACAGCGTTTAGGGCTCGTCTGCTGACGTTGTGGAGGTGCCACTGGCTTGGATCAAGGAGCGTTCAAGTGAGATGTGCTGCGAAGGTTAATTACAACGCTATCATCAAGTAGCGGATGCAATCTTTTAAAATGTCATTTTGGTCGAGAATAGATGGGTGAAGGAGATGTTTTAATATGAAATTGATATTAGAAATTAAGTTATGACCTTACAAAATTAAAGCCAAAGCCAGGACATGAATTGTAATTAAAGTATTAAAAATATATACAACCATTTTTCAACTAATCATTTTAATTTACTGTGTTTTGGAAAAGAATGGAAGTCTGCTGGTCAGAGAGAAAAAACATTAACATCTATAACTAAAATATTGAACTTCTGATGTGTGAAGTGTTACAGGAACCGAAGAGTGTCTTCTCCTGCTCTTTGATGGTGTGTCACAGATGTAACAACATAAAAAGCCCTGTTGTGTTCTAATTACATCATTCATGATGTGTGCGTGTGTGTGTGTGTGTGATATGCCAGAGGGCTGATACTAGATCAAGTACAGAGACAGAACATCGTGAAGAGAAAGCCGTGTTGACCTTTAGACCCCCCTCCTGCCCGTCCCACCATCTCATTTGCTCCTCTCCTCCTCATCTATTCAGTTGCCCCTCTCCAGATGTTCTTGGTCTCCTCTACTCTCCTTTCCATCCTCCTCCTTTGCTGAAGCATCCGTCTCATTCGGTTGTTGTCATGGCGTCCCTCTCTTCCTGTTCTCTTCCACCACCTCCTCTTCTTCTTCTTCTTTTTCATTTCTTTCTTTCCCGCTCCCTTCCTTTCTTCCTGTTGCTATGGCGACACATCAGCCCGTCTACCTTTTTTCTTTCTTGCTTGTTTTAACTCCTTTCCTTTGCTTTCCCGTCCTTGTTTCTTCTTTCTCTCTGCTCTATTCCACTTGTTTCTGTAGCTCGGCCCCCCCTCTCTTATTTTCTATCCTCCTCTGTTCTCTCCTCTCTTCTAGTTGCCGTGGCGACATCTCGTCCTATTGTCATTGAGTCCCATATGAATATTTAACAGGTCCCACCGTCCGGCATCTCTCCACATCATGTCCTGTCGTTTATCTTTCTGCTTGTCATCCTCTGGCTCCTTCCTCTCCTCGCCTTCCTCCCCCTGTCCATGTTTTATTTATTTGTTCCTCACACCCTTCCCCTCCTATGCTTCCTGTCTCTTCCTCCCATAACCGTCCTTCTTCTCACCATTTCCATTTCTCCTCTCCGTCCTGCATGCTTTTCTCCTTAGCCCGTCCTCTCCTGCTGTATACCTCCTCCTGCCTCTTCGTCCTGTGCGCTCCTTCTCGTGCTTCTCCTTTGTTCTACACACATCCTCTGTCCACTCATTCTGTCCTTCTCCCCCCTGTCCTTCTATGTCTTTATGGCTCTCCTCTCCTCCCTTTTTCTCTCTTCCTCCCCCTCTCCCCCCAGGCCTCCTCCTACATGTATTTCCCCGTCCTCTTCCTCTACTCACGTCTGATGGTGGTTTCATTCTACAGCTGAAAGGCCACCAACTTCCTAAAGGGAAGGCAACAGGTGTAGCGCCGAGCTGTGTGTGTGTGTGTGTGCACCTCCCTTCCTCCACCTTCTCTCTCCTCTCTCATTGTCTGTTTAATCCTCCCCTGGATTTTGTCTCCTTTTCGTCTATTGTTTTTTTTGTTTTGGGGGGTCTTAAGCCTTTTAAAGTATGTGTAAATGCATTGAGGACATTGTGATCAAAGCAGCTGACAGAGACACATTGTGAGAACCTGAAAAGTGAGGCTCTGACGTTAACAGTTAGGGAGCTGTCACTCCTTTAGAAACTACAGAAGGAGCGTATTCTTCTGGTTTTCACTCACACAGCAACTGAGTGAAGTGAGACTCGGCCGAGTAGCCCCCAAAGAAGGAGGCCAGCGCAGTTTATCACCACTGGAGCATCACGTGGAAGCGCTGAGTCCTATTGTTTGTGTAGCAGCCGTCTCTACCCTTAATAACCATTGAAAGATAATTGCTGGCTAACTGATGTACTGCGAATGTATTGAAGCGGCTTCCAGAACTTGTATTGCTGCTCAAGACAAATTATTTATTGATATACAATACTAGTGAAACAATATTGAACCTTTATCTGGCTTGAAACAAAATGAGACCAATAAGTGTTTTCGTGAAGAACCGACAAGCAGAAATGATAAAAGAGTACTTGTATCAGTTAAATCCTAACAATACCCAGTGACCACATCGAACAAGTGTAAAATGTAATCATGTTCGAAACGATGTGATGTCATTTCACACAGCGTTACGTGAGCCAACTGGAAAAACAGCACAGGGACGGACCTTAAAAAAGAAGATGAAGATTTTGAGTAAGTTATTAAAAGGACAAGAAACCTTTCAAACAGTCATTCTCTTTTTCTCACAGCAA